>CM052332.1:12953415-12981486 GCA_028455615.1 Lasioglossum zephyrum | reverse complement strand
GACCGTGGACTAATTATAGTCACTGAATTCCTAATGAAAGGGACTATAGTGGTTCCATTTAAAAAAGTCAAGGTGACCTTGGTATCTCCAAAAAAATGACAAAAACAACATTTTTTTTGCATTGTGTCAGCCCCATTGTACCATTCAACTTTGTCCGTACCATATTTTACGTATCTTTAGAAACAACAAAGATATTTGAGGTACAAACGTTTGGTGACTCACCCTGTATATTATGTATATTAATATAGTTATGTATATTATAGTTATGTATATCAATTATGTATATTTGAAGAACTAAATCCGTAGTCCTGCGAGATTGAAATAAATCCTACATTTATCCCGCGGGATTGAAGATGGCTGGGAGGCACGAAGATTCCAAAAAACGGCAAAAAGACGAGAGCCAAAATGATAGTCATTGATTGTTTGGCAGGGACGAGCGATACGGTGCAACGAGCCGTGGCGCAACATCGAGGATCGCGTCTCGCTGCTCCGCGCGGCCATGAATTATTCAAACCGAAATAATAATGTGCACGCGCAGCCGATCGTACGAGTCAAATATAATTACAATCGCGGCCGGTGCCGATGAAATATAAACGCGTCGAAGCTGGCCCGTCGCTCGTTATTAACTCCGCGCGGTGGACGCGTCTCGATTATGTCCACTAACTTACGATTATCCATGTAATTGTCCGCGCATCTGTCCGATCCGCAACGTCAGCTGACATCGTTTCGTCGGGGCCCGCCGAGGCCTTAGAACCAATCGGGCCCTGCTTTTCCAGCGAAATTTCGCCGCGGTACACCGTAATTTCTTCGCGGGCCCTGCCGGTGCGCAGTGGCGCCATTTCTCCGACAGCAAAATTCACGTGAAAGGTAAAATATCTTGCAAATATATTCTTCGAAACTTCGTCCGGCATTTACTTTTTCACACAGCTGGGTAAAATAGTATTTCCAATAATAAGTAACCCGATTTATTTTAAAGTATCTGTACAACTTTCAAAATAAATGTAGTTTGTTTTAAGAATATCGAGAATATTTGTATTTTTTCCCAATTTTCAATTTCAGCACATGTACATGAGTGTTAATAATAAATTACCCTATTTATTTTAAAGTATCCGTACAACTTCCAACAACAACAAAAATGGTACTTTGTTTTAAGAATATCGAGAATATTTGTATTTTGTCTCTATTTTCAATTACAACACATGTATATGAGTGTACATAGTAAATAACCCTATTTATTTCAAAGTATCCGTACAACTTTCAACAACAACAAAAATGGTACTTTGTTTTAAGAATATCGATGAGTGTAAATAGTTTCCTAACAAGATAAGAGACACACTGCACGTTTATACAAAAAGTAAAATATTTTTATTCCTGATTGTTAAAATAGAAACGTTATTTTGTGATTTAGATTGTTAGTATAAAATACTTTATTTTCGAAATTGTATATCTTATCTGCCATACTGTTTTCTTTAAGTAAAACAAAATCTAAAGTATTAAATAGTATTTGAAATATTTATTTCGCGAAATAATGCTCACCTCTTCTTCTTCGGATACATACAAGTCAGCGGAAGTGGTGGAAGACAGCTGAATATTTTGGAAATTGAATTTGACGAATTCTGAAGAAATGGCACCACTGCGCGTATACGTCCCGTTTCGAAAGGGGAGATAGGAGCCGCTCGATAAGAGAGGATTATTAATTTCGGCACGGTTCACCGGCTACGGGGACGCGAAATTACCCACGCCCCCTTTCGAACCCCCTGTTACCTACATTCTATTAATTTGTTCGCGACGAGCGCCGCATCCCGGGGCCCGATCATGGTAATTTAAACCCGTTTAGAGCGCGGTTTAAATGCTCGCTGGTGGACAAATGGGCCGCGCGGAGATACGCGATAAACGCGCGGGCCTTTATTAAGTTTGTCGAACTGGTTTGCGAGATAGCCGCGACTTTCTTCGCCGGGTTTATTATGCGGCCTGTGTTTCCCTGCGAGGATATTCCTGGAACCCTTTCTTTGACGGGCCCGACGAAATTCGTGGTTTCGGGGCGACACAAATTTCCGGGTTTCTTCGAGCTCTTCCTCCACGAATCACCGCCATATTGTCGGCGTCACACCTGTGCATCTAACTTCTCGAAGAAACTCATTTAGTTATCAACGGCAAAGTAATTTTACCTTCAGATTCCAATTGCATTAAATAAAGAAAAAACAATTTAGTTATCCACGTGGCACACATTCATTGCGTATTTTCATTTTCAGTCGTTGATGTATAATGCTGCGAGTGTATAGTATAAGCTACGTGTGTGTGAGAGGTTCCTTGGAAACAGGAATAAAATGAAAATTCATATCATCCCTCAACGACTTTGTTACGTTAAAAACAACATTGCAATATTCTTGACTTTTTCTAATCGATCGCTGTTTTACATTTCACTCAACCAACTCTTTCTTTTTTTTTTAATTAAGCTGTGAAACCCCACATGGGATTATTAGCAGCATCCACATGGCTGTGCATCTAACTTCTCGAAGAAACTCATTTAGTTATCAACGGCAAAGTAATCTTACCTACAGATTCCAATTGCATTAAATAAAGAAAAAAACAATTTAGTTATCCACGTGGCACACATTCATTGCGTATTTTCATCTTCAGTCTTTGATGTATGTATAATGCTGCGAGTGTGATAGCATGAGCTACGTGTGTGTGAGAGGTTCCTAGGAAACAGGAATAAAATGAAAATTCATATCATCCCTCAACGACTTTGTTACGTTAAAAACAACATTGCAATATTCTTGACTTTTTCTAATCGATCACTGTTTTACATTTCACTCAACCAATTTCCTCGTGAATGCACACAGATTCGCAGTCTATTTGTCAGCTATCACGAAACGAAGAGCTTTTCCAAGCATCCGAATGAAAAGTTTCTGCATAGAAAAGCGTAAGTCAAGAATATTTACATACCACGGCAGTATATAAACTTGATTATTTACAAGAGGACGAAACACTTCCTTCCTTTTCTTTTCCATTGTCATAAATGATCGAACCAGTGCGCCGCGAATAAATACTTATACTATCATTAAGATAAATTACGATCGAGAACCAATTAATTAATTATTTACAAGAATGTTCGCGCTAAACACCAGAAGTCGATGAACGTTCGCAATTGAAGTTGCTCGATGGCGGACATTTTGGTACCGCCGCGATCAACTGGATCTACAATGCGTGTGCAGAAAAAGCGGCAACCAGTGTACAAAACGATACGTATTCTACGCAAGTCGTTGCTTATACAAATAGAGATTCAACGAACTCATTCGTTAAACAATATAATCGTCACTAATCTTGTGTGTTCGATGAATAGTCGCGTTCGACAAAGCTTTTTTTTTAATTAAGCTGTGAAACTCCACATGGGATTATTAGCAGCATGCACATGGCTGTGCATGCTAACATTACAAGGATAACTTATGAACTACACCTAAGGAATATGTTGAACATTTTCGAATACAATATTAACATTAAAGAAATAAACTGTGAGATTTAAGAAATGTATGTATAAAAAACAGGGGACAGAGAGAGGGTCCGTACAGAAAGGAATCTATCGTATAGGGTGGAAAGTGACCCTGTTTGCAAAGTTTGCAAATTAATGTATCTCTATTATTATCGTAGATCGGACATTGCCATAACACATGATTAGGATTTTGTACCGGTCAACCACATGAACAATTTGTGTCATCAACAAGTTTAATCTTAAACAGGGAGGCCCTCAGTTGATAGTGTCCAGAACGAAGTCTATTAACCCAGCAAATGAATTCTTTGGGAAATCTCAGATGAGCAAACCAAGGTTTGGACCCAGAGTGATAAAAGGAACTGAAAAATTTTACGCCCTTGAACTCTGCTTCTTTAAGAATATGGTTTCAACCAACTCTTCATAAATGCATAAAGATCCGGAGTCCAGTAATCGGTAAGAAATGACTACATACCGCAAAATAATACTTGAATTGATTCTTGTGCATAAATGGTTTCATTTCGACAGAACTTAACCAGTGGGAAAATTGATCGACTTATTGATTGACATGTAATTAAAAATTAAAACGTTGAAACATTGCAAGTTAAAATATGTACTTAATTACGTTTGAGTCGAATGCTGAGATTCGAGAAGGAGAGTGTACACCAAGAAACAAGCAATAGAAATGTTTCGAAAGAAAAATGAATATCGTCGGCTAAATGATTCCTCGCGCTAAAGCAAGCTAATGATTTCCTTAATATTTGTCGACGGAAGCGATATCTCGTGGAGATCTCTCTCAGTCTATTCATGAGATGCGAACGATATAGAGGGAACGATCCACTTAGTATTCTCCGTTCGATGCGCTTCTCGATCCTCAGTTGACGTTAACCTTCCCCCGCGGAGTCATCATCCAGTCATTTCACACGAAACGTTCCAGGTAACGGGTCTCGTTCACGCTCGATTTAATCTGCGCCCTGGAATCGGTTCATACAAATTTATTAATCGTATTTCTCTGAAGGTTTTCCCTCTCTCGACTGCACCTCTCTCTCTCTTTCCCTCTTCGATGCTATGTCTCGCTGTGCGAGATGCAATCGAGCCGTACGATCTCGAAATGAATCAGCCTCCCTCGAATTTCCTGGCTCCCATAAAGATCCTTATAATCGTCTCGGCGAACGCCGTCGGAATAATGCCCGATGCTCGCCTTCTAGATAGGCCGAGGTACGCCCACGCGTACAGGTGTGAATCTAGCCAGGTTACTATACCAGCTGTACCATACCTTGGGTCCAAGAACTATACTCTTGTGGGACTCTTACGGGGCCCCTCGAATCGAAACCAATCTCGTGTTTCTGTGTCGCGTTGGCTAACAAGGGGAACGCTCCGGGCTATTCCTCTCTCTCTCTTTTATGGAAATCCACCGAGACGAATAGAACCGGAAATCAATTTTTTCGGTCGTTCCTTGACCCTTCCGGAACAATACAAATATTCATTCATAATCCCAGATCCTTTGTCTTTCTTATCCTTCCACTCTTTAGCTGTCCAGTCTATACTGTTGCTAATAAATATATATTTAATTATATTAATATAATTGTTGGATTTTATATATTTGATACATACAATACTTTATTTTCTTCTTCTCACAACTCTTATGGTTTGCACACGCAGTGTAACCGATCTGGGCCCATAACCTTGTTGGATTTTATAAAATTGATAGATACAATACTTTAGATGGTGTAATCAGCGATAAGCACACAGTGATCATTCTAACAGGGAATGAATAATCTTAACGCGGATACAAAGCAAGACGCACGTAACCTGTGCATTGTATTTTCTAGATTGTTCCCTTTTTGCGCGACATTCAAATTCGTGTGTCAAATCACATCAATAATAATAGATAATATTGTGCGAACACATTTTTGCATGGAAAACGTACGAAAACCGAACTGCCCACCAACAGGTGTTGCTGCTTGACCATGCCGTCTATCGATGTATGTATTTCCTAACAGTCTCAAAATCCTATATAGAAAAAAGGTGTTTCGCTTTACCGAAATATTTCGGCTTAATTTCGGATCAAAATTGTTTCGTACCGCGCGTCGCTACGGGACATTTTCACTGCAGATAATAATTGAAATAAATATGCAACCTCGTAAAAGATATCGGGATGAAAATTCCACTAAAATTCATTAAAAAATTATTTATTAAAATATATTTTTTCTAATCATTTTTTAATTAATTTTGTTAAATTTTGTTGTCTTAAAATAAAATCTATATTTCTATCTGAGACCACCGTTGGCGATTAGAAATTTAATTACGTTAATAATCAATCAAGATGTACAGCTAGTATAATTGTATAATATACATGTGTTTTTAATGTACATATGCAATATTTTTAACATACACATGTATAATATAATGTGCATCCTTAATCACGATCAATACATCGTGATGTAATACCTCGTACAATACTTTTAGCAGAGTTTATGAAGATATTAAATACGTTCAATAATGTATTGCATAAAAATTTAACATTTCAACAAATATTTTGAATAATGCTATAAGAATTATACCATTATATTTATATGTACATACATGCATATATAATATGATGTAGAATATAATGTTCATATGCAATGTCTTCAACATATAATATAATGTAACATACTATATTGTGTATTATATGTTAAAAACATTGCAGCAGTTGGAACGGCTGTTCAGGTTCGTCATTATCGAGATTGGGGTACGAGTGCCGACGAGTTTCCACAGGATGCTCATTAGGAATCGATAGAATCGGATACAGTTAGATTCCGTGGAGCGTTTATGGGAAGCGGGACACGTGGAATCGACACCGGGGCGGTAAGACGGGAAGCCATACGGGTCGGCTGATTAAACGTCATCATCGCACGGGAATAGTCGTAATGACCTGCCAACAGGAATATCTCTCGCGGCTAGGAAAAAAGAAACACACACCTGCACACCGCACCGCGCCGCGCCGCGTCGTCGGTTAGGTTCCCTTGTATCCGGCGTGGTACACGGTTCGTGTTGCCATTCCAGCGCGAAAGCTCGCCCACGTCCCCGTATGGTTTTCACGTCGTCACGCTTAATTCCCGCGGTGTTTTCTGTCGCACTTGTCAAGCTTAATTGACACGCGATATCGATAGCCACTATCTCGCGCTTATATGCCCGAGCGAGTTTCGCAAAGCGGACCTCTCGATCTCGCGCCCTCTCTCTTTCTTTCCCTTTCCCTCTCTTTCTTTCTTTCTCTCCGCGAATAGAAGCGGGGTTCGTTGTCTTCCACGGTGCCGGTACATGGCCGGGACTTCACGAAACTGTTACGATCCTCCACGCTGCGAAATAACGATGGTTTTTCTGCACAAACCATGCTCGCGGAACTGTACCGACGGCTTTGTTGCGAAATCCTCGTCGCAGAACCTCTGCGAAGCACTCCGATGGGTCAAGCTTGATTTTTAGCCATATTTTTTAACCGGAACGGGGATAGGTACTTAGATTCCGAACTTTGTGGATGGGTTTGTTCGTCTTTAAAAAGGCACACAAATTATTGTATGCGATGATTGTGGTTGCGCCAGAAGTTAGAAGAATTTGGATGGATCTTAGTGAAAGTTGTAACTGTACAGTCTTCCTAAAATAGCAGGTTTTAGCAATTTTTTAATAATGAATGTAGGGGATGTATCGATTTGAAATTTTGTGGATATGCTTGTTGATCTTTAAGGGATGCATACTAATTTTTGTGTGCGATGATTGTGGTCGTGCCAGAAGTTAGAAGAATTTTATCGGTGGGATCTTAGTGAACGTTGTAACTGTACAGTCTTCCTAAAACAGCAGGTTTTAGCAATTTTTTAATAATGAATGTAGGGGATGTACCGATTTGAAATTTCGTGGATATGCTTGTTGATCTTTAAGGAATGCATACTAATTTTTGTGTGCGATGATTGTGGTCGTGCCAGAAGTTATAAGAATTCTATGGATAGGATTTTAGAGAACGTTAGACCTATACAACCTCCCTAAGATCCTTAATTGGGGGTTTTAGCAATTTAAAAAAAATGGAAGTAGAGGATGTATCGATTTGAAATTTTGTGGATGTGTTTGCTGATCCTGAAAGAATGTGTACAAATTTTGGTGTCCGATGATAGTGATCGTACCAGAAGTTATCAGTAGACTCCCTTAATATAGCCTCCCTAAAGTCTGCAATTGAAGTTGTTCGATGTAAAAGAATGAAAAATATTGTTTAATCCAGTTATAGTTTGAAACCGAAATGAACATCAAATAAAAAGTAAAATACCCAAGATTGGAGGAATTATAAAATTTTCGAAGAAGTCGAATTTCGCGAATATCGATCATGGTTCACAAAAGGATACGAGAGTTTGATTGAAGAAGTGAGTTCGATGTTTGGTCGGATGTCACGGTGGTCAATTAGAGACGCACTGCGTACGGTGTGTTTGGCAGAGGCACGAGAGAAAAATATTTTCCTACGGTTTGGAAAAACAGTTTTTGGCCGTTCATTAAGGGACCGGTTGAGCGTCGAGAGTCAAAACAGTGCTACCAAAGTAGCGAGGGGATAACAATGATTCGTGGTATTTTGGCGCGGTGCAATGGAATCCGTCGTGTCACACGATGACAATCATTTTACGGCGCATTCCACCGTAGGAACGCAGCATCGGGAGCTTCCTCGTGATGCGTGTTATTAATACACGAAACATGACGCGGACCTTTTTAGACGGGCCACGGGGAACAGGTGAAAAAAGACGCGGTCGTGTTACGTCCTAATTTATGATTTTTACTTTCGGTCCCATGGAACCAGAAACGACCAGTTAGCCAGAAACTGACCCGGCTAGGTATCATTCTCATCGTTGCTCGGACTCAGCCACAAAATTTTCTATCTTTCATTCAAACAATACACGCTTCCCATAATTCTACTCGCCTTAATACACAGCATAATGGAATAATAATATAAAATTTTGTAAGATCTTCGACAACTTCAACTCTACGATTCTAACATTTTTAAATTACAATTCTTGAGATTGTAATTCTTGAGACCTCTGAACATTGAGTGTTTAGATCGACTGCTTCTTCGTTGTAAAATGAACTGTTAAATAAATATAGCAAATCCGTGGTCTTTTTACTATACACTGTACTGTATATACACTATACGTCACGAGCAGCCTATACTTTTTCTTAGAGGTTGGGGGGTAGTGCAAAAGTTTGTAGAGCCCCTCCGTTCTGAGAGGCGTCGATTCGATAAAAGGTTCTGGAGCTACGGGACATTTTCACCGCTGATAAAAATTGAAATGAATATGAAACTGCGTAAAAAATATCGGGATGAAATTTCCACTAAAATTCATTAAAAAATTATTTATTAAAATATATTTTTCCTAATCATTTTTTAATTAATTTTGTTAAATTTTGTTGTGTGAAAATAAAATGTCTATCTCTATCCGAGACCACCTTGGCGATTGGAAATTTAATTACGTTGATAATCAACCAGGATTTGTTGTTGCACGTGGACGAAGTCGCGGGTACAGCTAGTCGTTCATAAATTCGACTACAAAATTCGCCGGACTTGTTCTCGGGACTGCGGAGAAAGCCGACGGGTCAGCGGCAGTCACGCCCCGCGGCTTTAAACTGTTCGTAGATGTGGGAGCGGTTTGTTTTAGACACGGGTCTAATGCTCGGGCAAACCTGTAATCATCGGCGGGAGGGAATGCGGCCGGGGGATCGAATATATCACGGCAAACGAAACGGAATCGTAAGGAACGGGACACACGCTGTTCCGTAGACGGTATACTCCTCTCTGCCCCTTGGCTAATAGTTTCTGAATCTTATCGGCCTGGTGGATCTGGATACGCGAATTCGTGGGGAAACCTGCTCGTTTCTCATCGGTGATCCGTCGATGCGTCAACCTTCTGCGTTTACCAGTCGTTAAGAGGCGGAAATAATTAATGGCCGAATGGAAAATCACTTGTCACTGCGGCCATCGGTACGAACTCTATTGGACAAGTCGAATCCCAATCGGAAAAGTGTAATTTCAATTGTACAAATGGAATACCACTCGGAAAAGTGGAATTCCAATTGTTCGAATGGAATACCAATCGAAAAAGTGGAATTCCAATTGTTCGAATGGAATACCACTCGGAAAAGTGGAATTCCAATTGTACAAATGGGATACTACTCGGAAAAGTGGAATTCCAATTATACAAGTGAAATACCAATCGGAAAAATGGAATTTCAATTGTACAAGTGGAATACAAATCGGAAAAGTGGAATTTCAACCGGACAAGTGGAATTCCAACTGGAATTTTCGCCGCATCAACCGATTTCAATGAAACTTTCACAGTGCACATAATTGACACAGATCTACGAAACGTATTTTTAAAATATTCAATATACTATTTTCAATATTTAATATTTTCTCTAGAATTCCGATCAATTGCAACTTTTTAAAAAATATCTCTTTACATCATGCAATAAACTAATTGCTCTAACGCTTCATCAGGTCTGAAAATCTTACATCCTAAAAAGACGTCTTTTTCGAGGCGTCGTTTTAACGTCTGACATAAACCATATTTTTCAAGACTTTTTAAGGGCCGATTAAAGACGTACCGTCTGAATGTCCAACAAACAGACGTCTTTGTGCTATCTGGAAAGTGACATATTACTTATATCGAGATATTAAAAGAGAAAATGATATCAACACAGAATGAATTTCGTATAACGTTGAAATAACAAGCTTAACAATGTTCACGCGTCGTAGCCGTTGTCTAAAATTCTTTAAATCCTGTTGTTCGATGGTGCCTATCGAATGTGAGCCGTCACTGTCGTGATGCCATGTCCTCCGAAGTCTCCCGAGCCACAATGGCCGATGATTTTTTGCGGCGTTGATCCTCGCGCGAATTCCCGACGGTAATCCTTCCGCTGTCGGAGTCTGTTGGCTGGTAATGAAGCCTCTGCTTCAGAAATCCTCTCTGCTCAGTCTCCCTCTCTCTATCTCTCGTTCGTTCTTAGTTCCCTTTCGCCGGTCCGCGTGGCCATGAAGATGTAACATCGTGGCCAGGCCGCAATAACGAAGGGAATCGCGATACCCGGACAGATAGGTCTATGGTGATGAATGCTAGCAAGCCTACAGCGCGGCGCTATCAATGGCATCTCCACCGGCTACTCGGTGCCCGAGGCCGATTGCAAGTCATTCTCTTGCTCGGATATATGTGTACACCGTATACAACTTCCGAGAACCTGGCGGAGAAGAAGAAGAACCAGGTGTGGCGGGACCCCACAGCGCACGGCTCTATTAAATAGAGTAACCGTGATTTAGCCGAGGTGCACACAATGCCCCGGGAAAGGGTAATGGGCCCATTCGTCGCTGATTGGCCCGCGATCGGCCCGGTGACTTCTTATTTCGCGCAGCCTCGACGTCGCACTGTAGTCTGAAAGTCAGTTCTAACGCGAATTAATTATTGTGCGAGGAAAAAATTGACATTTTGTGTAAAAATTACTTTCAAATATTTGAGTAAAGTAAATAAAACATAATTTACAATACTGAATACTTGTTTATTAATATAATAATTAAGTGTTACAAATATAGTATAGAAGATTATGATTCACTGTCGGAGTCATTACTTTCGGTAAAAATAGCCTCTAGTAATTCACCAAAGCAATCCTTTCGTTTCAAATCCTTCAATTTGAACCATTCTTCGAACAACTCTAAGCGGGTGATCGTAGATACGTTTACTAAAATATTCAAATAGAATGATAATGGGATTGCGGGGGTCGCGGGCGTTCGCGTTTTCTGTTTGCCGTTAATGGAGATGAAGTAAACTTATGACATTCTAATAATTTTTCTTAAAAAGTATCAGTTCATAAAATATATCATAAAGTGTGTGAAGGAAACGTAAATCTACCATTTCCAGTTACAGCCATACTGATAATATCATATATAATAAGATACTAGCAAAATTTATACACACTTCAAGAAAAAACTCGATATTTTGAAGTTATAATTTGTGGCAATTCAGCAACGCAGGAAAATAAAATGTGCTTATTGGAATGTTGACAGTCTTTCCAACAATAATACGGTGATGTGATTTACTAATTTTGCTTTTGTTATTGTAGTATACATATCAAACTATCATACAAGTATAAATTTTAACAGATTTACGTTAGTTGGTTTTTTTAATTTATTCGCGCTTATACACGCTACAATAATTCGACTTATTGCAAAGTCCAGAGGTCGTACACAAATAAGAGCAGATTTGAAATCAGCGTGAAAAATTCTACGGGAAATGATGTACAGCATGTGAAGGAAAAAAATATGTTCCACGCGTGGGACTGTAAAACCACGATTTTCTTGCAATTGTGTAAGTTTAACGAATTTTCTCAAGAAGGGACGGGAACATGTAGAAACATTAGCAGAAGAATTGAGTAATTTTGAAAATAGAAGGGAGCGCCTAATTCCTACTTCTTTGAATGGTTTGGAGGACGTTGAACTTGGATGCTTCGTTTGGAGAAGACTTCGCGAGTCTGTATTTTGATATTAAAGGCTGAGGCAAGGCAAGGGAATTGAGCATGTAATATAGTAATTTTTCACGGTTTCGTCGAGCAGTCTCGCGATTTCGCTCGAGGTGACAGACCATTTCAGCTCGGGAGATAAATCAAAGACTATTCTGTCGGATCGCTCGTCGAATGGGCAGTTCGATCTTCTCGTCGATCATTTGATTTATCACCCGATGCCCCGGACGCCCTGTAATTTAGCAGTTTTTCAAACGGGCCACGTTGAAAGAGGAGCGTTAGCGACGTTTAGGTAAGCAACCGGTGATTTCCGGCGTAATTAACCGTAATTAACGGGAACAGTTAAGGAATCTGTCGGACCGGCGATCGACGCCCCTTCGTTTAGCCCCCCCGGCAAGTCTCTAAATTCTTGTCTGCCCCTCCCACATTACTATCATGCCCTTCTAATTCATCCTAAACGCGTCCACGTTCGTTAAAGCTTGTCCATCGTTTTGTTTCGAAGCCTGCTCCGCGCCGCGGAAAAGTCGCGTTAACGAGCGATGAGATATTGTGTGGAATTAATCTTGTGGTAATTTAGGGCGTTGATGCATATGTAAACTGTACCTCGAGGAGTTAACGACCCGTAATACCACGGAAAAAACCGCGGAAGTTACAAAATTCTATTAAAGTGCTCTTGAAATAGAATTCCGTCTCGAGTTAATTCGAAAATAACAACGCTACAACTGTAAACATTCGGTTTCGCTTATTTATCCTCTATGTTGAACGATTTAATTAGCATAATCGATAACATCTGATCTGAAAACCGGCGGATCGAGTCACAGGGTTTCAGAAATCCTTGGGAAGTTAATTAGATACCAGCTGAGGAAGTGTCGGAGATTCGACTGGCCATTAGAAAGCTTACCTGGTGTGAGCTGTTAATATTTGAACGTTGATTGGTATAATAACCCATGGGAATGGCCACGGGATTAATTAGGTGTTTCTTGGAAATTTTTCGAAATTATACGCCTCGGTTTTAGGAGCCGTATTAAAGTCGGATAAAGACTGGCAACTAAATCAGAGAGCATTATGCTGCGTGTTCACACGAGAATACCGATTTTCAACTTTCTGTAACAGGAGACACACATTAAAGAAAATAATTCGAATTCATTTGAATCTGCCACTCTTCGTTCTTTAAAAAATATGTTAAAATCAACGGTATCGGGTGAAACGAATGCAAAAGTCGCGTCGTGGAGGATACATCAACAATATTTTTCGCTCCCTGAAAAGAACTGTGGCGTTTTAAACGGCGAGGAAAAATATTGGCCGTGAAGCTTAATATATTCTTCAGTTCGAGAAGGCTATTCTAGGTATGCAGCCGCGAATTAAGTATGCCAGCCTCGTCGCTTTATGCATCGTTGAGCTCGTATTACCCGGGACTTTTACGAATGCAACGTAATCATTTACAATTTGCAGTCTTATTAACGTACCGTTATCTCCGCCACGTGAGAATGAAGAGACGCGAAAAGAAACGAATTCTCACTTATCATTATCATGGGCAAATTGTGGTACACGGCCAGTTCTACATTGACGCGGTTCCGTATTCGACTGTTCAGCCGACGACCCGGCATTCATCTTAACATTTATCAAATAGGAGCTCCTCTGTCCCGATAGTATATATTAATTCACCGTATAAATTCAACATTCTTCGATCCCGATGCAAGCCACGCGCCATTTTTCACTTTCTCCAGCTGGGATATTTGTCGTTTTCCATCAATTCTTTTTAATCGTATAATTAAAATTCACGCGAAAGTGGAACATCAATGGTAAACCGTAAAATTGATTATTTATATAATTAAGAAATATCAGAGTGAAGTTTTCGCAGTCTACTTCGAAACTTGTATTCGGTATCAGTATATCATGAATTATATTTTCTGGTCTGACTTCTACACCTGCATCCACTTTGGAGTAGAATATCCTTGATTCTACTTTCTAGAACAGTCCATAAATCTGCTTCAAAGTGTTATCTCATGGTCTCTGCTTTCTTGAACTGTTTATAAACTCACTGGACAGTTGAATCTTATTTCACTCCTTGCTCTAGAATTTCTACGATTGCTGATTAGAAACGTCTTCGAAGATAATGATTTCTCGCAAGAAATCTACCTTCGTTGAATTTCTACATTTACTCTAATGGTCGAACATCGATAACCAAAGGGTAGAATCTCGTTGCAACTTGAAAGAAACGAATAATAAATTGAAAACAGTTTTATACTAGTTCCAACTGACTAAAATGTCTGAGAGCACACATAAACGCCAACGAAGCTCCTGTATTTTACAATTAAGGCAATTTTTATTTAGTATAAAAATCCGTTTGCAAATGTCAGGATGTAACGGATCAATTGGTTGATATAATAGAATTACCGTTTGCCTTGATAAAATACGGGACACGTCGTGAAGGATCTAAGCTTCGCAGCCTTCGAGTCGCTAACATCTAGAAGACTAACAATAATCTATCGAGAAGCGGTTAAACCACAATTTGCATTAATGCTCGTCCCCTTCGAGACTCTGAGAACTCGCGGCCGCCAATTTCCGACCGGCAGGGTGTTAATTTTCTCCGGCGTCAAAACACCGCTCGGTAGACGAGGATTCAATCGAGCAACATTTAGAAGCCGATATTATGCTCGATCGTGCACGTGTCCGCTCGATGGTGTGATCGAATTTGAGTCACGTACGGCCGGCACGAAAGTATCCTCGAAACAATAATCAATTCCCCCTAGCAGCCACTTCGAATCCGGAGCTACTTCGCAAATTAGCAGTTACTCCGCTGACAAATTAATAGTTGAACGAGGCCGGGACAGCTGGCATGAAATTTCGACGAATTAGCGCCTAGCGATGGGATGAAACGCGTCGTAAATCCTTGGTGAGGGCATGTTACAAACCTCTGTGGGCACCGTGATCAACAAAGGTAATTAGTTCGGAGCACTATCAGGTGTCTCGAAATGTTTATACTTCTGGCCGGCTTCTCTTTGTCGGCTGGGAGATGATAGGAGCTGATGTCTGGCGATGTTCATCCTCATTCTTATTTTAGTTTTCAAAATGGTCCTCATGTTGATTCTCATCCTGATTCTCATCTTGGTCTTTAAAATGGTCCTTATGTTGATTCCCATGTCAATCCTCATCCTCATCTTGGTTTTTAAAATGGTAAGCATGTTGATTCTCATCCTGATCCTCATCTTGGTCTTTAAAGTGGTCCTTATGTTGATTCTCATGCCTATCCTCATCGTCATCTTAGTTTTTAAAATGGTTAGCATGTTGATTCTCATCCTGATCCTCATCTTGGTCTTTAAAATGGTCCTTATGTTGATTCCCATGCCCATCCTCATCCTATCTTGGTTTTTAAAATGGTCCGCATGTTGATTTTCATCCTGATCCTCATATTGGTCTTTAAAATGGTCCTTATGTTGATTCCCATGTCAATCCTCATCCTCATCTTGGTTTTTAAAATGGTCAGCATGTTGATTCGCATCCTGATCCTCATCTTGGTCTTTAAAATGGTCCTTATGTTGATTCTCATGCCCATCTTCATCCTCATCTTACTCTGTAAAATGGCCCTCATATTGGTACCCGTGCTCATTCCCATCTTGATCTTTAAAATGATCCTCACGCCGATCCTCAATTTGATTCTCGTGCTCATCCTCATCCTCCGTTTGATTCTTTGTTGCATCTTCATCTCAATCCTCAATCTGATCCTCATCGTGAGCCAAATTATGTACTTCATCCTGATCTAGTTCTTCAACTTCATTCAGAATTGGATCATCAACTTGATCCTCATTTCGATCGTCATTCTGGTCTTCACCCGCCATCTTGATCCGCTCTCCTCCTCCCTGGTCTTTACCTCGTTGTTCATCTCGATCCTGATATCCATTCCCATCGATCATCCTCACTCTTATCTCCCGTTTCATTTTTATCGATCCGATCATTATCCGCATGCTACACAAGTAGTAATATCGTAGTCCCACGGTGTTGCTGACATATGCCTTTGGCCAAGCTCATGTTCCAAACGGTTATCGATCGTGGATCGACGGGTCTCTGTTAGATCGCGATCAATAGTGTCGACGTGGTTACGCGGCTACTTAACCGGGCCCGCAGAACAGTCCGAAACAGGTGTTTAACTTATTCGCCGGTCTCGTTCGCGAAAATGAATTGCCAGCCGAGAATCGCGTGGCACAACGGCGACCAAACGGCCGGGACCAGCAGCGGCGCGACTCCCGTGCACCATATAATTCGAGAATCATTAATCAAACCACTAGGGAACGTTAATTAATTATTTACATCCTTCTCCATCCCGGTGATCGTTAATGGTTATTGATTCCAGCGCTGCCGTCTCGATTTTGACTTTCGGCAGTGCAGCTGCCGCGATACCGATCGGAATTGCGAGTTCGCCAGGCTACAAAGTGGATGTTAGGATCGGTTTGATCATGGATGCTGATCGAACGCCTCCTGGCCGTGTCTTTTGCTCGATGATTGTATGAACGGGTGCGCTATCGGTCGTCATCGAACCTCCCAGCCCGCCTTTTCGAGTTTTCGCATACTTTCCGTGGACGTTCGCCTTCTGTTGTTGCTATCATACTTCCTGACATCATCGAACTCCTGTCTCTGCTTTATCGAACGGAAGGCTCTTTTATTTGCGTGTCGATGAACCTTCAGACTTCGTTCTCATTGCAGAGAAACTGTTTCAAAAATTATCCTGCACGCTAGAATGTTGGTGAATTGCAATTGATATTATCTTTAATGACGTGTGCATATATGAATTAATTGCTAGGAATATATCGATGTAAATTTCTTGTTTCATTTCGAACAAGCAGCGTTCCGTCGCTGACTCTACATCAGCACGAACATCAGCACGAACATCCACACGAAACGATGATGGTTCGACATGACTCACCAAAGCCACGATCATTTTCGAGGAGTCACGAAGACCTCCCAAAAGTATGATCGGACGTCACCCGCTAAACTCGAGTGTTTAGTATAGTTCGTGACTGTCGGAAGCAGAAGAGATCGCTCGGAAATGTCAAGGTCCCCGAGAAATCAGGCCACAGGAGGAGGCAACGCATCGAGGATCGATCTGCGGCTAAGGTAATGGCTACCCATTAATGAATAGCCCGTTCTATTCGCGACGTCCAGGTAGGTGGAACCACAAAGTAGCCGAAAGTATCGGTCCGGGGACTTCGAACGATCGTTCCCGAACAAGAGTTTTTACGTTTCTCCGTGGCAATGCCGGTCGGGATTCGCGGAAGAGTTTCTAGGTTCTCCCGTTAATAGCCCGTTATTATCTCGCAAGTTCGCTGCTCGAACGAAATACGAGCTACCCGGCCGATTTGAATGCCGGTTTGTTCTAATGGGACCCCATTTAGGAGCCAAGAACGTACTTAAAGGAACGGCCGCTCCTCGAGGAGGACCGCAGAGAAATTATATGATCTGATTAACACCAGGTTTGCGGTTTTAAAATATCTGAGAAACCTTTTTAAAATTGGTCCAACGACTTTGAATATTTTTTTCACCATGTAAGAGCTCTGCTGTATTGGTGTCACTGGTAAACGTAGACATTTTTATACCGGTGGGCAGTCGAAAGGTAAGTTTGAGTAGAGGATCAGTGGATCCGAGGTTGTGCTAGGCTAGCATGATCTTCGTCAAACTGCTTCCAGTCGGTTTAATCCTCCAGAATCATCTTTAGTCCCTTTCAATTAGCCCTAGCACGTTCTAATTAGCTTCGTTCTACTTTGACCCGTCTTAGCTGACACTGTAAAGCTTTAAGGTGGTTCAGAGCAGTCTGGTTAGCTCCGTCTGAGATCAGGAAGCTTCGGTATTACCTAATTTCCTCTGATACATCTTGGATCAGCTAGCTTCCATGGGCTCTGATCTGTTCTAACTAGTTCCTTCGTAGGATCAACTGCAACGTTCCCTAAACTTTTCTATTTCGCTTTATTTTAGGTCATCTAGCTTCGATATCACTTAATTTGCTCTAATACATCTTAGATCAGCTAGCTTCCATAGGCTCTCATCTGTTTGAGCTTTCTCCTTCGTAGGATGAGCTGCGACGTGCCCCAATCTTTTTTATTTTGCTTTATTTTAGGTCATCTAGCTTCGATATCACCTAATTTGCTCAGATACATCTTAGATCAGCGAGCTTCCATAGGCTCTCATCTGTTTGAGCTTTCTCCTTCGTAGGATGAGCTGCTACGTGCCCTAATCTTTTTTATTTTGCTTTATTTTACGTCATCTAGCTTCGATATCACCTAATTTTCTCTGATACATCTTGGATCAGCTAGCTTCCATAGGCTCTGATCTGTTTGAGCTTTCTCCTTCGTAGGATGAGCTGCGACGTGCCTTAATCTTTTTTATTTTGCTTTATTTTAGGTCATCTAGCTTCGATATCACCTAATTTGCTCTAATACATCTTGGATCAGCTAGCTTCCATAGGCTCTCATCTGTTTGAGCTTACTCCTTCATAGGTTCAGCTGCGACGTGACCCAAACTTTTCTATTTTACTCTGTTTCACATCAGCTAACTTCGACAAGCCCTATTTACAATCCTACCTCAGTTCCTGCTAGACGACTGAAAGAAAGAAGACGGACTTGAGGTTTTTCAGCTCCAGCAGGTTCAGCAGGCTTCAGACCCCCACCTGGCAATTTGAATTCACTGCACTGTTCTCCCCCGGTGATGTTCCTAGACAACTGAAAGCAGACACACTCGAGGATCTTCAGCAGGCTTGTTCCAGCCCGCACGAAGTAGCTTCCACTGTCTCCAATCACTCGTAAGCTCGCTCCAGGATTACCTGGGAATAGAGAAGAGCAGCAGGCACGTCGACACGTAGCATTAAAGCTAATGAACGGCATCTCCCGTTCCGTGTATCGTGTTCCGCGAGAGCGCATCGCATCGGTGCGATTCAGGTTGGAACGAGCGAGAACGTCGGGGAGATGAGGTTCTCTCGGGTCTCGGTGTAACGCGTCCGTGGCAATCGTCGAAACTTCGCGCCAGCTGTTATTCACTGAAACTATTAATTTATTCCTGTTGCCAGGGCCCCGGCCTAAGTACGGTGTAAACGCGCTCGAAGCTATAGCGATTCGGGCGGCGTTGCGAGCGGCGATCGGCCGATCCGATACACATTGCCCGAGAAAGCCGGCTGATGGGAGGGCTCTCTCTCTCTCTCCCTCTTTCTCTCTCAGGAGAGCGGAGAGCAGCCCCGGTAAACCGAGAAGGTGCGTTGTGTGGGTTGATTGCAGGGTGCAGCACGGTGTTTGCTTTATAAATCGTGCCCCGGTCCACGAGAATGAGAGGAGAAAACGGGGAAGGGTCGGGGGCGAGTTGAGCGCGATAGAGGGACGAGAGGGACGGACGCCGCGATTGATATCGTTCTGAAATTGGGTTATGATTTATCGGGATTTCGGGTCTCCAGCTTCTCCGCGCTGGTTCGTACCGAACGATTGAATACGCGCCGAGGCACAAACGCCGTCGAACCAGCTCTGCTGTCTTCATTCGTGGAAATCGCGGTAGGACCTCGATCGTTGCATAACTTGTAATAGAGGTACCGGAGAGAACCAATACCGGATATGTGAATTTTTACCTTTCCGATCATGAGAATGGACGATGACGACCATTGATCCAGTCCATTTTGATTGTGAACGTGTTCCACGTAGCTACTAGAGCTCGGACTTTTACCCGGGTAGAGCAAAACTACCCGGGTATCTTATGATATAGCCGAGTATCCGGATACCCGGGTATCTGATAAGACATAAGACATAAATGATTTTGTGCAATTTAAAACAATAACGAAATTAAAAGAACGTTGATATATTAATTTAAATTTATTAAAATCGTTTAAGAGAATAAGTAATCGTAATATATCGTCTGCTTTTTCCTATTGATGCAAACGATTTTTATTTTGCATGAAGATCCGCAGTGTATTCATGAGATACGCGGGTACTCGGGTATTTTTTGTTTACCCTAATACCCGGGTATCCGGGTAATGCTGTTTACCCGAGTACCCGGGTACCCGAGTAATTTTTCTCTACCCGGGTATCTCATAAGTCACAGCTCTAGTAGCTACTTCTATTGATTGTGAGTCCGGAAAGGAGATTAATTTCAAATAGGTGGATTGAGAAATAAAATAAAATTTCCAAGAAATGATTTGAGTAGAAATCATCGAAAGCATCGGTCGGTTGGACGAAACCTCGAAATTCGCGTTCGCTTATGCGATTCTCTCGGAGACCACCGGACAACCTGGACGCAAGGTTACTCGGAATCGGCCGTGCTCGCTGGCGGCCATTTTTCGCCGATTCCGCGATCGTCGACGGGGCCCTGGTTTCCACCAACTACCGATACTTAGGTAATAACCCGGTAATGACGGGTTCCGTTCGAACAGATTTACTTTTTCTTCGGTTCGCGTGTATCTGCGCGACCAGTGGAGCAAAAGGGGGTCCGAGGTGGTCGCGTAAGAGGAGGGGCGGGAGGGGGGAGGCAAAGAGGGGGACGAGGTTGCAGAGCAAACACGCCAGCGTGGAGGATGATGATGATGATAATGATAATGATGATGACGATAATGATGATGACGATGATGAGGGTATTCACGCAATCCGTCGGTCTATATAGGATCGCTACATATTTATACAGATCGCTGGGAGCCGTTGAAAATTCCATCAACACGATTATTACGCGGCGCTATGTGTACGCGCGACCCTGTGTATACTAGAATCCGCTAGTCCCTCGACGGCTGCGTTTAGTATCGTCGCTTTAATTGAATTAATACGATCGGGTGAACAGGCGCCATTTCCTTCCCGATTTCCAGTGCGCACGATCTATCGCGGAAGGGAATCAGTAGCCCGACTGACCCGTGAATTATGCCACCGAGATGCACAACTACTGCGAGACTGATCTTTGTGCAAAATAAAAATTATCTGTACGAAATGCACGAAACAAGAGCCAAAAAGAAATTTCATTCTTAGTTTAATGATTCTAAGCAGTACAAATAAACTTGTTCTTCCACTGACGAAATTACGTAAAAATTTCAGAAAAATTAGAACAGCTTATGCACAACTACTGCGAGACTGATCTTTGTGCAAAATAAAAATTATCTGTACGAATTGTACGAAACAAGAGCCAAAAAGAAATTTCATTCTTAGTTTAATGATTCTAATTAGTACAAATTAACTTGTTCTTCCACTGACGATTTTACGTGAAAATTTCAGAAAAATTAGAACAGCTTCCTTACGTATCGTAGAGCTTCCTGGAATATTCCCCGGTTGTTTCGTATAATTGTACACGTTGCGACAAGAAGTGTAGAATCAAGTTGACCGGTGTGCAGCTAATTTCCATGAAGAAATGGCGGTCGCACGAAGTAGGTAAACAAATCGAATTGAAATCGACCAAAAAGGATTTCAATCCATGCCCGCAGTTCCTCGGCGCACAGGGATCGAGCGAATCATAATTTCAGGTACACGGACGGACCCGGCAACACATCCGCGGGAGTGATTAATCGATCAATTCCCTCGACCTCAGTCGATACTTGTCCCGGCGTAATGGCTTCGCATTTCCTTCGATTTTGTTCGACCGGGTTCTCGGGCCGGATGTCGCCGGCCGTTCTCATCGCGATCACGCTTCTTCATCTAGTTCTGTCTAAACAGTCGTCGAACGATCGACCAAAAAGAACCATGGTCATTCGATTCAAGAGGATCGCGGGATTCCGCGCGCGCGTCTCTTCGTCCACGCTCATTGAACCGAACGTATCATTACCGCGGAGCAATTAGTGTTCTCGGCTTCGGGGCGGACGATCCTTAATTGCAACCTAATTACTTTGTAATGTCGGTCTATTAATCTCCGTGTAATATCGCCGTCCGATTGCGTTTTAGGTGGTTGAGCAGGCCTCGCGCGTGTAAACTGTTAACGAGCTGAATCGGTCGCGGACCAAAACGATCGTTCCGACTCCGGACGGACGGGTCCCGCTCCGGCGAATGTTATTGAATAGATTTTTCCACGATTCACCCTTCTTTCCGTTCGTTTTCTCATTTTCTCGATCGCCACCGAGGGAGATAAAATCTTAATTGAACCGCGGCTCCGCTATTAGCGGATCGTGCAATCTCGATTCCTTCCGTCGAGCCTCGCGAGAGATCCATTTCGACATCCTGCCCGGTCTGATGTCGTCGGACCTTCAAATGACACCAGCAACAATTCGTTTATACAGTACAATTCTTAGTAAAATTTCTTTTAGAAACATACGGACAAAATACGTTCTAAATCCATTTTTAATTAGCAAGAAAAGGGAAGAAACCTATCTTATACATTGCTTTAAGAGACTCGAACTGGACTATTATTTATTTAACAAATGAGATCAGACTTGCCACTGTGTCCTTTGCGGCATTGCTATTAGTGGACCGTGCAATTTCGATGTCCGTGTTGTTCGACTGTCATTGGACCTCTAAATCACGTAAGCAACAATTATTTTTTGCAATACAATTTTCAGTAGGTTAAGTTGAGACATTTTTCAGAAATGTTCTTTTAGAAATATACGTACAAAATCCGTTCTGAATTCGTTCTTAATTAGCAAGAAAAGGGAAGAAACCTATCTGATACATTGCTTTAAGAGACTCGAACTGGACTATTATTTATTTAACAAATGAGATCAGATGCGACACTGGTCCCCGGCAATTCTGAGGATTTATGAATTAATTTGATTGATTTCATGGAAACGGATCGGGGGTATTAACTCGGTCGTTCGCTAAACCACCCTCTATGGGGTGCAAACATTCCCCGGGCATGAAAAGAGAAAAGAAGAAGTAAGAAAATATGGACGAGAGACCGGATGTCCCAATGGGCCAATTATAATCGATCCTCTGGATCGTTCGTGGATCCACGGTGTCCGCGGGAGACGTTACTCAGGGTCCATGAATATCCATGGGGCCCGGGGAGCAAATCGTGTGGCTGGCGTGCTCTGATGATAGGTAACCATGTGTAATGGAGTGCTAACTACCGGCCACCTCGCGAACCAGCACACCTTCTTCCATACGGCTAGCGGGGAAGAACGAGGGGAGTAAAAAACGAGAAAGGGAGAATCAGAGAGAATGAGTAGGAGAGAAAGAGAGAGAGAGAGAGGGGTCCAGGGGGAATAGGGGGAAGGAGAGGAGAACCTGCTGGAACAGGGGAGAGACGAAGGATGATACTGGAAAAGAGAGGAACCGAGGGACAAGCCGAGCATGCGCGGTGCAAGCGAGACGGTGCATCAGCGAGGAGAAACTGAATGCCTGGCCTCTTAGTTTCTCAAACAAGGGGGCGGTACCCTGCAGACCAGTGGCAGTCAACCGACAGAACTATTTGCCGCAGACTTTCACCCCTTCGGATCCAGTTTTTCGTCGCGGAATTTCCAGAATTCCCGGCCTCGAGTTATATGCGAAGCACGTCCCGGATGTTTGCGCGCTCGCTGCATCCCCTATCCGCGGAGCACTGACCAGACAATTTCGAAATGAATTTAAAACTGCGGATGACTTCTCGAAGAGATGTCGGAGCGGAGATATTTTTATTTGTTGAAAAATTTGCGAATTTTTGGTGACATTTTCTGACACAATGCTAAATTGAATAAGATAAACTGGGATCCTCATCTACATTGTAATCTAACAAATACCGAAAGAGTTCTCCCGGCGCTAGATCGTTAGAGAAGCTCGATGGCGCCACAGGATCTCGATCCATATACCTCCCGAGGATCGAGAGAGGAGGATCTCTATTTCTCTGTCTGAAAGGGACGAAGAATTATTATCGAGATCTGTCTCGAGCGACCTTCCCGTGGGTCTCTGACCGATCTCAGAGTCGAAGATCGTCGGAGTCTCTTCTCACGATCGTAGGCCTCGCGAGGATCATCTCGCGCTTCCGCCTTCGCTTCGATCCTTCGGCCGGAATGCTCTTTTCTCCATGGTCGATCCTCCCCTTTCCCCATCCTCTCTTTCTCTCTCTCGATCGCTCCCCCTTCCGCGTATCTCTACCCGTGATCCATGGGATTTCACGGCCGGGAGAAAAATCGAGTGCGAACACGGCCGATCAATTTGCCCTAAAGAGTCGTTAATTTTCGGTTGATGCACTCCTACTATCTTCGTGCTTGTCGAAAATTATATTTCGCCGTCGAGGAGGGCCGACGGGGAGCCAAGGAGGAGGTCTCGGGCCACATAATAAGCCCGATCGGGCCCCTTTAATGAGCCATAATGGGCCAGCAAGTATGCGTAATCGCCGATGATGGCCTCGAACACGATTCCATCCCGTTTTCCTCTCCGCTTCCATCCCCGCCCATTTGCCCCCTCCTCCACCCCTTCTCGTCAGCCTTAATTTTTACTTTTCTCCTTTTGCCCTTTTTACGAGTTCTCCTCTCTCTCTCTTTCTCTCTTATTCTCTCGATCACTTTCTCTTTTGTTTTGCGCAGCCGTTTTTTGCTCTCTTGCGAAACACGGCGCTCCCCGGCTCGGTCAGACTCTCGACACATACGTACATTGTACCGAGGGCCATGATGATGGCTCTGTGTCACCTAATTTTGAGCAATTACTTTTATACCCGGCCCCGGGACCGATACCTCGCCTCGATATTGGGCCTGATTACAGAACAGTGGGGTAATAACGCGCGCCGGGCCGACAATTTCGCGGTAACCAATGAGACCCGATCCGGTCCTCCGTGTCGCCGCGCTGCGACCGATTAAAAATGCGCCTTCGGGCGCCTCGGAGAACTGGTCAGTTGCTGGGCCTTTGACATTTTTCAAATTCTACCTTTCAATGAGGTTCTGGTCCGTAACGAATAATAATATATGCTTACCTTTTGCATTCGGAGCTACTACTCGAAAATTAAACATTTCTATCGACCTATCATATTTTCCATTCCCTATGATATTTTTCAATTTGTGAATATGAAAATGGTACAATATACCACATACAATGCTTTTGTGAATTTTTGCAGTCGGAGCTATTGTTACTTAAAAATTAAACATATCTTCCGACCTAGAATAACTTCATTGTATATGATTTCTAAAATTTTATGGTTATGAAATCACACCTCATACACAGCATCGGCTGAAGTCAAGTGGAGGCCCCAAGCGGTAAAAATTTTCGGGCCCTCAAGCTCAAGATAGAAATAGAAGTTGCAAGAAAATTCTCATAACCTTATTAACAAAAAAGAAAAGTAATGAAAAATTACACACCATTACATATTAAATAGATTTATTTGAAATTGGGGGCCCTATGGGCCGCTTAGCCCACTTACCGTTAGATCCGTCACTGTTCATACAGTACCTATCTGTTTAGCAATTAATTAGATCCGGATATATTCGATAATGTAAACAATATTTTTAATACAGAAATCTTTAGTGATGCCAGAGTCATGAGGGTTAGAAAGAAAGAAGTTCGAATAGTTGCAGCTGCAAGGAGCGATTTCATGGCAAGTATTCATCGAGCAGAGTTGCACCTATGAATTCTCGCAAATCAGCAGCATCTGCTGGGTAAATCGGCCTATAAAAATGCAGATTGTCGGCTGCAGTAGGCGAGCAAGTTGAACGCGAACCGTTTTCCAGCAGCGTTTCCGCAGAATTTTCCTGTGCATAATATCGGCGAATCAGCTGGCAGGATCGCGGAACCTAACGTCGTGTCGTCATGCGCTCATTTAAACTTATTTACTTACCGGGGCAAAACGGTGCCCAGCCTCGTTTAATACCTGCCTCCACCCCCTCCGGCTGCAAACTTCGCCATCCTCCTCGAGCGTTCGAGCTTGCGAATCAATTTAATCGGGCCCGTCAGTTGTTCCGAGAAAATCATAGGTGCCGGCCGGTTATTTAAGATACGGAGACCCGCGAATCGTCAGTGACTCTCAGCCAGCGCCATTCGAGCCGGAGTTTTTTCATTCTCAACCCTCAACGACAGAGTAGAAATTGGAACTTTACGACAGAGTAAAAACATGGTATTCAGATAGTCTGTAACTCTGGGCTGAAAAAATGGAGCTCGAAAACTCTGAATTCCGGAGTCACATGTTAAGATCCAAGTGTACAATGCAACTTTGAATTTTTACTTTGAATTTTAACACGTTCGCTGGCAGCATTCGTTTCGTTGCTTGTCTTCCTTGTAGAAAGTTTTATTAAATGTACCGTATCCAATTTTGAACGATTAACCCTTTGCACTCGGAGATATTTTAACTAAAAAATCAAACGTTTCTTCTGATCTAGAATATTTACGCTCTCTATGAGGTTTTAAATTTGGTAGATGTAACATTGGTATAATACCTCATACAATACTTAAATGTTTCATAATTGAGCATAAATTAATGATATCGGCGTATAGGTTCTATCAATTGTTACTCAAAACACTATTTGCAAATTAGCAAAATATTATTTCTCAACGTTTCGATCTGCATTTAGATCATTTGTGAAACCGTACAAACAGGAAAAGAACAACAATATAAAACAGAAGGAATCGTTACTCACTTGCTTAGTGTTGCAAAATAATTAAACTTTAAAAATTAAACGTTTGTGATTGACCCACATGTTACTGTTTGGCCGTTAAGCATGGAAATGAAGCAACGTGAAGACGTTAGGAAACAAATATGATTGATCGTATATCGATCTATCGGTCGGATATAGATTAGGCGGTAATTTTAAACCTATATTTACTACGAACATAACATTTTTTCTTTTTTTACCTAGGTACCACTTTTTTGTGGTATTCCTTTTACAGGATTAACATTCAATTTGATATAACCATTTTTATATATGTATACATTTTAATGTATGTGTGAATTAATGCATAAAGTGAGTTGAAAACAAGGATATACTTTAGAAAATTAGTTTAATAGTTTATTAGTTTAATAATTGCTTAGATACCGACATATCTAATAATGTAAACAATATTTTCAATAATAGGACAGAAATTTTTAGTGACGCCTTAGAGGCGCCACTCGAGTGCTAAGGTTTACAACAGTTTAGCAGAAGAAAGTCACTGGATTCTATCTGAAAATTATGCATTCAACTATGACTTTAAACAACGAAGTGCATCAAATTCATTTGACTGTTTTTAAGTAAACTGTCAGATTATGGATGTCACATATTTGTGACGGTGATAGCGAATATGTTAATTTTGGGTTGGCAAGTAAGTTCGTTCGGTTTTTGTGATTTATTCCAATGTAAAAAACCGAAAGAATTTATTCGCCAAGCCAATATTTGGGTTTTGGTTAAAAAGAGAATAATTTCGAAAACTTACGTTTCCGGATGTAAGGATAAACGAAAGGTGGCGCACCTAGGATGCGCTGACATTCAATTACCATCCACTTAGCGAGGCAAGGTCTTCTACGTACCTGCATCCACTTGATCTGGCCATTTTCAAACTAATCGCCCTTAATAAGGAATCTCGAACACAAGGGGTTTGTTACTCGCAGGTACCAACCGGGATCAATATCCTCTCCTCGAGGCTCTCTGATCCTGCGCCAACAACAGAGAATAGCGGATAATGCAGTTGACATTCTGGGATTATTTATTGGTTGATCTGATCGATTGAGTTTGTTGAGTACGAACAGATCGTTTTAATGATAGGGTACAGTTGGAAAGGATCCAGAAGCAACACAACGTTGATATAAATAGATTTAAATCAGTCAATAAAAGGTATTATCAAAATGAAAGTTGATTTTCTAGTCTAATAGCCTTCTGATAATAATCCAGTAACAAGAGGAATTTGTTAAACATTATGTATCAACACGAACATTCACCGACTATTAATAAACTGTTATTAAACTTAACCCTGACGACCAGTTCCATTCCTGTTTTCGTTAAGCGAGCCTTCAAAACTGAGAATCCGCGCAAACATGGCCGTCTATTAATCACTGTTCGCAAACACAAGAAAAAGGAATCGGGAGGATAAATGATCCAGCGATTATAGAACTGGTTTAAGCCGCGTATTTTTCTTTGTTAGCTGCTTTAACTATTACGTTTCTACGAATGGAAAACTACTGTTGACATGATGATAAGAGTAAAATGACGGACGTATAATATCCCGCAAGAACTCTTTAAGAAAATCTCGCACCTGAAATTT
>CM052332.1:12865476-12944552 GCA_028455615.1 Lasioglossum zephyrum | reverse complement strand
GATCATCGGTGAAATCTATTCTGAAGACTCTGCAGGATTCGCGAAAGAAGAAACGACACGTTTCTAACTTGAGCCTCAACATTATCGTCGAGTGTCCATTTAACAAGGCCAGGAATTTTTCATCTGTAGAAAATGGCCGGTTTCGCCGGAAACTTTCCACGAACAATGCGCCGGCCGTTTAAATGTTAATGTGCGCGTATACGTTCGAAAGACTAGCTCGGTTCGTTCCGTGCGAATACGCTCGATGCCATCGCGGTGAAATATTCGAGCGATTTCGTCTTCGAGGTATAAATTAGACTGTCGAAAAACGAACAGCGAATAAGAGAAAAAGAAAGAAAAGAACGAGTCAGAGTTCTCGAGCACGCCTGCGAAACAGGTAACGAAATAATACAGGCGTGTGTATCTGCGGATCGGTTAGAAAATGGGTATATTTCATGTGTAACAGCCTAATAGACAGGAATTCGAACAGAAGGCAAAATGTGGCCGATCCACGGTCGGTCCGCTTGGCGAACGTGTTTCGCCCCGCGGTTATGTTCGCGATGCAACGTCCACTCGATGTTGTTGTCCCCTTCTTTTCCCTGGGTAATTGAATGTTCCGCGAGTAGAGCGATCGCATAACTTCGCGGCCAGGCTATCCGTGGAAAAGAGATCGCGCGAGATTTCACGCGTCCCGAGAGCGGCTCTCCGGTAAAACGATATACAAGATCTGGGAGAGCCCCGGCGGAGATCGGTTGATCGCGCCAGCTATGCAGAAAAGGCAACCGCTTATCTAGCAATTAGTCGGTATCGATAATTACCGTCGTGGAAACCGATCTTCCGCCCTTCCATTCCGCCTCGTTACATCGTTGCCTCGCCGAGAGCCAATCATGAAATTCTCAGGTTCCATTAGATGGTTGCGGCTTCATCTCGTCCAGCTGCCATTCCGTGACATTGTGGATAATTAATGGCAATTTCGGACGCTGAAATCGCCGATAAGCCGCTTCGGGCATTTAGAAAGCCTCGATTCCCAAATACTATTATTTTCATTCGCCTCGGAAGACGCGGACATTTCCCCAAGACTATGCAATTATTTTTCAACCCTTGTAATTCATACATACCCGAGAATGTAATGATCTAGAAAAGTTCCTAAGCCGAAAAACAAATGAATAGTTAATTAATGGCAATTTTTGACGCTGAAATCGCCGATAAGCCGCTTCGGGCATTTAGAAAGCCTCGATTCCCGAATACTATTATTTTTATTCGCCTCGGAAGACGCGGACATTTCCCCAAGACTATGCAATTATTTTTCAACCCTTGTAATTCATACATACCCGAGAATGTAATGATCTAGAAAAGTTCCTAAGCCGAAAAACAAATGAATAGTCAATTAATGGCAATTTTTGACGCTGAAATCGCCGATAAGCCGCTTCGGGCATTTAGAAAGCCTCGATTCACGAATACTATTATTTTCATTCGCCTCGGAAGACGCGGATATTTCCCCAAGTCTATGCAATTATTTTTCAACCCTTGTAATTCATAGTTACCCGAGAATGTAACGATTTAGAAAAGTTCCTAAGCCGAAAAACAAATGAACATCCGCGTTGTTTGCGCCACTTTGTGCGAATTAATATAAATTGCCAAGAATATTGCAACTATGGAGCGATTAAGCGCAGAAATGAACGGTTCGATAATTAAAGTTGAATTGAACGGGACATTCTCGAAAGCGTTGCATCATGGAGGCGCAATTTGTTGTACGTACGAGGAAAAACGGAACGGCGTGATTAGCTTAATTTATTTGGGAATTACGTTCGGCGACGATAACGCTACAATGTAGATAACTCGACGTAACGATTCGTGACGAATCCGTCCCGGGGGCTGACTTGGAGCCTCGTGCCCGTGTGTGCGAGCGTGGCTTTGGCATCGAGTGATTTTTTAACGACATCCGCGAACACCGAACGAACAGTTGCAATACTAATTACCTCTAATACCCGTGGTTGCGCAAACGGAATGAACGTGATAGCGGGCCCCGGAGCCGGTTCTCTCCAGTATAGCGCAGCGTCGACACTGTTTACGGGGAATTGATATTACGAAAGGGAATTACCATTGTAGTTAAGTCACGAGCAATTACCATTAGCCATTCCGAGTAATTACTCTTTTGTTAAGTGAAACGTGCGAGACGCCGGAACGGCACGGCCGAGGTTCGCGAGGCGTGAACGGAGGACCCGGTAGGCTTGAAAATGGTAATTTTACGGCAGGTTTGACGGTGACTGACAGTTTCCGAGAAACAGTCGCTCCCGAAGACTTGCACATTGTTGCAACCACGGCCCCGCGGATGCGTCCATTGACACGCTCGAAATGAAAAGGTGTTCTTACTGCTCCATTGTCAGCGCTCGCGGCGAAACACAATAGCCGCTCTTTCTCGATGTTTAAACGGATAATGGGGTGAGCCTAATAATCGATATTATAATACCGTACACTTGTTCTACTCGTTCTCTTATGAATATACGAAAATTTACCGACGGGTTAAAATGTCACGGATAATGAGCTAATGGCTTCGAAGTTGCCAGCCGTGATTTAAAGTGGCCATTTTGCGCGCGGTCCGCGCTCTATTGCGAAAACTTCTCAACTATTATGGCTACGATTTTATGAATCGGCCTCGGGATTGAAACATGAAATTGTCTTTTTGCTGGCGTAACTATCGCGGGGAATGGCCGTTCGAATTGCATAAAATGGCACTTTCTTCGAACAACTTTGTTGGAGCTAATGGTGGTGACCCTTTCGAGTTTAATGGGATTACGATAATCTCGGAGAAGCGGTACTTTATTTAACACGCTTCTCCGATATTAAATGATCAACGTATTTAGTAATGTAAACAATGCTTTGAATAATGGAGCGGTAATTTTTAGTACCGACTCTGAAACTTGAAGAGAAATTCAGATGAAAGTCGCAGATGAGAGTCGCTCGTACCATTATCGTCGCCGAAAAAACACCGTCGAGCACAATGGCGAAGTTAATCAGCATTATTAAAGCGTCGTTTACCCCCGTGACGTCCTCGCCATGGGGTGTCCACCTTCGTCAATGGCGTTCGGTAGCCCCGGCATCATTTCTTTCGAGGGACATCGTCGATTTCACGGGTCCTCGTGCTCTTCACACTTTTTTTCGCCTTTCGATTCGCCGATCGAATAAGTTCCCTGTCGATGATCTCGTTCGCTGACAATGGCGCGCCATATTTTTTTTCACTATAACCATTGTGAACGCGATTGACGTCTTCATTGAGATCGTCACACTCGATCGCGGATCGGTCGACCTTGTCACGGCTTTTCTGTTCGACGTTTTATTTGGGAATAAAATGTGATCTCCCGAATCTCCGTTGAAGAACCAAATGTTCTTCAGAATTTGTGTTTCAATTGTCCTGTTTGATTATCATAAAAATTATTAGTTGAGTCGGTTAGAAACTCGTGAATGTGAATTTTGCAATCGTTCTTCGTAGAAGATTTGAATGAGGTATTGTTGCAGAAATTGTTGTCGCAATTTGATTTAAGGAACTTATTAGACGAGTTAGTTAAGAGTTTCGTCGAAGTCTATGATTCACGGCTGGTATTTTTATCAGCAACAGCAATTTTAATCATGTGCCAACAGGTAACGCGGAGTAACGCAAGCTAATAATTTCGTTGGAGGTTCTCTCTGATGTATGGCAATGATTCAGAGTGACAAAACTATTAATCAATTTTCAACCGGCGAAATAAGTCAGCGGTATATCTGAACGGTGGATGCAGCGTTTTCTTTCTGGAATAATATTATCGGTAGTTTATCACGTTTGTAATATTTATGTTACACTTTTGTCACGAGCGTATATAGCGTCGTTTATATCTGTTGTAGACATCTAATTATACATTCGAGAGACCGTGCCACGAGTAAATCGAATCGCGCACAGGTAAAATGTGTAAGACATCTGGTATTGCCTACCAGCATCCCCTATCACGCATCGCACTGAAATTATAGCCGAGCCGATAAATATTACTGGTCGTTGCAGCCGATAAGATCGAAACGCCCTCAGAAATGAGTTATTAAAATATTTCCCAGCGAGACAAAGGAGAACAATAACGTGTTCAAATATCGCCGACCTTTACCACCGCGAGTTTGATTAAATTTTATGCAATCGCCGCTAATCTTAATTAAAACGGAATTAATGCTGAACGTAATTGAAACCGGCTAGAGAAACACATTCGGAGATCGGGTCCAAACGATGGAAATACTTATTTTCACCTAAGCGGAACATATGCTGGATACTATTCTAATGTTTCTTAACATTTCATTTCGAATTTATCGGGTCGTTCGGAAAATCATTTCGTTTTCAAAACTGATTTATAAAATCCTCAACAGAGTAATCTCAGCTTCAATTTCTGTCAACCAGTCTATAAATAATCACAATAGCACGTAACTTGCGATCTAAAAAACTCCGATAATTATACAGTGGATATTCATGCACTTTCCAGTATTAGATAATAAATTAATTGCTATAAAACGCGAATTCTTGTATCCCGTCCGAAGAATTTATACCTGTTAAGGTAACTAAAAACTGATTAGCAACGTTATCATAACGATCATGTTATTGGCTGCCACTAATGTTTCTCGGTTAATAAGATCATTGAAACTCTACAGGGGTTCGAGTGAAATTCAGATAGAAAGTTGTTGATGAAAATTGCTCGTGTTTTAACGTCGGCGTTGCGAAACTGTCAAACATAATGATATACCTCGTTGGGTGTTTGTTTTTAGAATATAATGTTTAACGCGTGGAAAAATCTGTTTGCTAATGCTGACGAAGAGAACAATCGATGAAAAGCCATGTCAGAGCGGAATAACACGTGTCAAGCCTGACACATCACTTTATTAAAACGAGGAAATAAGGACGGATAAGAGAATCGTTCATTAACAAAGATTCGCGAGCCGTTGTCACGCTAATTACTCGTTGCCTCTCCGCGCTGCAATTAGGAGCGATTACCGGCGGCGCGTATGCAAATCGCTGGTATTTTCAATTCCGCGCACGCCATTGAAAAATCGTCGCCCGATATCCGGTGTCGTCCACGTCCATCCAGGTAATTAAATAGTAATCGCTCATTACAACGGTTCGACGGCGAACGTCCGGTCTCGATAGCCGATCGAGAAAACAAAACGCCCAAACAAAAACAATCTCCTTAATCAGCAAACACATTCATCGTTACATTATAATAGCTTTTTCAATATTTGACTATACGATTCGAACTTTTTTGAGAAATTAGAGAAATTAGTTTACCACGTGATGTGAGGAGATCTTTTTTTAAAAATTGCACTTCGTCGGAATCGTACTTCATGTAGGTGTTTACTGAAAATTTTTAAAATGCGTTTCTTATTTATTTATTTTTTTTAAACACCGGTTTGGATGAAATTTTCAGAATATGTTTACTTGATAGGCCTATACTGAAAGTTTTTAGAATACGTTTCTTATTTATTTATTTTTTAAAATACCGATTTGAATGAAATTTTCATAATATGTTTAATTGATACAGATCTACGGAACGTGTTTTCTATATTTTCTATATAAGCCCACAGAAATATTTGTGGAATACAACTTTTAGTATTTTCTCCGTAATTTCGACAACTTGCAGTTTTTCTAAAAAATATTAAATTGCTCTGAATTCTCAAAAACATTCAAGTCGTACGGTGCAGTATTTAATATGTTATCGTCTATTTAAGAGTGTTCGAATATGTAAACCTGCGACAAATTACCGTGTGTTTATTTTCACACCTACGCGAGCAATTTTTTCACCGACCTCGATATAATCGCACGTTGACGTCGCATTTAACGCGTCGATTACCGTAATTGTCATCGGACACGGCGCTACCATCAACATAAAAACCGATAAATTACGCGAGTTGCGCTTTTTCACGTATATCAATTAATCGCACGGTATTAATAGCGAATGCATAAGTATGCGAATAATTCTCAACTGCGAATTGTGTACGCACTCCGCTCTCGTGTTAGCGCACTCGGCTGTTAAATCGAAAATATCAGGTCGATCTTTCGCCGTGCGGGGAATGGTTTACGACGCCGACGCCTGAAAATTATTATTAGCGACGCCGTAGAATTCGATTTCCATTAAAACACGACTACTGGTTTCGTCAGAGAACGCCGGATTGTTTATTGGTACAGCTTAGAATTAATCGGACTCGGTCGGCCGCGTGTGATTAATCGTCGTCGCGGACCCGATCGATTCAAATGGTAATTCTGCAGCAGTCTTCCCTTGTTTCGCCGAGCATTACCAGGCTCAAAGGTCTCAATGAACCGCGAGAAAATGCGTTTTCTACGACGTGGACGGACTCCTCGAAGAGCTGGGCGTGCTTCAATGGAATAGGACGTTCGAACCGTCAGCCGGCACTGAAAACCGCACATTTCTTCACGGCTTCTTCGTCTAAATATTAATGCGAGCCTTCGGGTCTGCACCGCCAATTCGTAGGCCTTGTTTGGAAATTTTTGTCAACAAATATTGAGACTGGTTTGTATCGAGATTTTGTACACGTATTTTCCACTGTTTGAACTATACGATAAAATTTTTTCAAGTTAAAATATTTACAATTCTCTGAGTTATAGGTTTTTGAAGAGGTATATGTAACTGGTCTTGAACATCATTTGGTAGGCCTCGTTGAGAAATTTTTTAAAAGAAATCAGGAAATTGTTTTGTATCAAAATTTTCCAGGCATGTTTTTCACTATTTAAACTATATGATTGAATTTTTTGAAGACGAGTATATAATTGATTTTGAACGTCATTTGGAAATTTTGAGAACGAGATCAGACGAATGTTTTGTATCTCGAAGTTTTTCACACATATTTCCTACTATTGGGACCACACAATAGAATTGTGTAAAGTCAAAATACTTAAAACTGTAGCCTGGAGTGCAATAAATAAATACAGAACTCGTTAATCGATCGCCAGTTCGTTAATCATCCGCAAAAGTTGCAATCGAAAACCGCTGGTGTATTTTCCAAGGAAACGACCGCATAATAAGCCGGGAGTATCTCTAATCTTTTGTGTCCAACACTGAAATTCTACGGATTCGCGTTATCGCTTGAAATTTAATGTTATAAGCTTCGGCGTGCAGCCAGCTGTTTAATATACCGAAATAATTCAAGTGCAACTCGCCGCGATCTTGATGGCAATTAATCTTCCGTTACGTTCTGAAAAATGAACTTACCTCTAAGTATTGTAACTTCGTTTAAATGGTAATTTTTTCCCCTAGATCTCCCACCCGCATGGAGCTCTAAAGATCGCTCGGTTTCGTTTTAATTGAGAAACTTATGTGAGTGAATATTTTCTTACTGCGCTAACAAGTTTCATAATTAAATAAATCATTGTAGTGTACAGAGTCAGAAATTCCCTTTTACGGCGAATGCAAACCGTGTGAAAATGAAGATTTCATTCCTTTTGCTAGTTCCTTGCTGTTTGAAAGAAAGTAGAATTATGATTCGCGAATAGGTTGAGATTTGCATGAACGTGCATAAATATATTTGATAGCAGAGTTGGGCATTATCTGAATAAAAATTATTCAAATAAGTTTAAGATAAAATTAACTGTATCTTTTGTCTTTTATTCGAAGTCGGATCAAGCGCTCGTTTTGGAGAGTTTATTCGTCTGTCTCGCCGAGAAATTTTCTGGCTATGTTTAATTTCTAGAGAGTATCTTACAGATAAACTGTGTCGAATATATGTTTCAGAAAAATAAGTACAAATAAAAGATAACTTTCGTTTATCTTTTATTTAAAAATTTTAGATAAATAATTGCCCATCTCTGTTTGATAGATTAATTAAATTATCTGAAACTTCACACCATTGAGATTTGACGTACCTCGAAGAACATTCATATCATTCGAGTGACCGAGTTTCCGTTGCAAAAATAAAAATATCTCCTCGATCCTAGTCATCCGAATTGCCACGCAAACATCCCGATTTCCTCGAGAGATTGCAACCCAGTTACGGTCTAATAAAGCAGAACCTCCGCCATATTGTCTCCCGCAGTTTCGGCTCATGTAACACGTCCTAAGTGTTTCAATGGGTTGTTCGGTGAGTTAACGCGTTGGCAATAACTCAACCGACAGGCCTCCGGCTTTTTTTCACTGTCTTGTCGTGTATTTGGTTAGCGCTCGGCCGATTGTTGTCGCGGATTTGCATAATTACGAGCAGGCCCGGTAATATACGGCGGCTGATTTGCATACTTAATTCCGTAATTGGCGCTTCTTAATTGTTTAGTCCACTGCGTAACTCACTTGGCTTATCCCCCTCTTTTCAACCCTGTTCGATGTTTCCTCGAGGAAAAGATTCAGCAAAGGAGACGGTCTTTTAATCGATCTTGAAAAACAATTTCTGTTTTTATGTCACTCTTTGAATAAAAGAATTATTTACAAGCAAAGTAAACGTGCCTTTTCAATTAAAGCGTACAATTTTTATTCTCCATAAAGAGCCTGTGTTTTCTATTCTTACATCATTGAATAAGTTGCTCCGATATTATGTGACTCTCACGAGCAGCGGTGGGAGTCAACGCGTTGATTGGAGACGGTGACGCGACTGCCTTTTAAAAACCATCCAGTTTCGTTGAAACCGAGTCGTTTCGCTTTGTCGAACACGAATTTCTCTGTATCGAACTCTCGGAGACGAAGGCACTCTTGTACCTTGCTAATTTTGGTCGTCGTTGAAACTTAACGGTACCCGCGTTTATCATTCTTCGTTACACAGCATTTACATTTTCGCAGCCGAGCGAGAGCCTCTTCCGACTGTGTCCGATCGCGAGATAAAAAAAAAATATATCGTATATTTATGCGTGTGCCCGTTTTCGCGGGACGATCTGGTCCCCGGAGCTCCTCGAACACTGCCTTTCTTGATTACGATTCACTTCGCGGCGTGGACGTTGAATAATTGCTTGTTCGCTCGGGCCGTAAAGTATTTTCAGCGTGGGCACTGAAAAATTCGGGAATATTGCGCGGGAAGAATTATTGGAGGAAGTTTGCGAGAGAGCAAGACGAGAAGAAGAATTAGTAAACGTGAATAATTTTTAAGGGGTTGTTTGCACCCTCGTGAAATATTTTACATCTGTGTCATGTATGGCGGTTTTTAATGTAAAATGAAAAATTTACATCTGAATTCTGAGGAGTTGGAGTGGCCAAAAATTAATTTTCTATTTGAATATGTTCAATGGTTTTTAAATAGCATAATACTGCAGTTTGTAATTCTTTTAATGTTCCTGTAACTAATAGAATCGACTGTCCAAACATTTTACATCTGTGTCATGTACGTCGGATTTTTCTGTAAAATAAAAGATTTCCATCCGAATTCCAAGAAACTGGAGTATAAAACTAAAAATTCATTTTCGACTTTAATTTGTTTAATGGTTTTCAAATAGCATAATACTGCAGTTTGTAATTCTTTTAATGTTCCTGTAACTAATAGAATCGACTGTTCAAACATTTTACACCTGTGTCATGTACGTCGGATTTTTCTGTAAAATAAAAGATTTCCATCTGAATTCCAAGGAACTGGAGTCTAAAATTAAAAATTCATTTTCTATTTGAATATGTTTAATGGTTTTTAAATAGCATAATACTGCAGTTTGTAATTCTTTTAATGTTCCTGTAACTAATAGAATCGACTGTTCAAACATTTTACACCTGTGTCATGTACGTCGGATTTTTCTGTAAAATAAAAGATTTTCTACTTTAATATGTTTAATAGTTTCAAAGTAGCATAACTGCAGTTTGTAGTTATTCTAGTGTTATTATAATAAATAGAATCGACTGTTTCGATCTGTCGCGCTGCAGACCACCCTTAAAACCGTCGAGCTACAAGTTTCGCACCCCATGCTGGACGTCGCTCGACGCGAAACCACCCTAAGGTTTTATGCGACGGCTTGTCGGGCCGCGAACAGTTTCCCATCGCGCGAAACCTCCGATAAAAATAATCCGCGTTATCGGTTGTATCTCGACGGTCGCATTTGCATCGGCGTTCACGTCGCGTTTACGGCCGCGTTTTGAACAATTAAAAACGCATTAGGCGGTTGAGGTCGTCGGCTTCTTAGACAGGTGAGATGAGAGGCGGATGAGGGGAGTAATACGTGAGGGGGTTGGGAGGTTGTACATAGAGGGGGAAGGTGTATCCCGCGACGTGTTGGAATCGGCCCGGGATATAATTTGATACGTTTACGATTTGCTCTTGTTTTTCAGTAATTTCGAGTCGCTCTGGGCGGCTCAGCTGCGAGCGCACACACTCGAGAGCGTAATTACAGGCCCGTCTAGGCCCTGCGTGGCCCCCCTAGCCCTTCTGGTCCCGATGGGCCCCGTATGGGCCTCGTTTTGCAACCCCCCTCCCCTTTTAGCTCGCGGACTCGTGGCAGCCGGGAACACCGCCCCCGGCGACGTCTAGGAAGCGCCTAGAGACCCGCTAACGACGGAACCGACGACTTTCGGTCTGTTGGAAATGATAGAGACCGGATGAAGGATAGAGAGGTTAAGTGGGGGTTTTATGGGGGAACGATGAACGGATGGGACGCGATGTTCGGGGCTGGAAAATGCACTGGGGATTAGGGAGATGCAGCCAACCGGCTCCGGGGAATCGGGGCGTCGCGAAGGGAGGAGAAACGAGGGTGAGAAAATGATGGTGTTGTCGTTTGACGGGTTAGAGGACGGTTTAACGGACCTGATAATGCGATCAATTTGCAATTTCTGAGATGTGCAGCCTTTAGCAAACGTGGTTGTAGTATCGAGGGGATAGAAAGAAAATAGAGAAGGTTGGAAGTGAAGAAAACGTTCGCTTTTTAAGAGTAGACGTGGAATAAAGGTTGGAATGGAGATGAAGAGGTGACGTAGACCAAATAGGGGACAATTCAGAATAACATACTCATAGTTGTATGACATACATGTCATTTGCGACGCACACTGCTATCCAGAAAAATAGCAAGTCGAATGCTGACACGACTATAAAATTGGTTCGTAAGACATCGATGTATCTACTGTCTGATACGATACTTCAATTTTTATCTACTGATAGTGAAAAAATCATGTTAACATCATCGTACAAAAATGATAATGTATGTATATTATAATACATTATTATGTATATTATAATACAATATAAAAATATGTAAATGTATGTGATTCACTGCGCAAATATGTTTATAAGAATAGAACTGTATGCAGAACGAGGGATGAAATGAAATTTTACTGAAAAATATCGTCATTTTATGCAGACAACATGGTGTCAAAATGATCATGCTCCGTTGATTTCTCGACGTCGATGATTACGACAGGTAATAGCGCTTGTTCGTATGAAACGAGCCGTGTTCAGTAATCGATTAATAATTACGACTATTATTCGATGAAACCTGTCGAACGATCAGCGCCGTTGTTCCGTGAAAAGCGCTGGCAATCGATCGACACCGCGATTCTTCGCGTCGACCATGAGCCTCTGACATTTCTCTCGCGGCGCGGTTCAATGAAAAATTAGAGCGCCTCTATAAATAATAATATAAATAATAAGACAAAGAGCTCTTTATAAGAGCATCTTCTAGAGAGCATTGTCATAAATTATTTTGAATCCGCCCCCAACTATAGGCGACCGTATAAGAACTTTGCCAACTGAAATTGATCACATGTTATAAGAAAATTACTCCAAGTGTGAGACCCAAGGAATTCTATCATTTTGTATCGGCAACTTCCGCAACTAGGCGTACGACATTTCGATATCGAGCTGTTTGATAGAAAGTAATATGAACAAATTCCTTCTTCAGTTCCGTATTAAATTTATGTGACGTTTAACACTGGTACACATAAAATTCTAGATTGTTGGTAAACTTTAAAAATCGATGATGTCCATGTACGATTTCTCCATTGTTGAAATCATTGAGGGAAGAAGCAACATTCAATTTGGTTTTCATTTATTGCAATCGCTGCAGACAATTTTTCTTTTGAAGAATAAAGGAATTTAGTTGAAGCTTTAGTAACTTTTCTTTTCATTTGTCGATCGTATGTTTAAACAAAGTTGATGTTTTCGGCGCACCGGTTCGATCACTTTGATTGAAAGCAATTTTGCAATATATTAATTTCGACGTTTGGGTCTTTGTTTAGACCCTTTTCGAGTAAATAATGATTGCGTCTGTAAATTATTAAAACAACATAAAAGTAATATTTTGTTGACAAGAACATGTTAAACACTTTTTGAAACATGTCAACTTACTTGCTTATTGAAATAACTTTAAGAATTATAGAGGAACAATGCTACGGCTGTGTTCATGTCTTGTAAGATATTGAGACAAACAGTGAAACTCTCTGAAGTCACGAATCAGATATTCGATCGATGCGTCGATGAATCGATATTCGGCGGTTATTTCAAACCTTGAAAAGTCAAATCCTAACCACATATATATTATATATCTATGTATATTATATGTATATGAATATTATATGTATATGTATATTATATGTATATGTATATTATATATGTATATATATTTTTTTACATTAACTCTTTGTACACCACGTTGTCATGGTAACTTAGAGTAATATTCGAAATTCGATTAATAAAAGATAGCAAACATTTCCATTTTACAGAGACTGGATTTTGACCTTGTGGTATAATCACGGTTAGTAATTGTTTGTAATGTAATTGTTTGGAAATTGCGGCAAAAGAAACATCAACTTTGTAGAAGCGTTAGGTATGAAAACTATGCGGTGTAGGTGGGTTTTCATAGAACGACAGGACCGATCGTGCCGTTGACAAGCGATCGTCGCTCGATCGGGATCGCTATCCATTGTTTACAGCCGGCCAAGGCAGCGACGATCCATCAAGGATGGAGGAATGCAACTCGTAAGAATGCTCGCACGTGGAAACGCATCTTACTTAAGCTTACGCGTGCATACGTGATGTGGCCATTAAAGCGGGCATCTAGCGACCTTCTGCCACACGAGATATGCGTACCGTGCGTGCGCCTAAAGACCCAGTTAACATTTCAACCATTTGCCCGAGCCTTTGCATAGCAATGCGATCATTGAGGACGTCGTGGACTGTATCCGGCCGGGTGGTTCGATCGTTTTATCGATCCTTTCGATCCTCGTTCTCCAACCTATCTTACCGATTTCGCTATTTAGCTCCCCCATAAACGCTACCATTACAACAACAATTTCGTTGCGTTTATTGTCACACTTAACCCTGGAACGACAACGCCAGAAAATTTTTACCGTCTCAAAATTGTTCTGTTCCCCTTCTTCTTTTTAGTAATCTGCTGATGTTAGCCCTTTGCAGTCTCGGAGCTACTTTAACTTGAAATAATTAATTGATTAGTTATCGATCGTAATTTATCTTCAGGATATTATGAATTTTTATTCGCGGCGCAAAGGTTCGATCATTTACAACAACAATTAGCTATTTTTGTAGGAATACTAAACGCTGGATTCGGTTTTGAATCTTCAGGTTCAAGGACCACGTTAGCTATTAAAATGTTTTAATACGAGGAAAAGATTGTTGTTGTAAATGATCGAACCTTTGCGCCGCGAATAAAAATTCATTTAACTTGAAAATTGAACATTTCTTCTAGACTGCGGACTTTATGCAATTTCCAATTTTTGTAGAGGAATTTTGAGAAAGGGGAATAAAATTGAATCTTCTGATCTGAAATAAATATAAATTCTACTAAATTCTGTCGAATTTTATGATGTACCCTTTCTTGAAAATTCTGTTGACTAGATACCAACATATTTAATAATGTGAAGAATATTTTGAATAATGGTACAGCAATTAGCGGTGACTCGTATCACGTAGAAATTTATTGACCGCAGTCCGAATAATATTTAGAATAATATTTAAGAAAAAATATTAATTAATATCGAATTACCCATTCGTTAAGAAAATGTTGAAATCCAATGACGAATCTCTGCGTTTGGTAAGAGACCAGTCAAGGGAAACGTCATAGTACGGAGAATCCGTTGTTCCCGATTGGCAGAAGGAAGACACAATGAAAGATCAACGATCCGTGGAAAATTTCGAATTCAACGGAGATCGCGGAGGCAGCGGTCTCGAGCCCAGCGGCGAGGATCGAGGATCGAGCGATTTATCGTGGCGAGCTTTCCGGGCACAGTATCCTCGGCCGACTTCCGGCAGACGTGGGTATCGGTCGATCGACATGACTCTTTCGAGGCGGAATACTCAATTACCCGAGCGGACTTCTAGGTACTCGCGCGGTCGCTTCGCCTCGCCTTGCCTCGACTTGCCTCGCCTCATGCGCCTCGTTTTCTCCTCCGTTATATGCATATCGGTCTGCTTCGCGAGCGAATCGCGCGACCGCCTCGCGTGTCGTTACTCACCCTCGTGACGACAAGCCGACAGGATCCGCGATGACGACGCTCAAAAATTAATTAGACCCTAATGAATTATCCGGGAATCGACGCCGGCGCCCTCCGCCGACACAATTCCAAACCCTGGAATTTCATTCATCTAACAAAACACTTCGTTACACATTATTTATACGGAATGTCATTCTGAGCTGCATCATAATTATTCTACATTACAGGACCGATCTTAAAAAATTGTCTTTTTCAATTAAATAAAGTATCTTTGTTTGAGATACCTTTCAGAAACGGATTATCTCGGTGTCTGTGTGTCGTAAACACTTTTGTTCACTCTTGTAAACTGTTATTTGGTATTGGATCATATCTTGAAAATTAAGTTTTCTTTATCCTCTACATCGTAGTAATTTTTTGCACCGGACAATTTACTAATGCGATGCAGAATCATACATCTAACAATTCGAAAAATGAATTTATACGAGACCAACAAGCCGTTTAAACATTTTTGTTCACTCTTGTAAACTGTTATTTAGTATTGGATCATATCTTGAAAATTAAGTTTTTTTATCCTCTACGTTGTAGTAATTTTTTCGACCGGACAATTTACTAATTCTATGCAGAATCAATCCATCTAATAATTCGGAAAACGTTCGTACACGACCGACAAGTCGTGCAAAGATTAAAAATTAAGTAGGTTTGTGCAGAACACGGTTTCTTCAGGAATGAAATTGTTTCAGGTCCCGACATACCCGGGTTCCTTCTACAACCGTTCAGGAAGCCGAAGAGAATAAGGACAGCGTTCAGCCCCAGCCAATTGCTGAAGCTCGAGCACGCGTTCGAGAAAAATCACTACGTGGTCGGCGCCGAAAGGAAGCAGCTGGCGCAGGCGCTTTCGTTGACGGAAACACAGGTACCGTAGTGTCCTGTTCTCGCGAATTTGCTGCCATTTTCTCGCACCAGACCTCTGACATTCCACAACATAGATGGATCGCTCAGAAACTCTAATCCTAGACCACAATGCTTAGAAATAAACCTTCTAACGTCACCTTTGGAACTGAAATGTCCATTAAATGAACAATAAATTGTTCCCAGATTTTCTAGAGTAAAAATAATCAAATTACATAACAAATTAGCAGTCTTGAGAACCTGAAGAAGCTATAAATCTTTCTGAAGAATGAATTTTATCAAAGTATGTTTACATTGAGATCGCGCTCTGCTTTGAGATCGCTGATTGTAGATCCCTACTGAGATTTATTCTTTCTTGTTAATCAGAGGGATTGCTGGAATTGTAAGCGGACTAGAATCCTGCCGGAGATAATTGCACGATAATTAACCGAGTAATTACTCGTCGAGGGTGCGAATGAGCCTCGGCCGGCCTGAAATTATATCGTTTAGGAGAGCGAGCAGTCAATTATCGAGAACGCAGACAAAATTCCGCGTTTATCTCACGCACTGTATCGCGAGCCGCCCTTCACTGCACGTTCTAATCATCGATTAAGTGACTGAAGTACCGTCGGATAGCCTGTTCCACTACCAATAAGTAGATCCAGCCGACAACGAACAGACGAACTTCCGTTTGCTCGATCACTCTTCAAACACAGGCTCGAACGACGCCTCGTGTACATACCAGTAAGGAGAAGCAACCTTCTTCTAAAAATTGGATCGTTCTACTATCTCCAAAATGGCGTCCCCTCATGGATCGATCCTCGTTTGTTCCCAAAATTAAAATATTTCTAAACTGAACAGACTTTGTGCGAAATATCGACTTCTGTATTATTTATTTTTTAAAATCCTGTCTCCACGGATTTTACAACTGTCGTGACCGTGTAAGAGATAATAAGGAGCACACAAACAACGATAAAAATTTTGAGCACGAAGGAGAATGGGAAATTAGGGGAATCCATCAAGGGATTAAAGAAGGTTATCGATGCTATTAAGCAAAGCGCGTCTAAAAATTAAATTTTTCAATGACACCGGGCCATGATATTCGCTCGTAAACCAGCTCGGGCTGACAAACAAATTATCGAACGTTTTCATCGTCGGTCGCAGCATGTAAGAGGCAGTTGCGCGAAATTTATTTGAAAGGTTACGTAACACGCATTCTTCGCTCGTGATTGTGAAGTAGCCTTCAGCCCTTAACGGCGCGTTCCCAACGTGGCCAGGCCGGGTCTCCGAATAACGAGGGGATTGATATGCTAATAGGGGATCGAGGGGTGTACGCACGCGATATTCGCGGCGATTCGCGCGTGTGCGAGAAAGTGCGTGCCGGACGCTCCAGATGCATTACGTGCATATATCACAGGCGTCGCGTTACGTATTCTATGGGCGTAACACGCTCCGAAAAAGGGAAAGAGCTAGAGGGGAGTCGCAGGAGGGTGGTATTGTGAATCGAGGAGAATGGAGGAGCCGCGACGCCATCTTGGAAACTGGCTTTCGACATACTCGCACCCTCCTCTATCCCCGTTTCATCTTCGAATCTCGGCGTTTCTTCAAACAGTTTCGAGAACAATCTTACTTCTACGACGATTTTCACCTTTGATCACTCTTCTAAGACATTTCGATGATTTTTCAGTTTTAAACTACCCCTATCCGTGAGCTCTATGCCACACAGTGGGCCGGATCGAAAAATTTCGGGACATTGGTGCATAACTTTTGAACCGGTTGAGATATTGAAATGAGGTTTGAACTAAAAAATATTATAAAATAATCTCTTTCGAATAATACGTGTTAGAATATATTTTTTGTTTAATTTGTTAGTTATTTTTATATATTTTTTTTTTAGTTGAATTGTATTGTTGTTAGTCGGACGATGTCGGAAATGATTCTTGTACGGGTTTTTAAAGGAAGTTTTACCGAAAATATCCCTCTTTGTTAGAGCTTGGGAAGTTTTGGGAAAAAAATATCCTTTGACAAATATGCAACATTTTTTTAATCTGTCATGTATCGTTCAGCATTATTTTTTAAATATATTATTATTAGTTATTACTAAAAAAATATATGATTTCTTATTGGGAGAGATGCTCTATATCATATGAAAAAAGCTGAGAGAAAATATGGGACGAAACGATGAGGACATCGCAAAGAACTTGAGCAATTCTGCCTGGTGAAATATGCTACTTTCAAAAGGCTTTAAATGATCATTGTAACTAAAATACTTATTCAATTTCATTAATTTCTTCATTTTCGAGGTCCATATATCCTTACAAAGCAATACAAATTCATTAGATTGCAATTATGAAAAGTCGACTTTTTGGTCGAATGCCCCTAAATTTTTCGATCCGGCCCACTGTGTACCAGGAATGTGAAATAAGATTATTAGAAATGTAATTTACAAAGGGAAATAGTGCCTGTAGATTTCCACTCTGGTAGAAATGGCGTCGATATGAAATACGACGAACGGAAGCTGTTCATATAGGCTCGAATCATAAAGTAATAAATTATTCATTGCTTATCTGTACACTGTGTAGAATAATGAGAACAGAATACTAACTTGGTAATTAGATTATAGATCTTTATGCAAAACAGCAGTTCCCTGGAGCAATTTAATGTACTGTAAGGATTCTGTTAAATTAGAAACGACGTAAAAACGCTGTTTCGACATATTATCTAACCACCGGTGTTTCTCATAAATCCATGAAACCGAAAGTCTAATAACAACGATGTCGTTCCTTAACTATGCCGTGTAAAAATGCACGAAGAATATGTTAATCATCTCGAGTACGCGCATCCTATTAAATTACCCTCCGTCTAAAACATTTCACATTGAATTCATTCTACGGCATTTTCTGGAATGTCGACCGCTTCGAAATGAATTCGGGTTAAATTGAGCCTAACAACAACGGAGGGGTTCGGTCTTATCAAGCGCCCTCCAGTGGATTACTTAATGACACACCGAGCTGTACCGCTAATATGGTTCTTATTGCATGTTTACGTTGCTCTTCGTGCAACCGGCCAGGTATTATTATTACTTTTTAATCCGTTGCTCGAAAAAAGTTGGAAGCAAACGTACCGTACGATGTTTCTTTAGCCGCGAGGGAAAACTGGTAGCCGTCTATTCCGCAGCGAGAGATTAGAAAAGATTGGCCTGTTAAAGTTATGTTTCGAGCTTAATTAACATCGTACAAGTCGAGCACAAACCACCGATTTACATCCCCCCCGTGTTTGTGCTAGAGGCTGCCCTCTAAACGGCAGCTGGCTCGCGTGTTACACGTTGTAGAAGTCGGCCTCTTAACTCGGCCGTTAATTAAACTTATTATGCACGCTTGCAATTTGCGCGAGATAAGCAAGGTAAACATTTAAATCAGTTTATTCCCCGGTATTTTTTACGACGCCCTGATTGCCGATGTCACATAATTCCTCGCGTTTTCTCGTTACACCAGTTCCACGCTTTCGACGGTTCAAATTGCTCCTATTTGTCAGCCGGACTTAACGCACTGGCCACCAATAATTAAAATCCAGCCGCCGCGTTGTTTAGGAAATTTACTACCAACCAGATTGGTCGGCAACCATTTTTTGCTGCTCTGGAGAAGTTTCTATTTTCCTGACTACCATACGCGAGATTATAATAATTCGACCAACCAGGAAGGTTAAGTTTCGTCAATGTGGAAGTGACAATTTTAATTTATTTCACCATCGGAGACATTTCGTTTAACCACCTCAATTTCCACAGCATAATTCTACATTTCAATTAGATTTATTTCTAATTTGTGCTGACTGACTGTCGTAAACAAAATCGGAATTAGTCGACAAACCAGGAAGGTTAAAATTCGTCAAAGTACAAGCCATATTTTTAATTAATTGTCACCACCGGAGACATTTCGTTTAACCACTTCAATTTCCACAGCATAATTCTACATTCCAATTAGATTTGTTTCTAATTTGCTGACTGACTGTCGTAAACAAAATCGGAATTAGTCGACAAACCAGGAAGGTTAAAATTCATCAAAGTACAAGCGATATTTTTAATTAATTGTCACCACTGGAGACATTTCAGTCGACGAAATAAATATTTTCTTCAACCACTCCAATTTTTACAACAAATTCGAAAATAACAGTTTGCAAGAATCATTACAATTGAACAATTACTCTTCCTTAACTGAGCATGAATGGATTTTGTGCTGTGTCTCGAACTATTTAAATTTTCGGACAAATTGTAATATGTCGCCGATCGAGCAGTCAATTAATAAACTCGGCAACGGATGTTGACAGTTCCATTAAAGAGCAGTGACCACAGATAAATTGCACATATATTGTTGACTTTTCCGGAGGAAGATTAATTGCAGCTGACCGGGCTTGCGTCGTAATTAATAGGGCGCTCGGTGCTGGGATAAACACTGTTACAAACCGATCTGAACAAAGACGATTCTAATCGTCGAACCGGCGCGGCCAATCAACGTTCAGACGCTCCTTAATTAGCGGTTGCGCGGCTTGATCTCGAATATAGCAACACGCGCGAGCTGCAAGGGCACCGTGCGCCTTGTTCTCGCGCTTGTTCGGATTCATAAAGCGGAGCGTGCGTTACACGCGACCCGGTGGCCCTCATTAGGAGCCTAATTACGTGCGATTAGCCCCGCAATTACCTGGGGAATACATTAGAGCCGTGCTTTAGAGGCGGCGAATCGCGATCACGCAGACGTTCCTTCGGTTTTCCACTCGCGTGTCACGAACCGGTCCCTACCACATCGATTTCGATCGATTTATCCCATAGGCGACGGCTGGGTCCCTGTTGACCCGTATTGATTCCATCTTCGCTCGACATTCGTCCGAACGCTGAAAGATTATCATTGCTCTCATCGTTGGATCTTTATGCATTTATAGCTTCTAAAGATTTTCAAAAAATGCAAGAACATATCCTTCGACAGAATGTACTCAAATTTTGATATACTTTAGATCTACAAAGGTTACTAATGTAGGCAATTACATACATGTAAATTGTATTAGTATGAGCGCCGTAGTTAGAGTGGGGTTAGGCGTACTGACACCCGGCCCGATTCGGCAGTCGCTCCACAGTCGTTAAGAATGAAAGATAGGATAAGTCAATTAGTGTATTCACTCATATATTCATATATAAATATATGTGCTTATATTATTTAGTTAAATATATTAAATAAAGAAGTAAGTATTCTATATCACATTAAATACAACAACTACCACTGAAAATAATATCTTCTTTGGTTCACCTTTCGTAAAAATCGTCTGGAAAGATTGGAAATAATTATAAGGAAATTACACGGATAGAGGCGGATGAGAGGAAGAAGGGAGGATGGAAAATTTATTTGCAACCCCGAGGGGATTAAATAAAGATTTATATATAAGAAAATTACAACAAAAATCAGATAGAATAATTCTCTCGGTTAATATAATAATATTTTATTTTGTGGATCGAGGATATTAGGCACACCAATAACCGGCACACTAAACTTAATGAAATTTAATATTTCTAGCAGTTCGGTCGTAAATAATTTTATAGAATCCCGGCAAACAAGATTGCTCCCGTTTCCCTCGGCTCACGACCGGCCATGCCGTGCGCATTATGCAAACACACTTTTATAGAGTTTTTATTGCCCGGCGGGCAACGAGTCTGCGCATCACAATTAGCGGGAGAGCACGGTGTCTTAGCCTTGCGCAATTAAAAGATGCCTATTAACAAAACAGATGAGAATTTCGTGATAGGGGAAGCAGGTGGACAATGGCGGAGCTCGGAACACGTTCCGGATGATTGTCATCGATGTTCCGATGAAATTACGGATATTTAGAGCCTGATACCGTTCATATTTTTTTCTCGGATCACTGGATTGATTGTGCTCATTAATATTCAATTAAGAGCGGGCTGCAAGTCGGAAGTAGACAGCAAGAAACAAATTGGATAGATTAAGCGGTGAACACAGTAGCGTTCGACTGTACTTTGTCTCTGTTAATCAATAAGGGACACGATTTTAATTTAGTTTTATCAGCGTGTCCATTTGGAAATTTATTACTTTTTGATTCCATCTACTGTCTCGATGCAGGCAGACGATTACTAAATTAACTAGGCGACATTTACAGCACTAGATTAACCCTTTGCACTCGGAGTTATTTCAATTCGATAATTATAAACATTTCTTTCGTCCTAGAATATTTTTATTCGTAACGATTTTTAAAATCTGGTGAAAACGAAGAATTGATATAATACCTCGTACAATACTTAAACGTTTAATAACTGATTGGATGCCAACGTATCCAATAATCCGAACAATATTTTAAATAATGGCAGAGCAGTTTTTATAGTGGCGCATTAACATTTTTCCTATTAAGTTTTCGCGTGACGCGAACATTGAATTAAATGGACGAGACATACACGCGCAGCAGTTTTTCATGAAATATTTAAAACAACTGCCTCGAAGGATCCCGGGGACAAGCAAGAAATGGTACCGATCAATTTTCTTCGAGAAGATAATTGAAAGCTATTAAACCAGCTATTACACTCGCTGATGCAAATTAGCTCTCCTCCGAAATGATCTATACGGTCGATGCGGGGAAAAAGATTTTCCGAGTACGTTCGCAACACGCGACTCGAGGCACCGCAGCGCGTTATCTGTATTTTTCGATGTTCGCTCGCCAGAACCAGCCGTCAAGCGTAATTCCGAGCGAGACTGTCCTCGAACTATTGCAGCGCGACCAACAAGACCTGTTACACGGTTATAAATCAGAAGCAAGTGACCGGACCGAGAGGACATGATTGACATCAGCAGAACCGAGCACAACGAAAAGGAAACACCGCGAGGAACACCGCACACGGACGCGCATAGGTGTACCGGTGTTCTGACGATAATTAAGAAGACGGGGTAGCGAGACCTGTTGTTCAACTGTTGCCATGACATTACTATACCTTCATGGTGTGCCATACTATACAGCGCGACTTAAAAGAGATGACCCTGTCGTATAGGTTCCTACATGTTCGGAGTGTACGTTCAATCATCAGAGGTCCTATTAGAAAGTGTTGTACAGGGCGATTTATCTGTAAGCAGCCATTTAAACGTAACCCAGACCTGTAGAAAATTGGCTCATTTATAGGAATGTTCTAATAACTGTCTTCATTGAACAGAATTACCAAAAGATCTCCAAAAAAATCTTTGGAAAAGTCATGAAAAATATTGTCTTGTCTATAAGGATTTTTAAAATGTTTTCTTCTTAGGAAGGATCTTCAAGGACGTCCTTAAAAAATTGTCCTCTTCGAAAGGGTCTGCAGGAGGTCTTTAAAAATTGTCTTCTTCGAAAGGATCCTCGAATAGATCTTTAAAAAATTGTCTTCTTTCAAAGTGTTTTCAAGGAGGTCCTCAAAAAATTGTCTATTTCGTAAGAATCTTTAAAAGGATCTTCAAATAGTTGTCTTCATTGAAAAGTTCCTCAATAACGTCCTTGAAAAATTGTCTTCTTCGAAAGGAGCTTCAAAAAGATCTTTCAAAAATTGTCTTCTTTCAAAGTGTTTTCAAGAAGGTCCTCAAAAAATTGTCTATTTCGTAAGAATCTTTAAAAGGATATTCAAATAGTTGTCTTCATTGAAAAGTTGTTCAATAAGGTCCTCGAAAAATTGTCTTCTTCGAAATGAGCTTCAAAAGGATCTTTAAAACATTGTCTTCTTTGAAAGGACTTCGTACAGGATCTTTAAAAGATGTTGATCTTCATAAGGATCTTTCTAGAACGGAAATCGTCATCATTCCTGAGAAAAGTCTTTCCGTAATTTTATGACGGAAGCAAATCCAAGCGTCCAATACGAGTAGCAGCATACTCCCACCTGCACCACGAGCCCCCACGCTCTCGAGCGTCGTAGAGTTGGGATTAATGGGGCGAATCGTCTCGATTTTAGAGTGGATACAAGCCTGACGACTTTAATTGATTAGGAGGCCGCCGGAAGGCGATAAAACCGCCGGCTCGGGTTTCGATCAGCGTCCCGCCTGATGATTAATCGCGGCCTATTCCTGCGTACCGTTGATGATTCGCGGTGTACCCGCGAGACGTGTCGCTTGGAAAATGATCGGGCCCCGCTACTTTCTCCAATAAATCCAGCGACGCAGACACACACGCGTCGCGACACGACGAAAATGAAAATGAAGAAGGGGAAAAAGACGAACGACCGATGATTGATCGCGTCGCGTTGCAGCGAGACGCGGAACCACCGCGATCGCGGCCCGGAACCCGAAGGAATCGCGGAACCAACGATTTTTCGTGGCCGACGCTTAATCCGCGGTTTGACCCTAATCTGTTTCAGCGCGTTCATTAGTTCGGACATCGCCGAGTCGTTTATAATCGCTGCACACTCGCCGGGAAGCGATTTAATCAATTTGTACGGTCCGCGGTGATTAATCGATCATCCCCGACCGGATAAAGTTTCTTCGCCGCGAATTAATTACAAGTTTGTCATGACTGTAATTGGCTACGCGCTCGGGGGATGGAACTCTTCTGCATCGACGACTTCCGGGCTGTCGTTCCGGCTCGACGAATATCGCCGAACTTCCCGGCGTCCTCAACCAAGTCTCCTGGTTGCAAAATGGTTGCTGAATGCAAAAATTATCGACTTTATTCAACTATAGATTTTATTCTACATTTTCACTGCTCTCTCGTTTGTACGTTTCTTACTGAATATATTTTGTGTTTCTTTAGTTTCCTATTTTCGCAAATCACACAGTTTGCTTCTCGTTCATTGCTCACCATTTCTTTGCCTGCTGTTTTGTACTTTGGAGTGATGAAATTACTTCATCGTTTATAAATGAATGTTATTGGCGCACTGGTACGATCATTCTTGACAATAGTTAAGCTATTTTGCAAATTTACATAAAATATTTCGACGTTTCGATTCAAATATTTATAAACAATTGTCGATCGAAAGGAAGCAAAACGTTACTTCATCGTTGTTTTACGTTTCTTACCGAATACATTTTGTACTTCTTCATTTCCTATTCTCGCAAATCAGACGCTTTTCGTCTCGTTAACTGCTAATTACTCGGAACTCCAATTGCAGGGAGAAGTACGCGTACCAATATGGCGGGCGCGTCGCTCGATAACGCCGAAATTTCGGATGTTCGATCACGGGTCGCCATTAACGTGCATAATTAAAGAAAATAGGGTCAGCAGTAAATCAGACTTGGTCGCGGCGCCTGTTCGCCTACCTGTCCGCCGCGCCGTTTACAAAATAATCGGTCGAGCATGGCCAGAGCATCGGTCCGTGGCGGGTCCGTAAATCATTCTGTTAATTGCTGGTTATCAGCAGGACGACTGAACTGTCTTTTCGCTTTCGTTGTCACAGGGGACAATGGCGATCACGTGTGAGCGCCAAACGAAAGAGCCGCACCACTTTTACAAACGTATTCGTGCATCATTCCCTATGATAAAAAGAATCCTTGAAATAATTTCGAAAATTAGTGGCCAATTAACACTTCGCTACAATAGCAAGGTATAAAAGTACCAGTATAAATGTTACAAGATTTTCTAATTCCACGTTGCACTTGTACGTATTTACATTTACTTTTTGGAAATCTGCAGGTGCAAGGTGAAGAATAAAAATAATGCAAGAGGTGTTTCAATGCCTCTGGAAGCTTACAAATGGTGTCCCGCATAACATGTGTTTCGCCGATCGCTAATAAGATAAAGCTGTGGTTTGTATCCTTGACATCTACGTATATTACAGAAAATTCCAGCAATTTGTTTGCCCCAGGAATGCGTAACATCTGCAGTCCAATTAGATTATTTCTATAAACACGGAGCTTCTTTAAATTACAACAGAAGAGTGGAAGAGCGAAAGTGATAATTAGACAGCAGGGAGAATCGTTGGAAAAAAATTGGCAAATGATGCTGTAAACGGTCTCGAAGATCGTCGGTCGTGTAGTTAAGAGAACGGTTGGAGAATTCGAGGGTTACGAGATCCGGTAGAAGTAAAAATATTAAAACGGAGGTTAATGGTACAATGTAAGGCGTAACAAGCTCGGGACTGTGCAAGGGCTCATCAGTTCCGCTGGCATATCCCGTGCAAGAGGCAACGGCGCAAGTCGATCGCGGCCTCCGATTTTCCATCACATTAGGCGCATTGAAAAAGAAGAAGCGTCGCGGTCTCGCGGGCAAAATGAACGCGTCCTCGGCCGGTATTCACGGCGCGGATCGCTCGGTGATATTTACTGGAACGTTATTAGCATGCCGGCCTGTATATTACGCCGTAATTTGCATCGAGTTTCAGTTGGCAGAGAACAGAACCGCGCGCGTCGTTAACAACCTTATAATCTCGCGGTCCGCAGCCGCGGTTCTTTTCTTCGTCCTTTCGTCAAGGCGTAATGCTGGGTCCGCATGGACCCGCGAGAACATTGTCGATGTTGCTCAAGGCGTTATTTCCTCTCTTCTTCTTTGCTTCGTCTTCCTCTTCTTCCAAGTCGCTATTCTTCTCTTTGCCCTTCTTCTCCCTTCGTTCTATTTGGATCTTTTCTGCTCGCGTTTTCTGCCAACACCTCCGGCCAGATCACCGAGACGTATCTAATCGAATTCGGCTGTTGAACAGTGGTGCAAATTGGCGATGATAACGGGTTTGCCACCCGGCCAGCCTTTTCGCTGGCTCCCCATAGGCTAGCCCCCTCCTTTTAAGCGGTTCATGATCCCAGTCATGATCGTCTGATACATTGTCTGCTAGTTCGTTCTTTTGTTGAACCGTTTCCAAGCTGTTTACCGGATTAGCTGCTAGCAGCCTATCGTTTTTTAAGTGAATTTTTGGCTGCCAAGGGTCCGACAGTAGCTCTTCGCTTTTGGCGTCTAAATCATCATCTCGATATGGTGCTTCTCGTAAATTCCTGGGTTAGAAGATTGATGCTGTAATGACGGAATTGGGGATTTTACAAATTGCCACGTGCGCCGAATGCATACAAAGCAGCACATTCGTGATTACGTGCTTGGGCAACGTTTCAGAGTTTTGTTCCTCAGTTGTGTCAATAGCGGAGACTTCGAAGCGAATATTTAAGCTAGTATGATAATATTGGTGATTACTTTTGTTTGATAACGTGCTTGTTTCGAGATCAGAAAGTTTTAGAGAGGTTTGTGATTCTTGGATTTCCTTTAAAACATTTTTTAACGTTCTTGTAATATTGTCTTGTTTAACGCGTGGATCATAAATTGATTTCTATTTGAGATAGTTATATACGGCAACATAAATTTGGTCGCAGTAGGTGTAATAATTTGGAGTCGGCGTTGTGTGTTTTAGATTACGAAGTTATGCACACGGTTCGTTGTTTGTAGCGGCGATTACGCCGTAATTGGATGTCACGATTGAAGAATTAACCGGTTATTGAAAGTAACGATTTACTAGTCATATTTATCGCAGCTGTAACACACGATGATGTAGATTCTCGTTTCTCCGATTCCTTTATCCCAGCGTCGACTTAATAGACCACATCGTCGCGATCTTTCTTGAATTACATTCAAGTCAAACGCCATATCGTTAAGAAACAATGTCACAACAACGCCGGTGAATTACTTGAATACAAAGCAGCGAGCCGGGTAACTGGAAAACAATGAAACATCGCTCGACTACTTTATTACTTTTAACTGCCACGCGAGAACGGTCGCGCGTGATTTCTATATGCTCGCGCGGGTCGTATAATAGAAGTGCACAAATATCAAGTCACGTTGTCAATAAGCGTTTGTAAAACAACATGAAAATAATAGTAAAGAAAATACGTTAAAATAACACTGGAGAATAATATTCAATGGTTCGATCATCAGGACGAAAAGAGCAATGTGATGAGAAACTTACAATGAAATTGTAGGAACAATGTAGAAAGAAAATTCGAATGAAGTTGCAAGAATAATGTGAAAAGACCCTAGTAGCACAAAATATTGTATACACATTCATATAATATTAAAAGGAGATTCAATCTTTTTTTAATATTCAAATATACATACAGTATTTGTTTTACATTAGGTAACAAATATTTCTTTTTAAATATGCAGGAAATATCTATTTCATGTTACGAGAAAAATATTTTTTTCTAAATATTAAATGAATCTTTATTTCATATTAGAAGTAGAATATTGTTTCATATTATGAAAAAAATGTTTCTTTCTCATTATAAAACAAATCTTTAATATTAGAAATAGAATATTTTTTCCTAATATACAGATCATGTTTGTTCTTTTACATTGTACATGTATACAATATTCAGATCCACTAAATAAAAAATATTTCTCCAATATTTGTAAAAAATATCTCTCTAATATTTTTGTGCTACTAGGGGACAGTCAGAATGTGAAAAGAAATTTCAAGAAATTGCAAGAAAAATGTAAAAATATTTAATAAGAACTTTTATTGAAAACTCAAGATCCAGAAAAATCGCCGTAACAAAACAGAAAATGATTGTGATAGAAATTGATATCGCTATCGACGGTGCGCAACGTCGACCACGTTCGGTTGCGCAAGAGTCTCATTGTGATGCCGCAGGAAAACTGTCAACAGGAAAGAAAGTGAGACAAGTGGGATTAAAGTAAAATAAAATTATATAATCGGCGTAAGTAACGTTAGAAGGAAAGTTACAGTTACGTGCGACGGTGTATCTCGGACGAAGACGCGACGGAAAAATTTGCAAATTCAGCGAACGAAATCGAAGGAAGGAATGGCGGGAGGGGATATCCGCGACGGGTTTACGCGTTCGCGGAATACGTCTCGCTCGATGAATCACGGCTTGTACCGTTCGGTTTCTCGAAATTCCGCGTTCCCGCGAGCGGGTCGTTGACGGAGGAGGCGAGGAGGAAAGAGACGAAAAAGGCGAAACCACGAAACGCAGAGAGGGGGAGAGAAAAAGAGGTGAAGAGAGGTAGAAAGGGAGACAGAGTGTGCGTACACGTAGAAACGCGATATATGTATAATATCGGGGAAGACCTGTTATTCCCGTCGAATCGTGCGTGTACCCTTTCGGGCCGGCGTATTACGTTCGCCCGTGGACGGTAATGGAAGGAGTTTTGCATATTATGCAGGCCGCGTGCGGATTCTCTATGCATAATGAGGCGTGTCGTCGCTGGACTAAGAATAAAGCATTGCGAATGCGCTGTCATCCAATATATTGTATGTGAACGTGGCCTCCTCTTCCTGGCCGCAATTATGCGACCGATTCCGCGGACTGCCCCCACCATTACACGCTAATTATAGTTTCGATTGGCGCGCTCGCGAACACCTTGAGGATCGTCAGCGTCACGACGCCCTCGGCTTCAACAGGAATTAACGATCGACGGACGGTTGCAAACCGTTTTAGCCCGGCCGCATACCAATAAGTTAATTACTGTTATCCGCTAATTGTCGGTCAATTCTATCCTCTTTTTTTCTATCCCCTCCCGATCCGGGGACCCTACAACAGGCTGATTGTACTGCTTTTTCTCTTCGCGTGCGAGGCTTGCTTTTTTTAATGGAAACTTAAGTAGATGTATTTTTGTAGCTGGTGTATGCATGCGAGGTACGCGGAAGGTGTTTTATTCCAAGTATTTTCAGAACGACGTTTAGTGTTCTTGAATTTTGGGGAATAATTGAAATAATCAAGTAATGATTTGTATGTAACCAGAAAAAACGGAGGGAATAACGTGCAGCTGCAGTTCCCCGTAATGTATGCCGACAAATTTTATTTAGCATAAAGATCGACGGTCTGCTAATAAGCAGCATAAACATTTTTATTTCGCGCAGAGATTCCGCGGTCTAATTATAACCTGTCCGATTTTTCTCGCGCCTCGATCGAACGATAGAGGCCTTATGTGTGTCACGGGGGAGAGAGAGGTGGTCCGCCATGCAAATCCCGCTTTAATTACCCATTGTTCCTCCGATCGTTCCTTCTCTCGTGGCTCGCGGACCGTAGAATACGAGACAGGCAATACCGTTTTTATTGCGGGACGTTAACCAGCTCGTAAACTGTCCGCGAGTCAATATACATACGTAGACAGAGAAAGAGGGAGAGAGAGGTCTGGTCTCGTTTCGAACCAGCCGCGATAATGCCCGGTAAATACGTTGTAGCGATTAGTCGCGAACGGATGCAAATCCACGGCGACCATAATCGTTTCCCCGTTCGATCGGAGTACCACTGCGGGCATTCAAGTCTCCGCACGAACGAGCGCGCTACAATTATCTGCACTGCGAAGACGATACCCTACACTGAGTTAGTGTTTCCTTCTACCTTCCACGTTTCATTCAATTGTCGTTTTTTTCTTCTCCGCACTTTCGAGTAGCTACTTTCTGGAACCACCGGATCGAACAAGCAAAAATGTAAACCTTTCAATTTCCGTGGAGCGTTTTTCTGGAAACATTGATTCCAGTCTGCCGGAATCCTTGTTTCAGCACTTTGCACTTCGTTTTCAATTATTCCCCGTCAGAATGGCGTATCCTAAATAATTTTGGAGACTGGAAGTATTGATTTTGAAAAACCCATTGATTAGCCGGTACAGAAAACCAAAACATGTTTTTCCTGACATGATCAATATAAAACTGATATAATACCTCCTACAATACTTCTAGTAATTTATTAAAATATTAAATACATTTAGCAATTCATTGAATATTTTAATGATTAACACTAAACCTACCACTGCCGCTTAAATCATCGGTTTCACATTGTTCATTTCATTTCATTTCGTTTGTAAATTTCTTTATGCAAGCACATACTCTAACAAAAATTGCACAAAATCGAAACAAACTGGAGCCTTATTATTTCCGTAAGCTGAAACAGTTTTAATCGCTTTTAGTGCCAGGCAGGTTTAACGGGAATAATTGTAGAACCCGGGGGTCAATTTCGAGATGGACAATTGTGGAGCCGGGGAGTAGCGTGATTAGGCAATGTATTTTCGAAGCAGTATTGCCGATGGCGGACGCAGAGCATTGTGTCGTCCGTATATGGCCGACGAGTCAGCGAAACGTGTTAACGGACGAATGAAGAGAGCCCCAGCGAGATCGTCCCAATACCAAATACATTCTTTCGAAAAAGTCATATCCCGTAGGGGGGCATGGTCGGTTTCCAAACGATCGGCGAATTCAAAGGGTGGACCCCGGTTGGTCAAAGGGGACCGAACCGCGAACGATTCCCGATTCGAACGATCGGCGTAAACGATAGGCGCGGTGGCTCACCAGCTCGTCCATGATGCCGATCCTCTTTTCTCTGTGTTCTCGCTCCTCTCACATCCTTTTTGGCATGGGACGAGGCTGTGGCGAAACACGGTGGGGAGGCCACCTTCTTCCTCGGTTTGGTTTTCTCGTCACGATCCTGGCATGTCACTGTCGTGTGTCGTCGACTTCGTGTGCATACTGTCGGCCTCGACCACTCGAGGAAGCAAGCCGAGAGCCGATTCGAGATCGGGAGAAGAAATCGTTACACTTCGGGACGAGAACGCACTCGCGGGAGGTCGATCCAGACTTTGACCAATCGCCCGAACCAGATTTCTAACAACGCCATCTTGCGTTGAAATCCTCGATTTTGCACTCCGCAGAAAAAAGAACTACCTACATTTTTGATCGGCTATTTTAAAAACCGTTTCGTTTTCTCAAGGGAAAATTAAATTTAATCGTTTACCATTTAGAATAAGTTCTATGACATTTTGTTCTATGATCTTTCGCATGGAGAACGGTAATGCAAATCATAGTGCAAGGGGTTAGGAAGGAAAATAAATTTTTAGTTCACTCGAGTTCCCTGCAATTCGGATGGGATATTTTTATTTTGCACGAAAATCCGCACAAAACGGGAAACGTGAACGTCATTTGATGAAAATTGGTTTCGGTGAACAATTTCTTTCGTCAACTAAAAAAGTTCTGTTTGTCGGCAGCTCTGCGTGTCCGATTTCGTACCCAATAAATTAAATTACACGTCGGCAGGATAATTGTGTTTCGGTGTTTGTGTAACAAATATTGACGTAATCTTGATCATCCAGTTTTTGATTAACTTTCTCTGCACGTTTTTATCGGCGGATCGTGTCTCCGCACCAATTCCATTTTCTTTTCTATATATAAATATTGACATTATTATTGACCGAGCTTTCAAGACCAATATTTGATCAGTCCTCCTCCATTATTGGCTCGCTGTTCTCTCTCTACGAATGCTATACCTGGCTAATCCATGCAGGTGTCCACACGTCCCGATCGGAATCGTCACGCTCCCGGTATTTTGTTAGCAAAATATCATCCCCTATTTTTAATCCTCTCTGAAATCCGGCCGTTTTATTCGCGAGAAAAAAAGAATTGGTAAATACAGACCGACGGGGAAAAATGAGATCGTCGGTGTCCCCTTTCTGGCGTCGCGTCGCTGGATTGGTTGGAACGTGTTCAACCCCTGCGGATCATCCCCTATGGCGGATGTTCAATAAGCGTACAGATTCGTTTTTTTTTTGGTCGAGATCAAAGGAAAATTCCGAAGAAAAACCCTGTTCCCTTCCACACGATTCAAACAACTAGAAAAATTAAAAATTTTCGGTCGAAATACTTAATTATTTTTTCAAAAATATGAAATTTAATTAGCTGGGGCAGGATTTATAGAAAAAATATCCATCTCAAATATGTAAATCTGTCACGATATTTAATTGTTTTCGAAGAAATATAAGATCCGTGTTGAGCTTCAATTTATTTGAGAATTTAGAAGTGCTGTAATTTAAAGGTGTAGTTGGAGAAATTTTGAAAAATGACTAGCATACGGCCTTAATATTGCTTTTATATGTGCCATAATTATGAAATTGGCTTAACTAAAAATTGAAAAAAATAAATATAAGTTATATGACTTCAATGTAATAAAAAGTGAACCGTTAGCAGTGCTTGTTATCTCAACATTAAATTCATTTAGTGTTGAAGTAATTATGGGCACACATGGAACAAGGTTATTTAATTGTATCCGACATGTTAAAAAATTAATCGATGAAACAGTATGCTGTTTAATAGAACCAGAATGAAAGAGCCGTTATAATCTCTGTCTTATAATTTCGCCATTAGCGTAAGCGTCTCATTTTCGCGATTGTCGATCAGCTGGAGGCTGTTTACGAGGTAGGATTTTCGAAGGCGTGCAATCTTTTCAGCGAGGAGAAGCTAATTGAGCCTCGACGTTGGTTCGATCGTTTTTATTGGTGCGTTCGCGCGGATCTTAAGCGATTTTCGCACGCGATCGTTCCGCAGAATCGAACGGAACGAATGCCGATTCCGGTTTGTCCGGGCGATAATAAAACGGGCGCACGCGGAAAGGTGTATCCGGGTGAAATTGTCTGGCATTCGTCGCGCGATCACGCTCAATTTCGTCCTAACAAAACACACGGGCATGGACGGACGCGCCGCCGTCCCCGTGTGCCCGTCGACAATTGAAAAATAATATCCTCCGGTTTATTTAGCCGTGCCGATCGCTCCGGGGAGGCACAGGGGGTTGCATGGCCGTCGACGAGCACAGGGTTGCGTATAGTCAGCGGGGATTAAAAATAATGTTTCGAGCGTGACTGGCCAGCCCCCGGGGGATTACGGGTCAACGTAGCACGCCGCTATTGGCCAGGGGGGTTGCAACCCCCGAGATTTTATTCGGCCGTCGGAACTGTGGACGCAACGCCCGAAAAAATCAACTCCTTGCTGTTCTTCTCTCCTGTACTCGCTCGCCAGCCTGTCCGGAGTGGGAAGGGAATTCTTTCATCCCTTATTTTACGGTAGCGTCAACCCCTTCAATGTCGCGAACTAAATCTATCTGTAAAAGTACCGACGCAATCACAAGGTAAACAGTACTTCTCGATGTTCTTCTATTCAAATTCATGTGTTAACATTTCTGAAAAATTATGGGAAGCGTTTTTACTTTTCACGAAAATATATTTATTGTTTCTTTTTAACAATAACTCTTTGTGCTATACAATGATGCTGTCGATACGACCATTACAGTGTGTCATGAGCTACTACAAGAAAATACAAAACAGGCATATGTTGAGAAAGGTCTCTCAAGTACGAAGCATTTCTGTTTATATTTAAGAGATGTCGTTACCGATAATTTTACAGTTACCTTCCTTAACAATTTCCAATCTTAGGTTTCACCGATATGTGTTTCTCATTTAAAATACCACAAAGTTTCGGACAGACTCATCTACAAACTGCACAACAGTATAACTCATTTCGGGAGAACTGTGTTTGGAACAATACTGAACACACAGCTGTTTTCATAAAGCTGTGACAATAACATGCTGGCGAATGATGAAAATTACGCCTCGTAAATTGCAAATATAGGACTTTCCGGGTCGACCCAGATTGATCTTTCATCTTTTGACTACTGAAAAATCCCAGCGTTGCATTATCGAGAAACGAGAAGGCGCATCCTTGCAATCCTGGAATCGAGGCTGCCCCCAGACAAATTGACACGAGGTACGGATGAGGGTTAACAGGATTTGCCGGTGAACTTTGGTGGGTTCGGCTCAGCTGCGGGTTGCGAGCAAGGGCCAAGGTGGTGAAAAGCTTGTGGCCAATCAACCCGTCCAATTACGCCGGTTATCAAACGTCTGAGCTCGCGGTATCCGAAACGCAAATATGGCTCGAGTCAGCGGATACTCGGGCGGCTCCTTCCTTTCCGGATGACGGGGGCAGGTGCCGTGTGACGGCGAGTGAGGACTCTCCCGTTGGCACACAGCTGTGCGTCCAAAGAGCGTTCCGACGCTCGTCCCAGACCTACACTCCGCGTCCAAGTCCTTCGTCGAGTCAGTAAAGGTAAACAAATGCACTAGCTGCGATCCTCAGACGGTTAGCAGAGGATGCTGCACCGAGTATAGTGACGACTGTCACGTGTTCGTTGGTTACGCGTATAAGGTGTTCACCTGTCACTTAGACGCGTTCCGGGAACAGCTTCAATTACGCGGCTCCCGGCTGGATCTGTGAACGTGATCGCTTTTCGAGCCTCTCATCCTGTGTACGTACGTACACGCGTTATCCTAACTCGTTATCTGTTCGCCGGGATCGACGTTTTCTGTTCTCCGCCGATCCGTTTCCTCAGACCGCGATCCAGGTTTCTCGGTTGTCTACGAGGATCGAGGAAGGATCAACGAGCCTCGCTCGGTTTTCCGATCGGCGGCGGCGGCGCGGATGTTTAACGCGGCCCGATCGCCGCCGATTGATATTAAGGCACGTAATCCACCAGGTAATTCGATCGATCGAGACAGAACCACGAATCGCCAAACGTGTTCCATTGCCGATCGGTTTATCTGCCGCGGAATCGCTCGGCCGTTCCCATGCCGGCCCCCTGTTTAGAGAAACAACGCCGACCAGTTGCGATCGCTATATACACGCTGATGTATGTATGGAAAGCTAGAGCTACCGCTAAGGCGGAATTGCTTGGACTTCCTTTGACGGGGGCCTTCGGTCGGTAGCAAAGAGGTGTACCTTAGTGATCTTCCTTGATCGTTCTCGAATCAGCTTAATTGCCTTACGATATCGTGTCTGACTCGTCACGACGATTCTAAACAGATACTTATAAAAATGTACGTTTATAATTTCTTTGAAAACGAAATAAAATTCTGGTTTTGTTGATATATAGCTATCGGAGAACATATGGGCACACAATTTATAGAGGTTTTAATCAGTGAAACCGTATAATAAATTTTAGTTGATCGATTTTACACCACTTTCGTGTCCCAGACGTCGCCCACGGGAAGCAAATTAGCATGAATTTCTATGCCCGATAAATAACACGTAATGCCCTATTAGGATCGAAGTGGACGTACGAATCCGACGAAAAAGCGAAATCCGGAAGCGGCGCGGTTTCTCCCGTCGAGCGAAGAAACCCGTCGAAACGAGCATGTCTCGGAGCAAGGTAATCGCGGGATTCAATTAAGTCCGATTAATAACTCATACGCTAATTGCGTCCGCGTCCGGTCGATCTCGTTCCATCTCGCGAAATCGTCAAACGTGGCGAGGCGTGTCCGAGCGGCAGGGAAAAGGGAGACAGGAAAACGAGAGAGAGCGAGCAATGAATAAAGAGGAAAAAGACGGCAGGGGGTATCCGGGCCTAATCTATCGGAGTCTTTTACGTCCACTGTTAAATATAATTACGTTTATTGGCGGCGCGAGCGCGGCGATATTCGCTCTTTTCGACGCGGTGCTGCGCGCAGGAAATTGGATACACGCTAATGGAAATTAATACCGCGATTGTGCTCTCTCGCGCGAGCTCCGCAGTTTTCTCTCCGACCGTCGATCTTGAACGCTGCCGAGAGAGAACGAACCGTCTCGAGACGACCGAGCCCGCCGGGTTTTATCGTAATTAAACCGGCGGAGACATTGTCGCAATTTATTGAACCGCGTTTCCATAAATCGGGCCAAGATGGCCGCCGTCGGACTTTATCGCGCTGCGTCTCTCCGGCATCCTCCGTGTCTTGTTATTGGTCGCGATTTATACGGAGATGATCGTCGTCCTGTTAATCGCTACGCGGAATTATTCTTGCCTTGAGTTTTATGGATCTCACGGACGTCCTTTAATCGCCCTTGAAAACCAAACGATTTCTGGACCGTCTCTATTACTTTTACGATATTCTAAAGCGAGCTTGATCGTGCTGCACTGGTTTGGCCTGATTAGTGGGCGGAATTGATCAATTGAGCAATGTTCTCTACAAGTTTCCATAAAAATCCGATAAACGAGAGCTCTAGTTCCCAAAGCATACCCGGACCAATTGAAACTAGTCGCAGGATCGATACAACAAATTTCTCGCGAGCGACCGGCGAGCCTCGGCGGGTTCGGCATCGGCCGCGCAATCTTCGCCGGCGGATAAACGATCGCCTAATCCCGGCCGGGGGTATAACCGTCTGCCAAATACCACGAGCAATTAGCTGCGGAATTAATGGCGGCAGCGAACGAGGCCAGGCGAGAGAGAAAGCACGATCAACGGGAAATTTCTGGGGTTGTGTGCCCCGGGGAACTTTTCGAGGATTGTGGCACTTAACGGATGATTAAGAGGGCAAATAGTGAGCAGCCCCGGTTAACGACGCTCCGTGTGCAGCTCTCCCATCCCCCGGTTACCCTCTCGGCCCGGCTCGCCTAACACTCCCAGCAGGACCCTCGTCGCACGGTTTAATCGAGTTACCCCCATTTCGTAATCACCCTGTGTCCCCCGAGCCGGTTGCCATGGTGACCACGAGCGGTCCTGAAACCCGATTGGCGGATCTTGACGCACGCGGAAACCCTGGCCACCCCTTTCGCTACCCCCAGGATCAGCTCGTCGCCTGCCTACCCCTCTACCATCCATTTTCATCCCCCTCCTCGGTCGCGCAACTTGTCCTTCCTTCTCTCATCCTACGGCTCTTGCATTCTGTTAGCTTCTGTCTATGTTGCCACCCTCTTACTCTCACCCCTTATATTTTTTTTCTACCCTCTGTCTCTATTTCTCTCGCCCTCTGTCTCTATTGTTCTCGTACGACTCTGTCGCCGTCTCTCTGCCGATGTCTATGTGGTTCTCTCGACGAAACTAAAGGTGGATTTACACACTCGTGCCAGCTGGATTTACACTCGGTTTAACCGAGTTTACCCTCCGTCACCGGCCGCGTAGGAGAGCGCCGCAATCCACGGCAGTATTTTACGGGGGCGCGGGCTGTAAAAATCGCATAAAAGCTTCCAACAGCTTCGACGATTTATGCCGTCATACCTACCAACGATTTTATTCGACCGGCCAACGCCAACGCGTCTCCCATCCGGCCTCGTTTTCGGCAACGCTACGGCGAGTCACGTCTTCGATCAAACGGAAACAGCAGAATATTCGTTCAGCTACTTTCTCGAATGATACTTGGTTATCGGCTTCAGGCGAGAAATCACACCGCAATAAAACGTAAACGGCGCTCGTCGTTCCGTTGATCGATTCACCGAGTCGAACACAAGTCGAGGGAACCCTCCGCGCCAAATTAAGTGGCAACTAGTTAGGAGCATCCAGGGTGTATATCGAAGAGCCACCCCTAAACGGAGTGTATCCGGTTACAATGGTTCGGGTTAGGTGACGCGGAACCCCGCCGCGAAAAAAGGGGGATGAAACCGGCAGCGAAAGGGCTGTGCCTAACCCTGCATTGTCCTCGAATTGACTGTTAGATACGCATTGTCCTGGTCGCGCTTCCTGCGAGAGAAGGGTTGAATGGACTCCATTTTCGAGCTATCAACGCGTGAAATCGGCATTGTCGTTTGCGACGCGAAGGGGGTGGAAGACGGGGCACGAATGTTTGGCTAACAGAGGATCCGACGTGGTTTTGACAAGACCCGGATTAACCGGCGGCGGATCACGCGTGCAGTATCGTCGACGATCGTCCTGCGACACTGTCGAAACTGTTTATAAACATGCCTTGTGTGCATTGTAGCCGAGACGGTGGAATTTGAGGGTGGATCGAGTCCGGGTGGCTGTGGACCGCTAAATCTACTTCGAATTTTTATTAGGGGAGATAATTATCGAAACAACGTAACAATATTCTTTTACGATTTATTCATTTGGAAAATCCGCAGGCCAGCAATTAAGGCTCGCGATAACGCGCCATTTTAAATCCAGCGGGCATTTAGTTCTTCAATCTGATACATATTTAATAAAGAAACAAATTTGACGTAATGAGATGATCATCTGTAATCGTAGCAGTTAAAATTTATAAACAAAATAGAGAACAAAATTTAAATCTACGTAAGTTTAGATTCTAATAACTCTTCTTCTTGGAAACAAACTATTATTGAAATATTATACGTGTAATAATTAGACAATATGTGTAATAATTGCCAAGACGCAATGTTAATTTGATTCTCTTGAAAATGATCTAAATGCAGATCGAAACGTTGAGAAATAATATTGTGGTAATTTGCCAATAGTGTTTGAGTAACAATTAATCGAACCTATGCGACGATATCATTAATTTATGCTTAAAGCAATTCACGATCGATATTATTTAATATTTATTATTAGGCAATGTCCAAAAAATTCCGGAATCAAAAATTCGACAGAATTTAGCGGAATTTTCATTTGTTTCACGCCTACAAAGGCCACTGAAAATAAGATTTCATTTTATTTATTTATTATAGACGGACAGAAGCCCCTTTACATAAGTTTTTACAAAAAAAAGAGAAAGATATAAGACTACTTGTCTAATAAGAAAGAAGAGACACGCACAAACAGACAAAGAAAAAAAGAGAAAGCAAAATAATACTGGTACATTTTATTCGACTTAGAATTTGTCTAGAAAAATTGAAAATTGTATAAACATAAAGAAACGAAGAACTAACATAGAACTAACCACGGTGAAATTATTTCTCGTTGCAGGTGAAGGTCTGGTTCCAGAATCGACGGACGAAACACAAGCGGATGCAGCAGGAGGAGGAGGCGAAAGCTCAACAGCAATCAGGCGGTGGCGGAGGTGGCGGTGGTGGAGGCGGAGGAGGTGGAGGTGGAGGTGGTAACGCGAACAACAACAGCAACAACAAGAACACGCATCACGTGAGCAAGTGGCAGCAGGAGACCGGTGACTATCACCACGAGGAGGAGGAGGAAGAGGAGCACATCGATCCGGAGGCGGAGGAGTGCTCGAGCGGTTCCGAGGCGTAGCTAGACGTTCTCTGCCTGGACTAAGGTGCCAGGTATCCCGTCTGACCGACGAGGACACCGTCGCACGAGATTACGATCGTTCGACAAGGATCGAACTCCCGTGGAATCGCGATCCTGGCAGAGAACCAGCCCCAGTGTCGGAAACAGGGACTCTATGAAATTGTCAGGTAACCGCGGACGCAGATCGCGTGACACGTGTGGGCTAGAGGATGGAGTTGCTGGAATTGCTTCCAGCGAGAAAATCGGGAATCATAAATGCCAGATCAGAAGAGAGTTTCAAGTTGTCGGAATTGCAAGCTGACCGTCGAAATCGGTGCTCGGTGCAGGCAGTTGCAGCAGAATGGCGTCCCTGGAAGGTTTTCTGAGAATACCAAAACGTCGTGGGAGTTGCAGAGGTTCTACGGAGCCGTCGGAATCGCGCGAAATCCAAAGATCAAGAATCGAATCGATCCGAAAGAGAAGTTGGAACGGGCGATGGTGCAGAGCACTTCCAAGTAATCAAGTCCTCGAGGAAATTGCCGATAAGCCCCGAAAGCCTCGAAACACTCCGTTGTCAGTGAGACTGACATAGTTCCTGGAACCGATGGAATTGCGCGAGGTTAGGGCAACCGCGGAAGCTGACTAATGGAGGCATTGTTCCCCGGGAAGCTAAATGGACGAGTTTCCGGCGGAAACGGGGACGCTGTAGAAGTTCGAGTGTCGTCGAATCGATTCGTTCCCTTCGACGGAATCGCCGCCGCTCCTTTCATACTTTGACCATAGTTCCTCAGTCGAATGTTCGTGCAGAAAAGGACACCGAAAATGTTTCCGGAATTTCCCCGACGATATTTGATCAACCCGAGAGAGAGAGTGAGAGAGAGAGTGTGTGCGTAAGAGAGAGAGAAAAGAAGGGGGCGGCTTCCGGCCGTTCGATCGTTGTCGACGCGTCCGCGCAGTTGCATCTTGCCATAGAACACATTGTAACCCCCATCCAACCCCCGCGTCCCTCCCCCTTGATCGTGTAAATAAATAACCGAGAAGAATCGAAGACTGTGGTCCGTGGCTGTGACCCATGGATCGGCCATCCTGCGTCCTCCAAAGGGCGAAAGGATCTCTTTTAATCCGAGGTTAGAGTGTACATAGTTTGACAGAACCTGGTGAGAGCGAGTCCTGCGAATAACAGAGAACGTATGTGTGCTGTGCGTGTATGCGCGATCGTGCGTGTGTGTATGTGATGCAAAGAGGGAGGACAGAGTGCCAAATTTCGTACCCTTAGGGATCATCCCAGTGTAAACTCGAGTTGTACTTGCGATTGTATTTAACGTCGTTGTCCCATGAGCGACCAGTATTCCCTTTGTCGATCGATGTCTCCGAAATGTACTGACGATTTAAATTATTGTATCGATAGAGCGTTAGAGAGCAGCCTGACGACGAGACGATCGTCCCCCGAGGAACATAATTACTTCCCAGTCTCTTCGATCGGATCTCCTAGACTTCCTCGAGGGGACTCGGAACTGTTCGACGCGTGGAGAATCGATCCAAGCGAGATTCAAAGAGTCACGAAGCTAATTTGGGTCGATCGTCGATCCTCGACGAACGATCGAACTACTCGCCAGGCTTCGTTTTGTATATAGATTGTATATAAAAGAATTGTGATTTTACTCGACGTGCAAAGGCGTAGGATTGTACGATCATCGGATGACTCAGTTCGTGTTCTAACGATATAGCGAAATAAATTATATCATCTCTTCACGATACAAACTGTCACGTTTTCTCATTTATTTCAACGCCTTCTTCGCTGCGCTCGTGAACACTCGGAAATTTGATTTCGATGGTTCGTACTTCGGGATCTGTAGTAAGTAGAATATTCAAGAGAAACGAACGCATTGATAAGAAAAATCAATTTTCTTCCACGCTGTCGAAATCAGAACTGATAACCCGTAATTTCAAAAATTCGAAATCCACGGAATTTAATACGGCTTTTAATTTAAATGTCTTCTTCGTAAATTGCCATGACTGAATCATTAAAATTAAGGGGCACGATTCAATCCGGGATAATTGTCGGATATGGCGAGTAAGAGCAAGGAACGTGTATCTCGAAGAAGATATTTTCAATGTCGGTTCACCGGTGATTATGTAAATGTCGGCAGACGAGGTCAACATGCAAAATGTTTTCGACGGTGGTTATTATTCCCTCGACAAATCGTTTTCACGGAAATGTCCTTTCGCGGGGTCCGACCTCTCTTTCACAAGCTACCGACCGATTCTTGTCGATAATCGCTTTATAATCTCCGCCTTCGAGACGAATAATTACGCCAGCTCCGGCTGACTCCCCCGTAATTAACCGGGCCCGCGTCTACTTTCGTGGCCGAAACGGATATGCAGACGCGCCGAGACTACAAAGAGTCATTATTTTTGCGGGGGCACCGGAATCGACGGTTACATCCTTGAATTTCGTGTAGGAACATCTCTCCCCCCACAGGAAACACCGTAACGGAACCATTTCAAAGAGAACTCTAGCTCCGCCATCTTGAATGGGCGCTTCACTTCAAGTATTAAATTCTTGATATCTTCGAAACGAATGCATCTACGGTGCTTACACTTTGTACAGGGCTTCAACTCGACAGCAAGGTAAATTAACAATGATTACATTCTCTTGCAAACCGATATATTGTTAAACAAGTGCCAAAAGATGAATGCGCAACTTCAAGGCACTCAAACGGAATTTCTTCTGACTTTGTTGGAAGATAAACGCTTACGGTACCGACGCTCCTGTGTTTCCGTGACGTAATTAAACGTTCCATTAACCGTCACCCGGGAAATAATTAAACGTCACGGCGTAGATCGCGGGGATCACCGATAAATTAAGCGGTTCGATTAATCGCCGCGAGATCGGAGTTACGACGGGGTTCCCGGTAGAATCGGCCGCGGGGCGATAATTAAGCGCGTTAATTGGAACGTTGACCGAGGGCCGATAATTAAACCCAGTGGGGGGCATGTCAAATCGACGCGTCCCTCGATCGGCAATTAATAGATCTCATTGTTCACCGGGCAGCTTTCCCCGAAGAACGGAGACTTCGTCGGCGCCTCCATTCCGAAAACGTCTCATTAAATATTCGTGGGCGTGGCGTACTTAATCGATTATTGCCCCGTTTGATCTGGCAATTAGCGCGCTGCCCGGTTCCTATCGATCCTCCGTATCGGCTGGCTATCTCGTTCCCGGTGATACCGATGCTGTGTTCCCGGCGCTGAAAAGTAACGGGTTCACGGAAGAATGTTGAAATCTCAACGTGCCTCGAACACGGTACGTTCGTCAGCCTTAATTGGAAGGAGGGAATCCAATGACTATGACTTTTGTTTTGTAGCGGGACCGTAATTATTTCCCCCCCAGGAGTTTCGAGAATAATTAAGGGGAATCGGGATGTGTTGCCTTTCGAGGCAACTGTGCAACATCTACGGTAAGACAGAGTTGTTTTCTCCAGTTCAAATTGAAACATGGACGGCCGTTCTCCGAACAAAATTATTTCGAATCGCCCAATGACTTCTACGCGGTGTCTACTAGGCTTGTAAATTACGAGTTTCATGTTACGTCATGATCTTTCACGAATAAAATTACGAATAAAAAATTCAACAGAATTTTCCCAGAATATAAATAAACGATAACGAAAACGTCGAACTTCAATCTTTTGTAGAAGTGTCCAATCACTTCTCACTCTCACTGTAATCGTATTGAATACAACCTAGCAGCGAAATTCGGAAGTTCGAAGCTTCGAAGCTTCGTTCATTTCAATCTTCTAATAATTTACCGCGGAGGATTGAAATTCGAAGCTTCGAAAAAGTAACAGCCCCTAGTATCTACGTGTCCCGAGCCACCCCAAAGAGCTACCTCAACATCAGCGATCCGAACACCTCGGAATACTTCGGAATCGCACGACACGGCTTCTAGGAGGCAGCGAGTGTCATCGAGGCAGGTCGGCAATGAAAATATCCATCAGAGAGGCGAGGTTTTCATGCGACTAAACACTGTACCCGGGGTACACGCGCGTCGTTGAGTACCGGTTATGACGAACGACCAAGGAGAGCCGGGAGGATCTCGTTCCATCGAGAGGGGCCCCCAGGATCTCTGGGTCTTCTCCCCTCCTTCGGTCCCGGTCTAACGTCGTCCGTCTCTTTCTCGAAGGAAGTAACAGTATCCGAGTGGATGGATTCCGTTGCGAGGTGTGCAGGGACCCGTGTGGATTGTGTGCAGAATGAACGCAAACTGTGAGGGTAATTTGCAACACCGGCAATTTACATAATTAGCAGTTCTGAACTCGCGGCCCTCGACGACCCCCACCTTGCCAACCCGACGATCTCTCTCCCTCCCTTGTCTCTCTCTCTTTATTCCCCCTCCCCCGCGCCTCGTGCCTCACCTACGGTCACGTTCGCCTCCTCCCTTCTGCTCACCTGTCCTCCCTTCTTCGGGGATCCTGTTCGTGGCGAGGTGTCCTTATCGGAGGGACAGGGACAGCCGATAGAGCCGGCCGTGTGTCCTTATCGGTGGAGGAGCTGTTCATTGTTCTGTTCCGAGGGAGGACTCGTTTCTTTTTTATTAGATATCTCGCACGAGGTTCATTATGCCATTAGGGGTACGTCCCCTAGTGTCGGCCACTCAACGCATATTTCCGACGGCCATAGTTAGACCATTCAAACCTTTACCAATTTTATTCTACATATATTTTATTATTGAAATTTTTGTTTTTTATTAAGCTTACCCAGACCTCCAAAATGGGGTCTATACAGCTGAACCTAAATCGCATTATTTTACATAGTTTGAGTTACAGAATTTAGTAGTTTGAGTTACAGAAGTTACACATTTTTTTCAGAGTTTTACGGTTTGTGTATCAGTTAGCAGACTGTTTAGCATGTTAGATTATATGGGCAAATTGTATTCTTTCAAAAACGTAAAGATACGCAAACACGCCCTGATGTTGGGTTTGGTAACTTATTGAAATTAATAGAAGTAGCTAACAATACGAATACTCCTGAAAACTTTTAAATCCTCCTTCTATCACGTCTTATCACGTGTACAAATTATATTTTCAGTGGAAGTAGTCTTTGTAGATATCAAATAAATAGAAATCTTACTTTCAGTTGTTATGCGACTGCAATCTTCACCTATAGAGATTATTAATTCTGTCATTGTACACTAACTGTAAGACTACTGTAAAAACAAAATTGTTAAAGGCGAAATAAACCTATAATAGGTTTCAGTAACTCAATAAAAAAATAGAAATCTTACTAAATTCTGTCGATATTTGTATTTTATCCGCAGTCTACTTGTCGGTTACGAGGTTAGACGAGAACGAAGCGAAATTCGAGACCCGCATCGCGAAAAGCGTCGCGTGCTTCGTTCCGCGGCGCCAAACGACGGATACGCTAAACGATATCGATACTCGCAGGTGTACATGCGATTCCTTTCGCTGCCAGCGGCGCCAAACTGTTTCTACGACTGCCTGGCCGCTCCAAGAAATTCCGTGGCTGCTACCACCGCACCAGGGTAATGATACGGTATTCTACTCAATCATATCGACTCCACGATGAGTTGTTTAATGGAACTGCGCTGTCCAACCGGTTCCTATTCGACGATCCCCCGAAATAGAGCTAATCATATAGCATTTCGAGCGATTGTATTAATTTCCCGGGGACGCTGAATTTCATTAGACCTTCTCGGTCGGGTTCTCTGAAGACATTCTACGCTGCGAACGGTCCCACGGACGCCATACTCGTTGCGCGCATTATAATAACAGCAATCGTCGTAACGATCCTCGTTACGATCGTGTGCCTTTCATTCGATTGGACGATTTATCGCAACCTTGACGCTGATCGCTCCAGATACCAGGTTTTATTTCTATAGAACAATCGACCCTCCGCCACAATGAAATTACGATTTTAACCCTTGATTTTGATGTTTATGCGAATGCCGATGTTTAGGATCGTTTAGATCGTTAGGTATTCATTTTGTCGAGGTTTTGTGGGTACTTTCGCGACCGAGTCAGCTTCCAGTTTGAAGTAATCGCCAAGGGAATGGGTGGATGATAGGGCTTAGATGGACCCAGACATCATCATCATTCAAAGGTTAATGTCTGCTATATATCATGTTCCTTACACAATCTCGTTCAGAAGATGAAATAATCGTGAAAAGTATTTTCAGACATTGTTATTATGGCTTTAGAAATTAATGGATTCGATACTAGACATCCCTATTTCACTTATATTAAATATACGTCAATTAACGCATCCGCTTTTTAATTCGTATCAATTTTTAGAACAGAGTTACTAATTTTTTTCGAAAGTAATGTATGGGCATATAAAATAGATAGAAAGTTAATTTGAAAACCACTCTCGTAAAAAAATTTAATCGACTAGCTTCTAGTTTATTATTATTAGACTTCTTTTCGCACACCAACATTCTTAGCTGTTGGAAAAACACCATTTTGGAGCTACTATTGTTGCCGATGTGTTTAAATATTTTCTTTGTTGGTTCTAGAATTCAAATGTTCAAATTTATCTTTGTACTGACAACCGCGGAATTTGTAAAACCATATAGTCTGGATACGTACATTAATATTAGTGTTCTAATTATTGTACAAATTGAAATGAGGATTTTTACTCGTTCAAAACTACGATCTCCTCTAGATACACGATCCTGACGTCATCGATATAGTGACGTTCATCGGTGTTCAACATTTGCATACCAATATTCTTAGCTATTGGAAAACACCATTCTGGAGCGACTATTGTTGCCGATGTGTTTAAATATTTTCTTTGTTGGTTCTAGAATTCAGATGTTCGAATTTATCGTTGTACTAACAACCGTGGAAATTAACAACCGTCTAAATATTGTACAAATTAAAATGGGAGTTTTTACACGTTCAAAACTACGATCTTCACTAGATACACGATCCTGACGTCATCGATATAGTGACGTTCGTCGGTGTTCAACATTTTTCTACGAAGATAATAAAATCTTCGAACCATGTACCCGAACGAAGCAACCGTGCAACGCCGAGTAAAATTCCTCTTCGGAGGAGGCTGTTTTAATTTTCTTGACGTCCGAGGGACCATCGAGGACATCGCGGAAGCTGCCGGTCGGTTGTCATTGTCATTCAAATCAAGCTGGTGGCCGGCGGGTCGCATTTAGGGACACGAAACGGTGTTTTCTCGGGGCCGTACGTAAATTAGGGTGGATAAGTGGCGCGTATACCGTCCACGACCGTGGAATGAAGAAGTTCGGACACGGAGGCGCAAGGCGCTCGTTCTCCGACTCGTTCTGAAAGCGCTTGATGCGCGGGTAATTGACGATTGCGCGTCCCGACGCGCGGCGCGGCTTAATGTTGGCTTATACTGCTCTGGAAAACAGCTTTTTGTGGATGGAACTCGACGTTCCATTGGATCTGAACCTTGGTAATTAACTGGCTCCGAGGTCGCTGGTATCAGAATTCAAAATGGTGAATTCATTACGCTGCAATTACGTGAGCTATCTCACTAGAAATTATCACCTCGATTTTACTATTCTGCTTGCAATGAAAATGTACATGATTTTCACGTGCGCTTATCCTAATTTTATTGGCTCTTTCGCGAGTAATTAGTAATTTATTGAGTAAGTAACAATACATCGAGTAATTTACATTATACTGTCCTCTGGTTACATTGTATTTCGATCATACTCGTGATGTAGTCAACATTGGCTTCCGGTATTCTGTGTTTGTTCTAAATTTTTTTTTTCTTCTCTTTTTGTTACGCAGCATGTAAGTACATTAATTTTATTGATTCTGTTTATTGACCTGGCTGTGTTTTTAATTTTATTTGCCATATTATAATTCTTTTGCAATTTTTTTTTAACTTAATATATGTTCTTTATGAAAATGATCCACGTAGGGATCGAAACGTCAAGATACATGTTTAAATAATTGCACATTTGTTGTTTGTGTTAAATTGATCGAACCTTGCGCCGAAATCATAAATTCATATTCACTTTCCGATCGAGAAACAAACTTCACCTTTATACTCGTGATTCGCGTAATTAGCAATCGCATTGAGGAAAAGGTAAATGTGCCTATGAATTGCGTAATTCAATTACACTGTACTTAAATTAACACGACTCAGGTTACATCTAGCATACAGTCGAGAGTCCGAGGAATTTTTGTGGACGGAGGCGCAATGACTAAAAAGGGACGGCGGAAAAAATTATCGACAATCCGAAATGAAACGGGGAGCGAGTCAAGTGGACCATGCACACGAACAAATCGTTTAATCGAAGCCGGTGCCCGATCGAGGTAATGACGGCCATAAACTGCAGCAACAGAAGGGCGCGAGGAACAGAGAAAGCCCAAGGTTCGTGGGCCCGAGCGGAATTGGGCCTGACAGGCGAAATGGGTTCCGTAGTCCCGGACCAACGTATACCTGGGCCTTCTCTCTCTTTCTCTCTCTTCTCCAGTTCACTTTCAGCGTCTCTTCGTCTCGCTCGTTTAGTTGGTTCTCGCTCTGCCCGTTGCAACGTGCGTGTCTCTTTCTCTTGTTTCTCGACGGACGTGCAACTCGGATGCCACAAGCCTGGGATCCCAGATGGAGAGGATCCGGTTCCAGGAATCGAGCGTGTAAAACATCGGTTAAAGCCGTGCTTTCCGAGCCAGAATCGATGGGAAAACAATGGGCCGACAGGTCCTAAAGTGTCTGACAAATGTTCCACGCGTGTTCGCCGCGACCCCGCTCCGGGACACGTCGCGGTGGCCTACACGACGGTTCTAGGTGAAAAATATCCGAAATTTTCATTGCTTTCTGTCACGTCGCGAGTTGCGTTCAACTGCAATTATAATTACATTGTATTCAATGATTTCGTTATTCGAAATTCCGTCATTCAATCACGCTGCAATGTAGATTGCAATTCTGGTCTCTCATTCGACCAAAGTACAATGTAATTCGTTTTATAACGGACATACAATTGCAAATTCTATAGTGTAATTATTCATTAGTATCGCTGATGAAAATGCTATTATTCGTAGATTCATATTGTGCGATCTTTGGTGCTCTTAAACAATTTATTAGAACGTCTGTACTCTTCGAGGGCTCTTTAACATACTCCTGTAATCGCGTAATTGCTGGTGTAATGTCTACATAATTTAGCTAGGTGTCGCTAATGTTATTCGTCGACACCTGTCACGATTCCTATGTTGTATCCCCGATAACTCCTATCATCACTAGGACCCGATGATACCGAGCAACCTTTGGACTTTTTCGCCTCCATGTCATTCTTTTCCTTGCACGTCATTTTTTCCACAATGGATCTTTCCCACTCATTGCCACATTTTCCTTTGCAATAGAATATGTGTATATAGCAGCTCACCGAAATCAGTCAGTTCATTTTTGTCTCTTGCGAATTCAAGACCAAAAGGTCACTCTGTTGCATCTTATTTTGCTACGGTGCATACTTCTTAAATAAAAATTCTTTACGATTTATAAAAGTGTTGTACCCAATTTCGAAAACACGGAATCCAACACCTACTCTAGTCTTTCTCTCTCTCGCACTTATTCACTCACTCATGTGTGCACACGTGTGTGTACATATTGTAGGGAGAGAGAGAGAGAGAGAGGGACTACAGTAGGAATCGCGACAGGTGTCGACTAATAACATTAGCGACACCTAAACAAATTATGTAGACATTCCACCGTCAAATGCGCGAGAAGAAGAGTGTAAAAGGAGCCATTGTAGAATAACGACGCATAATAACTTGTTGAGAGCACCACAATATCATTACATTGGTTACTATAGACCAGAAATAGACTTGTTTATTACGTTCGTTTCAAAAACGAAATCCAATTTTTCGAAACACAAAGAACAAAATTACGACAGAAAAAATGTAACACTGTTTAATAGGAAAGACCCGGAGTTGGAACAAGAAGATGGCGAACTTGAAAATGCTGAACTTGATGATGCACGGATGCATCCTGTTCCAGATCCACAGTCGCAAATTAAGTAATATTCAAGTAATTCCGCCTCGAGCCGCACAACCCGCAGCTATTTGACTCGTAGCATGTGTGCGGGACACTTGAACCCTGATGACCTAACATTAAATGGGTCCTCAGGTACCTTGGCCGGCACAAGTAGGGTGCACGGGAATCCCGAGCAATCCCGGGAAACGATCTCGCTAGTCGTAAAAACATAAAACACATGTTTCCCGAAGAGCATGAAGGTTACGTAGAAAGCTCCACCATGAAATTTCTAATTTCCGACGGAGGAAGACTTCTGCCCGTTTATTCCACAAAATTATCCTGCTCGGACGCTCGGAAAAATGAGCATGATGCTCCAGTATTTAATCATTCCCCATAATTTTTTTAACAAAAAAGGGAACCTACATGCAGCTGTACACACTTCATCATTACCTATAGTAATCAAAACTTGTGTACACTTGAAACTTTACTACAATGATAAGTACAGGTTTCATTAATTAATTATTTGTCAACGACGTGAACAATCTTGTTTTAATCTTGGCATCTTGCTTAACGGACGCTCCAGTTCGAGTTTTAAAATATCAATATCTTCGAAACGAATGCATCCAGAGAGCTGATACCATGTATATGACTTCAACTCGATGGAAAGGTGGATTAACAATGACTACATTCGTTTGGAAACCGAAGCATTATTATTAAATAATTAATTAATTAGTTATCGATCGTAATTTATCTTCAGAATAATACAAATTTTTTATTTACAACAACACTTAGCTATTTTTGTGAATACTAAACGCTGGATTCGGATTTGAATCTTCAGGTTCAAGAACTACGTTAGCTATTAAAATGTTTTAATACCAACAAAAAAGGAGGTGTTTCGTCCTAGACCCGCTATCTTATTATTAAATAATAAATAATTATTATTAAATAATCGGTTAATTTTTCCTCGGAGTTAAATGCACAACAGCAAGGTATTTGAAAATTCAATTTCGAAAATTCCCTCCGTCACTGTAACTCTAACAATCCTCTCCGCAGCATCTGCTGGGTTTCGAAAATTCGTATAGGTATAGGCAGTACCGCGAATTACTCGCGAATTCCACAGATCTTGCTAATAATCTTGCAAAAAGGGTCGATCTCCCGGCTTCCTTTCGCGCGGTCCGAAGCCATGAATCTATAGACCCGAGGGATCAATTTCGCAAGGGGCGCGAAAAAGCGACGAGCAAGAGACGCCACTGGGAATCCGCTTTGGAACGCGGTTCCCTAATGCAGGAAGCATCAGGGGAAATTGCAGAGGCCGTTTGCGATTTCCACGCGGCGAGCATGGAGCCTATCGATCTCGGTCTTCGAGTTCTCGCCTCTAATCATATCGTTGCTAACGTCTTCCTCGATGTTGCTCACCGTACCGTGAACGACGATCGGTGACTCGGATCCGTGAGGATTGCTTGACCCCGTGCTGCCGAGATTCCGGGGATCGTTGGATCCACCGCGATCTAGCTGGATCCACCCCAGAGCTTCCTGAGATGCTGGAATCCCGATTTGTTCGCGATTTAAACACGTTAGCATCGATCCTCGAAGATCGAAGCTAACTAGATGCTCTGCGATTCCATGATCGATGCTGATGATGGCCTGGATCTCCGCTGGAACCCACCCGGAAATTTATTTCTTCTTTTAACCCCTTGCCGCACCTTAATGAGTCAAACTCCCGATGAAGATTTCACACAAGGTCTAACAAACGCGAATGTTACGCCTTTCTTTTTAAATAAAATCAGAGTTTGATTGGTTCGTAATTAATATTCAAACATTCAAATGAATGTAACCATACAGGAAATCTAAATTTCTTTTCATATAAAAAGAAAGGCGTAACATTCATATGTGTTAGACTTGAATGCAAAATTGAGTAGATGAAATTCAAAATTGTTAGAAAATTTTCATAATTGAAGATGTCAATATATGATATATCCTTTATTCGGAAAGAAATAACATTCAATTTAGTCTCTATTTCTTGCAATCGACGCAAATAATTTTTATCTTGCATAAAGATCCGCAGTCTAGTTATAAAAAAAAGAAATTCTGCGATCATGGGATCTTCAAGTTGCCCGAAAAATCGCAAAGGATCGTAGAACAAAATGTTACGAAACTTAATTAATTTTCCCTTGAGAAAATTAAGGGATTTCCGAACGGCCTAATCCATGGAACTTGAAATCTAGAAATAGCTCGGCAGCATGGTGGCCGATCTGCTGTCCGGATTTTTGGGTCTTGGGGCCCCGGGGCACGTGATCCACGGATATGGGGCAGCGGCCGCGTGATTCCCGATCGAGCTCGCCAATAAGTCACCGGCTGAGTTAGAGCCGGTGTATGCATTTGAATAACACGCGGCGCGACACGACCTTTTTCCACGAATGTGTGCCACGAAATAAATCCGCCGTGGAGGAACCAGGTGAAACTGGGCCCGGACCACCGCGCCGCTCGGCTAACGACGCTCGTAAAGTCCAAATTAAAGTTGGATTAAGCGGCCCCGGGATGTGAATTCGCCGATCGATCCTCGCGGCGAGAAACAACCGCGAGAACGAAATCGGCTTTCTCCTTTTCCGGGACGCCGATCGAGAACCGATCGGAGAGCATGATCGGCCGATTCCCCTCTCGTAAGACTCGTGACGGCTGACCGGAGCCGATCGCGAGCCGAGATCGAGCCCGGGACTGTTAATTTGATCAAATATCGTTCATCCCTTAGACTGTCAGAACGATCGCGCGCTCGTTTTCACGCTTCGATGGCTGAAAACGAGACAGAGTGTACACCTTCTTGCTCGATTAGCCTGTTCCGAGAGTCCTCGCGAGAGAAAGTAGCGGCACAATGTTGCTGGTGGGCGAGCGTGGAGTTTGTGATGTTGGAAAGACATCCGACAGGATGGTCGAACTTCTATATGTTCAAAGTACATTTTACAAGGTTTATTTGCGTGGTGCATCATACATAGGAATTACACTGAATTTTGGCGTGAAAAAATCGAGCATATAATCATTGATACGAGCAATTGATCGTGTCAAGTTTCATTTAAATAATGCTTATGAAGTGTACACCTTCTTGCTGCATTAGCCTGTTCCGAGAGTCCTCGCGAGAGAAAGTAGCGGCACAATGTTGCTGGTTGGCGAGCGTGGATTTTGTGGTGTTGGAAAAACATCCGACAGGATGGTCGAACTTCTATATGTTCAAAGTACATTTTACAAGGTTTATTTGCGTGGTACGTCATACATAGGAACTACACTGAATTTTGGCGTGAAAAATCGAGCATATAATCATTTAAAAAAAAAAATTTTATTAAGCTGTGAAACCCCACATGGGATTATTAGCAGCATGCACATGGCTGTGCATGCTAACATTACAAGGATAACTTATGAACTAGAACTAAGGAATATGTTGAACATTTTCGAATACAATATTAACATTAAAGAAATAAATTGTGAGATTTGAGTAATGTATGTATAAAAACCAGGGGACAGAGAGAGGGTCCGTACAGGAAGGAATCTATCGTATAGGGTGGAAAGTGACGCTGGTTCCAAAGTTTGCGAATCAGAGTATCTCTATTATTATCGTAGATCGCGGACATTGCTATATCACATGATTAGGATCCTGTACCAGACAATCACATGGACAACTTGTGTCATCAACAAGTTAATCTTAAAGAGGGAGGCCCTCAGTTGATAGTGTCCAGAACGAAGTCTATTAACCCAGCAAATGAAATCTCTAGGAAGTCTCAGGTGAGTAAACCATGGTTTGGACCCGGAGTGATAAAAGGAACTGAAAAATTTTACGCCCTTGAATTCTGCTTCTTTAAGAATATGATTTTTGGTTGCCTTTTTAGCTTGTTTTCTAAAACTATTGGAAAAATCAGAGTAGGGAACGAGGATATTAGTAGAAGAAGCCAGCAAGGATGAGCATATAATCATTGATACGAGCAATTGATCGTGTCAAGTTTCATTTAAATAACGCTTATGATTTAGTAAATCATTATTAGTAAATAGGTCCGATAAGAATATCAACGTTGAAAAGAACTTTTGGGAGAGCTTAACGGATTCGGTCGATGGTCTCCGAATTTCCCACAAAAATGTACGAGGATCCGCGAGTTCAACAAACGCGTGGCCGCGCGTCTCGAAAACGAGGAGAGTACGAGGAGCAGAAGGGGCCGGAGGGTGTTTGGGCGAACTCGGCCGAAAACACAAATTTGCGTGTCCCATCTAATACCATAAATCTGTCATCCAGCGGCGGGGGGAACAAGCTCGTTTGACTCTTGCTGCTTTGTCGGTGTGGAACGCGACGGAATTCGCAATTTAGGCTCGTCGCCGTGGCGCGCGTGTAAGAATCAGTCCAATCGAGGGATCTCTCAGCGCGAGCCTCAGAGGGGGCAGAGCCGCTAAGAGAAAGAGATATAATTCTTTCGGGGCCCTGTGGCCGGGGCCCGTGTACGCATGACTCTGCCCGTGGACAAGCCACAAGGTGTTTTCGTTCGAGCAACGAGCCCTGGCCCAAGTGTCCGGGGTCCTACCTTCCAACCGGTGGGACCCCTCTAACCCCCCTTTCTCTTTCATTCTCTCTCCCTCTCTCGCTCTGTTCCGGTCAGATACACCCCCGACAATATTGTAAACAAAATGGTACCACTATTTCATTGGTAACCCGACACCCCTTCGCTGAACCCACACGCATCGTCTTCTCTCCCGCCTCCTCGTTTATCCCCTGCCCTCTTACTCCGACCCCTCCATTCACCCTCACCGTTCGCCTTTTTTGATCGTCTTGTTCACGGTGTTTTTGGGGTTTGTTAAATGGTGATCCTCTCATTTTCTTCCATTTTGCCCAACACCGTTGTTCCTCGCCGCTCGGAATTGTATTAAGTTCGAAATTAATGGATGTTCGGTTTTAGAGGCTTTTCGGCTTGATAGCATCCAGGTGATAAATAGTATGCGCGCTCCAAGTGTTGTTAGTTGGATAGAGCGAATATACCAGTTAAACATCGTGCTGCAATTTATGAAAAAATTCGGAATTATAAAACAGTAAAAACATTCGAGGAATTTGATAATACTGTTAAGTTCGAAATTAATCGATGTTCTGTTTTAGAGGGTTTCGCGGAGATAAATAATACCAGTTGATTTAGAAGTATTTAATAATACAGCTATACGATTTTCAAGCTATCGAACGGATCCAGAAAGAAACTAATTTTTCATTTCACTTTATATTTAGCACAAAGAAAGAAGCTAGTACCCAGATTTTCCAATAAGCTAGTATCAATTCCCCCTGAAAATAGGATCAATAACAGCAACAGGTGCAGCAACGAAGCAAACCGATAATTCACAGGCAATTGCAGTTTGCCAATGATCAGCAGACATCTTCGAAACCCGATCTCCAATCAGGGCGAGACACGGTCTACTTGAAGAATTAAGCGATTGCCGAAGATCCGGAAAGAAAGCGATCCTGATAGGTGTCCCTCAATTTTACACGGCGATGGGATCGATCGGGGAATCTTAGAATCGATCGAATAAAGGGGGAATTATACGGTGAAAACGATTCACCGTATGGGGTTCGTCGTCGAGCGAATGTCGACCGGGACACAGGCTCGAAACCACGGAAAAGGAAAGGAAAGGTCTGTAACGCCTAATAACCGAGTATCATCCGACCTGGGGAGGGATTTCTACGATTCCAGATCTCGATCCGTGGATCTGTCTAATGTGGCCCAGCCACGCGATCCTATCATAACCTGGGCCAACCTCGACCACCTAACCACATGTTTGCCCAGTTAAGCCTCTTCTCTCGCCCCCTCGCAGCTGCACCACCACGGTTTCCCGTGCATTTGCATTTCTACGAGTGGATGCATCCACGTTCCCGCGGGAGCAACGATCCTCTTTCCCTCTCTCTCACACTCTTTCGAATTTTTTAAACGGCCTCAAACACGATTGCGAATCGATTTGTACGATTTGTTCGATTGAATGTTTGCCGAAGATCTAGGACGACCTCGGGCCACTCTGGAACGAGAGATGCTAACAGGGTTAATGATGGATGCAAACTGATCGATTTCGATCTTTTCTTTCGGATCACTGGGAACAAGACAGATGCCGTTGGATCTTCCACTGAATCTGTGGGACAACAGTTACTCTTTCCTATTATTTTGTGGAAATAATGAGAATATTTTTTCGAATTTTCTGGCATGTTTTGGCTAGATTGGTCGTTCGGAAAGTCAGGGAAGACTCAAGGGAAGAAGAAAGCTAATTTTTTACCATTTATTTTTCTCGGGATACTTGGAGATCCTATATTCGTAGAAATACTATTTATTTGTATTATCAAAAGACTGAGTTATATAACTTATTTTATTATTATTACTTTGTGAAAATAATGAGAACATTTTTTCAATTTTTCTGGCATGTTTTGGCTAGACTGGTCGTTCGGAAAGTCTTTTCTCAAGGGAAGAAGAAAGCCAATTTTTTACCATTTATTTTTTTCGGGATACTTAGAGATCCTATATTCGTAGAAATACTGTTTTTTTATATTATCAAAAGATTGAGTTATATAACTTTTTACTCCAAAGAAGTTCTAACCACTGCAACAGTAAAGCAAATTTTCATAGTGCAAGTGGTTAAGAAGGAAAATACATTTCTCGTTTATTCCAATTCCCTGCAATGCGGATGGAATATTTTTATTTTGCATGAAAATCCGTTCTATCCAATCGAAATCATACTTCGTCAGTTCCCGCAGGAAAACATAAGAGAAACACACCGTTGACCTATGGAGAATTCGTGCTCATGTTTCTGCGAGCTCGGACTCGCCTCGAAAGAGGAAAAGAAGATCCGTTTTCCATGATTCCGCGGTAATAATATCCCAACCGACGAAACAGTGCTCCATCATCAACGGCCAACTCCTCGAATCAACGGGTGTCCCAGAAAAATCTGGACACCCGTGTTCGGCGTATAGCTGGTTGCACGCGGGAGGAAAGAGGGCTGGAAGGGGTTAGCGTGCGCGTATGTGCTCGGTTATGTTTGCCGGAGTGGTGGATCGAATGATTTTGCGCGAGCACAGCTGCGATAACTTCGGAACGAATGGAAATGGGAAGAGCATAGAGGAAGGATCGAGGGGGCTCGAGAGGGAGAAGGTGTAATCAGTTTGATGAATAGTCGCCCGACGTAATTATGGCCGAGATCGGAGTGCGGCGATCTAACTATTCGAACGGTAGTCCAGAATTTTTACCGAAAAATTATTACACTCACGTTCACGGTATCGAGCTCGAAAAAATTATTTGTGTATCACGTTCCTCAGCAAAATCACTTCAACATGTAGTGACAAAACTATCTATGTATACATTGAAAACGTCCTCCTGTTTTTTTAAATCGATCGATACATATAAACTGTTATAAATTCGTATATGCTGTTCCCCATCACAAGGTAAACATTAACCCTAACCCATTCCACATGTAATATGTAAGATATATTCGATTGTAAACTATGTGGTCGCTAATGACCTAGCTGTTAATGTTTAATTATTCTATATTTAATTGCTATATTATATTATACTAGAATTATATTTCTATATTTTATTTCTATATTTAAACTCTGATAATTTCGTAGAAAATGTTCATGCCCAATAAGTCTGGACTTAAAGCTTCTACTTTCACACAGCAGTGTTTATTTTCCTCCAAGATATTTTTCCATGACGCAGCAGCTGGGAAACTAAAGGCCCATTTTTACTTGAAAATGTTGCGGATTCAAAAAATTTTGGAAACTTTGACAAATTCTTCTCGGGAATGAAACTACCTGGGATTAATGGCACTTTAAAAGTTGATGTACTATTGTTCGTAACCGTTTTATCACGCTTTCGATGAGAGAGCTTTACAAGGTAGAAATTGGTTCTCACGTTTGTTTCGTAAAACAGTGAAAAGAAACCGTACATTAATTTTTGAAGTGTGATTGTGAAGTGATAGATATAAATAAAAATTATATTTCAAAAAAATATTTTAAGAAAAACATGTTCTCAGATTTTCACCTGCTATATCGTGCACAACTATCCTGGGAAAAAATGAATGGGACACTTCGAAAGTAGAGACTTCAAACTTTACAATGAGCCCAGACTCGTGTGTGTGCCATTCGTTTTTACGAAACGATCGCAATTTCAATATCGACAATTTTTACGTGGTTGCAGAACCATTTCGAGTTGACTTGGCGCAAAAACCAAGTAATTCTGGATTTGGAAAATTGTTCAGTTCCTGCGATCAACGCTGTGTAAAACCACGTAAAAGTGTAATTTACTAAAAAAAAAGTGGGCTGGCTGATTTTTTGCAGCGAGACGTTCAATCGCAGGAAGGAAGCATTGATTCAGGATCGCAGTCGCCTTTCTACGAATTCTATTTGTACAGGGAAAAAATTGTGTAAGCTCGAGGACCACTGAGCAGTTTATGAGAAGTAGATGTTCGTAACTTCCATCGTCATTTATTAGAACGTACACGGCGAAGAATAATGTAGAGGACAGGGCCGAGGATTTTTACGTGTTTGAAGCAAGATAAATGAAATCCTCCTTGTACAGGGTACGTATTAGAAATGGCCGATAAGCATCTACCAGGCAGTGAAGTGATCATCGATTTCAACATTCCGACGATAAACTTCTCCGGATTCCGTTCGAACTGATTCCAGTTCTCCGCATACTTTAGCCCGTTTTAATGCATCGAAAAATCCTCCTCGCTCGGACGGAGATGCTCTTCCTGAGCAACTCGCTTCCAATTTCCCGGAAGCCGATCACATTCGTCGGGAAAAATCCTAATCGGCCTCTAAACTTTCGCGATACTCCCGTGATTATCATCCAACAAGAAATTTACAACAAATAAATTTCTCGTAATTATACTCGTTCGACTGATCAAACTACCTGGAAGGAAAATAACAGGAATGATTAATAAATTACGGGAAAGGGGACACAGCTACCTCTGAATTTAATTGCAGAAAATTAAAATCAATATTTACCGCTGCTGCGACACGGACGCGGTATGAGAGTAACAAATGTTGGAACTAGATCCACGAAAACGATCAAATACAAATGGCTAACGAGTTGTGTCTGTGCTGTTACGAGTTCAAATTATAGTTTATATATATTTATAGTTATCTTTATTAGTACAAAATTACTAAACATAGAAACCAATTTTTACAGACTGGAACACTAAACATTCATCGAGCTCGATCAGTCTCATATGCGGTCCTAGACTAGACTAAATTCGTTACCGAAACCGTTTGCCATAAAATTGTTCAATATCATCTTTCTCGAATATCTTCTAAACTATTTACCGCGTTGAAAAATATGTTAGGAAAAAAACCTGTAGATCTGGACAGATGAATGTGGTTTCACTATATTTTATCAATAAACATTACCGAATTTTTTTTTAACTTACGGAACCTGCCTCACGGAACCTGCCTCACGTTTGCTTCGGCTCAAGGTGTAAGGGAGGCGGCTAGTCTCACTCTGGCGCTACAGTGAGATTTTACTATAACTTTTCAACTATAAGAGATACCGAGATGAAATTTCCACTATAATTCACTAAAAAATTATTCCTATCTACTGATAATTATCATAATAAATATATATTTTATAATTCATTATAGAAACACATACGATAAGTTGCTTCATAACATTCAATTGAGTTTCTATTTCTTGCAATCGATGCGGACAATTTTTATTTTCCATAAAAATTGCAACGAAAAATTCGAATGAATTGCAGAATGAACGAAACAAGGGTAGAAAAATGCGTGATCGCGCGTATGTGTGTTGTGTGTGTGTGAGTCAGCCTATAGATTAAACTCCGTTTCACAATGGCCGATTTCGAAAAAGCATGGCTTAAAAGGCTTACTTCGTGTAATATCGATCCCATTAGATAAGGTGAAAGAATGATTTGTCTGCTACAGTGTTTCGCTGGTTATTATTACGTGATCTCCGAAGGATTTATACGCGCGATCTATTTATCTAAGCTTGCCCCGATCCGCTTTAATATCTCTATTACTCGGCGCTGGTTGCGAGACGTCGGTCACAATGAAGCGTATTTAATTCTCGGCCGGCAGACAAAAGGAGAACGTTATTAAAACGTTATCGGGATCAACGATCTACGGGGAAGATCGATCGCGGAATAGGATCGGAGGACTCCGAGAGTTGACTTCTGGCCGGATACTAAACTACACGCGCGTCCGATCGATCGATAATGAACACGTGGAAGTATTCGAAACGGCTACGTGACCGTGCATACGCATGGATCCGATCGTGTTTTATCGGGAATGCTCCTCCCGTGTCCATACATCTCGATCGGATGCGTTATAATCGGCACGACAACGTCGTGACATCGGCCAAACATTTATCACCGATTATCCTCGATCCGAAGATCGATCGAGCAATCGAATCCTGTTTAATAACTGCGACGTCGCGGTACAACATTTTCTCTGGACCGATTTGGTGCTACTATCTACACAATTTGTTGCAATTTCGATGCATCTTCAACTGTGTGTTGGATTGTTTAATTTAATCGGCTTCAAGTAGATTACTCAAAAGATAATGTACATGTGTGAAAATTATTTGTCCAATAAAATATTCACCCTTTGCAGTCGGAGATATTTTAACTTGAAAATTAAACATTTCCTCCGACCTGAAATAACTTTATTGTACACGATGTTTCTAATTTTATGGACATGAAATTGATGTGATACCTCATACAATATTTCAATCAATTTTCCAGTTTACATTTTATTCACATTTCGTGAATCATTCTGACGATGTACACGTGTGAAAATTATTTTCCTAATTCACACTTTGCAGTCGGAGCTCTTTTGACGTTAAAATACTTAATGTGTAGTCAAACTACAATACTGAAATGTGTACTAATTCATTACATACCAACATATTTAATAACGTAAACAATAGTGTGAATAATGGTACCCGATCCTAATGGTTAATACTTCTAAAAGATTTTTTCCTGCAATGTACGAATGGATACGATACGGATTGTTTAAAATCTAACATGAACAAATCATACACTGAAACTAAAAAATAATTTAAAAAGGAAACATTAAAGAGGTCTGGTTTTTCAAACAGTTCTAAAGAAATGGCGTCAGAAATCGTGAAGCTAAAAAATAATTTAAAAAGGCAACATTAAAAAGGACTGGTTTTACAAACAGTTCTAACAAAATGGCGTCAGAAATTTGTGAAGCTAAAAAATAATTTAAAAAGGAAACATTAAAGATGTCTGGTTTTTCAAAAAGTTCTAAAGAAATGGCGTCAGAAATTGTGAAGCTAAAAAATAATTTAAAAGAGAAACATTAAAAAGGACTGGTTTTACAAACAGTTCTAAAAAAATGGCGTGAAAAATCGCGAGCTGCCGATTGAATCGCCACGAAATTTCTCCGACAGCCATTTCGATGGAAAGTTCGCAACAGTGATAGTCCTGTGTGGGTGTATCACGAAACATGCGACTGCGATACACAGAGAAACACCCATATACGTTCGCGAAACACATGCACACGGAGAGAGACGCGTATCACGCACATACTCTCGGCTCCGCCCGGCTTCTCCAAGCTGTCCTAGAAGATATACTCGCTACCATTAACATTATTATGTGAGCCAACGCTCGTCAGTGGGGATAAGTGAACGCGGCCGGCTTATTAAATTGCTGGTGTAACATTACGATTTACAGGGCAATAAGAGAGTTATCCAACCAGTGGCTCGCGAGTACACGCGCGTTAACGTTTGCGTGTCTCTCGGCTATAGGGTGTTCAATGTTTAACGGGTTGAGGGGGCAGTGGAATTCGAAAATCGTTTTTTCGGTCATCGACTGATCGACCGTGGCTGCGTGCAATTCTTTACGAGTGCTCGAATCAGCATCCATTTGCATTTAACACTAAATGTCCGGCTATATATTTTTCATCTTACAATTATTGAAATTATAAAGTTGCTTGTCATCGAAATTGATTCGATAAATTTCTTCGAAGTTGCGCGAAGTCTGAATAAATAGAGCCTTGCCATTTCTGTAAACTAAAACATTCCTTAAAACATTCAAGAAGATATGGATCATATTCATTCTCAAAAAGCAAGTATTTCTCAATTTTTTCTTGGAAGAAGATTTCAGAGATTTAATTAGAATCTTATTTATTATTGTTTCTTCTTTGAATTCGACCTGGACTGTACGATATTTAACATTTGCAGTCTTTACTATTTTAACTTTTAATGGTGCAGTAATTTCGACTGCCAAGGGTCAATTGAGAAAATGTGAGCATCACATTGACGAACAAAGTTCGAGCAAATCGTAGCGCAGCTTTAATAGTGATGGTATCGAGCGTGCTTCCCAATTGAGACAAACAAATGTTCGGCACGTAATAAGCCCGCCGGTAAAAAAGTGTCGAGAGTTAAAAGAACAAGGTAGAATTTTCCCTGTAACAAGAAGAGGCGCAGAAGAAGAAGAAGAAGAGGGACGCGATGGAAAAGGGACTGAGGAGTGGATCGCAAAAAGAAGAAAACGGGAAGAAAGAAGAGGAGGTGGAGCAGGGGTGCAGAATTGTGAAGAGGGGGGCAGAGGAGAGGTTGCAATGACTGCAAGAGAAGAGCCAAGCTCGTCTAAAAGGAGTCCTAGGCGGGTTATCGGTCGGTAGAGGCCGAACAACGTAGCAATTATCAGCCATTCCTCGCAAATAGCTGATGGTTAGTGATAATTATCTGCCGAGAACGCCACGCCATTGGGGCATCATCGCGTACCAACGATCTATATACCGGGTGCCTAAAGCGAAAGTGTCCCCTCCCCTCTTTCTGGTTACCTTCGTCCGAGGCTTTATCTCTGTTGCAGGCTCCCTCCCCCACCCTCTCGTTACCTCTTCGCATTCGGAACTGGCAGCGACTGTTATGATAATTCCTGTTCTTTCGAGCGGAGGGACGAGATCGTTCCGTGGAACTCGAATCGAGGATGTTGCACCGGATCCTTAAACGAGGCGGATTGCTCAAGGGGAACGTCCGCGGGGGCATCGTTCCCCCCTACTGACATCAACTCATGATATAGTGTCATGGTTGCTCGCCACGGTCCTAATTCTCGGCCTTTGTTAACACCTTAGCCAGTACAGGTTGAAGCTTCCACTTTTTATCGCTGTTTCCTATTCTTCGTTCCCCAATCATTAGACTACAAATATGGTACTCTAAATAATATCAGATGGACAAGACAGATTTTTACGTTTTCTGGTACGTCATTTTTACCATGCTTTTATCTTCAGGTCGTAAGAGATTTTTTCACCCTCTCTTATAAAATCTGTTTTTTTCAATAATTCACTGATGATTGATTTTGAGGTACCAAAATATATTTTGCACGATGTATTGAAGTCTTGTTACATTTATTAAACTATATTTACCCTTGAGGACATAAAGGATTGACTTCCCCATCCTCCTCTAAATAATCTTTTTATAATTATAATAATTCATTGATGATAGACAGACTCTCTGAGGTACCCAGACATATTTTAGGCGATTTATTGTAGTTTTGCTACATTTGTTAAAATATATTTACCCCTGAGATCATAAAGAATCGACTTACCCACCCTCCAACACAAAATCTTGCTTTTGAAGCAAGGCAGGAAGACCCAGGTCAAGTAGCATTATTAAATTTAGCGATGGCCGTCGCAAGGGAGGCCGGTCGTTGACATAAGCATCGAATCCGCGCGTGTAACACTGTGTTAAGTACTGGCATTAGGGTAATAAGCGTGCATAGAGAACGCCGTCGGCCTATCGGCGTCCAGTCGAACTGCACAGAAGTAAGTGGGCGCCTCCACCCACTGGAATCTCTTCCTCGTTCATCCTTGTTACGCGAAAGATTGACGATATTGCACTCGCTAATTCTACGGCTCGAACGAAATCGATCACGGTCCCACAAGAGAAAAATTCGTGTTTCCTTCGTCGGGCACCGTTCCGTACTTTCCACCGAATGAATTATGACACCCTGTAAATATTATCCAGAGTATAACTATAAATAGGAACATGCGTATTAATCATGTTATACATAGGCGTGTACGGAATAATTTATATAATTGTAGTTTTATATTCATTTAACTTCATAATTTATACATTCTTGTTTTACAATCTAGATCAACAGATAGTGCTATATTGGTCACGATTTTTTAAAACTTGAAATTAACCCATTGCGGTCCGAGCTGTTTTAACTTGAAAATTAAACATTTCTTCCGTATACGATTTTTTTTCATTTAATGAATGTGTAGCAATTTATCAATAGACTGATTTTATGCAGTTATGACAAAAATGGGTAGATACAAAATAAAGCATTGGACATGTAAAAAATATTTAAGGACATCAACGTGTTAGTTTCAGCTTAATAGTAGGATTAAAAGAAAAATACAATTTTTATTTAGCTTCAGTGTCCTGAAATCAATACAAACATTGTTTATTCTGCATAAAGATGTATTCATCGGATGCCTACATATTTAATAACGTAAACCCCTCGACTGCTAAGGATTAACACAATGTATAAAGTCTTGAAAATTGAAGGAAGAAAATGTTCTTTTCACACATAGAGTTTCGTCGTCTAGTCGTTACTCTCGCTCCAAACAATTAGCTGGTTTCGATGAAAATAGTCCGGCGCAGGTATCAGGCTAATTTCGCCGGTGCACTGTTTTTGACTAAACGAAAAATGTAAAATTATATTATTAACTTGTTGGTAGATAAATAAGGCATCATTTCCTGTATTTTATTTTCCAAAATTCCATACCTGTAACCCTCAATTAAATGCTGAAGTTCAATAAAAATTCATAAAAGTTGCTTCTCCTGAATTTCTTAGAATATCGTTTCATTTAGGACGTTATAACTTAATACACATGTGAATGAGGATTTTTTCCATGTACTTAACTGAAAGCGTGTTTCAAAACGAACATAATAACCATGGATTTTGTTTGTTTTTCTTGTATATAGGATCTACAAACATATATGAAACAAAGAGTAATTTTCAAGCTTTTTTTCCTACTCAAATAGAGTTATAAACCGATTGCCGTCGATTTTTGTCAGCGTTTTTCTTGTTTCAACCCACTGTGCGGTGGCGCGTTGTGTGAACGCAGCTTAAGGGTCCCGTTCGCAGCCGTCCGGTCCGCTGAAAGCGCAGATACGATCTGCCGGTCCAAATTGTTTCGGATTGTTGGTTAATTGGGAGCTCGTTTTGGTCATGCAGCCTCCGAGCAGCTTGGAAGACCCGAAGAGGAAGAAGAGGAAACGCGGAGCGGAGTGAAGCAGAGCCGAGCCGAGCCGCGCCGCGCCGGCCAGGGGAAATGCCTCGCCCACCAACCCCGTGGTGAACCAATAATCGAAGCTCGATACACAGATGCCACCGAGTGGTTATCCAATCGTGGACCGCGTTCCCCAGCGATTGACACGTCCGTCCTGGACATCACACGAGCACGCAGGGTGGCGATGGGGTAACACCATCCACAACAGAGAAAAAAATCGGATAAAACCCGACCGTATAAATCTTTCGCAAATACGTGTCGTTTTTATCCACTCGTGGGAAAAATATCGCTCGTCTATCAGTTTCTTCCATTTCGTATTTTTTTATTTTTTATTCGGCCGCGTCGCCTGTCAGTTTTCGAAATTTATTCGTCGGGGGTTGTGCACGCTCGATCCCGGCGAACTGTCTCGTTGTTTACGTGATTTCGCGCGATGGGGTGAGATTATAGCCATCGCGACCATGAATATGCAATATTTTCTATTTCTCTGTGAGGGAGTGAACGATAGATTTTCGTTTTTAATTTTTGTCGAGCAATGCCGAACATTTCCATGTGGCGTAACATTTTTCGAAAGCTATTCTTATAAGTAGACTGTGGATCTTTATGCGGAATAAAACTCTTCTGTATTGATTGTGGCAATCAAAAATAAAGTAATAATTAACTTCACCCCTTAATAACTTTGTTACGTTAAGAACAATATTCTTGAATTTTTCTAATCTTTAAATTAAATTTTTAAATTAAAAACGATAGATTTTCGTTTTTAATTTTTGTCGCGCAATGGCGAACATTTCCACGTGGCGTAACATTTTTCGAAAGCTATTCTTATAAGTAGACTGTGGGTCTTTATGCGGAATAAAACTCTTCTGTGTTGATTGTGGCAATCAAGAGCAAAGTAATAATTGTCTTCATCCCTTAATAACTTTGTTACGTTAAAAACAATATTCTTGATTTTTTCTAATCTATTAGTCTTTCACGTATACACAGAATTTAAGAGGACAAATGGCACCAACGGCACCACAGTGAAATAATAAAAAGAGATAATTGTTTAACTCTAGTTTGTACAATTATGTAAATTTACGGACAGTCACTGAACACAAAGTTTACCATAATCCAATTCAAAGCTAGTACACTTTAGCCTATCGTTCACCTGTTGAGGCTATTATTAGAGTAAATAGAATGCATTTAACCTCGCTCTCTTGAAATTCACAGCCAAGCGAATTTGCATGAGCATTTGCAATCTAATGATACGACCGACGGACGTTTACGATTATTACGGAGTGGCAACAGAACAGCGAGGGGTTAATCAGAAACTAAAAATCACAATTTTTCCTCAGTCTGATTCAAAGTTTGCACTGGCAACGGTTCACAGTCGAAGAAAACCCGAGGGAAATCGGCTTACATCGCGGACGGCGGAAGAAAATTGTGCACACGCGTGTGGGAGATAAAGTGCAACGAGGCGAATGCAGGGCACCGTTTGCACGGTGATCGGCCACAACCGTTACATTGTAATGAGGGTTTGTCACGCGTCATTGGCCACGAGCTCGCGATGTATTATTTAGCTGTGTCCAGCTGCGCAACGAGTCGCACCGTTGCAATCAATTCCTATATCGGCCTAATTACCATTAATAATGACTCGGCTGCAACCCGGCCGTTATTAATGCATCAATTATCGATCCGTCGAAAATCTGTCGATTTTGTTTCGGCGTCTCTTAATTCATCCATTCGCCACAAATCAAACTGCGAGCGCGAGAATGCAAAAAGATCTTAATTGGTTTCTTTAATTCCTGATCGCGTGTCCAGAACCATTTCGAGTAGAACTTTTCGCAGGCTGTTGAACAAACTGATTATATGTAATTAATCTTTACCGGGAGATATTGCTAAACGATATCGCTCTTTTACGTTTTCTGGAAGTGCTGCCGCCAATTAAAGAATCGAGCTCTCCTCCGTTCTTGCCTGTAAAATTTAATTGTATTTTAGCGTCTTGGTACAATTTTACCATGTTCATTTTATGCTTATTGAGCCGCCGCATCTTCAACTATTCCAAATAAATTAACGTAACTCATTGTACATGAAATATGTGAAATGAAAAATATGAAGATATGGGACAGTTTCTTGTATATTTATAATGTAGCACACAAATATCTTAAATTCAACTAACCACACAATAAATTCACATTCTATTGTTTCCTTTATTCTTGTTAAACTGTCTAATTATCAACCATTCCTAATATGTAATTCTAATGTACATTCATTCCTAATGTATACAATGAATACTTGTAATCACGCAATTAATTCTTTTATTTTGTCCTTCATCCAGGTAGCACAAAAACGAAGAAACCAGCAACGTTGGACCATTTAAATAATGTGCGTTGTGCATGAACATGTATTTTCGCACGTGAGCCATAATTACCTAGAAAATGGTGGTGGAACGATTAATTCACATTCTATTGTCTCATTCATTCTTGTCAAACTGTCTAATTATCAACCATTCCTAATATGTAATTCTATTGCAAATCCATTCCTAATGTATATAATGTATAAATATTAAATAACATTGATCGTAAATTGCTTTAAGCATAAATTAATGATATCGGCGCATAGGTTCGATCAATTGTTAATGTATACTTGTAATGACATAATTAATTCTTTTATTTTGTCCCTCATTCAGGTAGCACAGAAACGAAGAAACAGGAACGTTGGACCATTTAAATAATGTTCGTTGTGCATGAACATGTATTTTCGCACGTGCGCCATAATTACCTAGAAAATGGTGGTGGAACGATTAATTCACATTCTATTGTCTCATTCATTCTTGTTAAACTGTCTAATTATCAACCATTCCTAATATGTAATTCTAATGCAAATCCATTCCTAATGTATATAATGTATCAATATTAAATAACATTGATCGTAAATTGCTTTAAGCATAAATTAATGATATCGGCGCATAGGTTCGATCAATTGTTAATGTATACTTGTAATGACATAATTAATTCTTTTATTTTGTCCCTCATTCAGGTAGCACAAAAACGAAGAAAACAGAAACGTTGGACCATTTAAATAATGTGCGTTTTGCATGAACATGTATTTTCGCACGTGCGCCATAATTACCTAGAAAATGGTGGTGGAACGATGAAAGGTGCATCAGAATTGAAGAAGACGCGCCCGAGGGACAATCGTTCGGAACATCCGCGCGTGTCGTCGGCCCATTATTCTCGTCCGATGAAACAATTAGTCAACGGGCCGATCGGACGGTAATTAGACAAAGGACAATTACCGTGGGTCCCGTCGTTATCTCGCCGGACGCGTGTAAGACAAGCTGTTATAAATAATCGTCTCCCCGGTGTACCGATCTATCGGTACGATAATTGGCCGCATCTCGTTACGCGCCGCTCGGCCTCGCTTCCTTCCCGAAAACCGGGGCTGAATTTTATGCAAAATCGCCCGGTTGTTTTATTATCCGGCCGACGATTTATCGCCCATCCACCCTTCACCCCCTCCCCCCACTCACCCAGTCCGTGTATATCCTTTTCCTCTCGATGACTTATCGCCTTTGCACTGTGTCGACGGGAGAGAAAACTGATTAAACCGCGATAAGTTCCGCCGAGGATTTAATTGTCGGAGGGAACGCTGATTCCGGGCGGAAGACGCCAAGGGGTGGTATTCTTTTTCTGTTCCGACTCGTTCCTAACAGGTCTTGGCCGATTCCTCATCTTGCAATTACTACAACAATGCATCGTACGCGATGAATATTTATTAACCGACGGACGAATAGGAGAATTCAGATTTAGAAACTCGAGGGGATGGTTATGTCATTCTTTCGAGAGAAATACCTTCGCAATTAGGCCTTGAAAAATTACCTAATGGCACAAAAAGGGACATGACCTCATTTTGCAATGACTTATCGAAGCCAGCAGACGAATAGGAGAATATAAAAGAGACTCAAGAGGTGGCTTTTCGAGAAAAATACCTTCGTAATTAGGTTTTAAACAATTATTTCTTGTTTTAGAGTCGGTTCCTCATGTTGTCATGAACAATTGTTTATTGTTCTCAGTGTTAATCGACCACGACATCTGAATTAAGTCTGTTCAAAACGCCCGTTCAAATTTTCTCACCTCAATCGAACAAGAGAAGAAAAGCGTACGCCACGTTGCATCAGAGATTTCGTGCATCAGGTTCGAATAGAATCGTCGAAAGCAGGCAACGCAATCCCCGACGAGGCCAGAAAATCATTTATCGACGAATGGGCAACCCTGTGGGAGCATCGGGTTGCGAAAAAATCAGCCGGAGTCTCGTTTCAGCGGCGCGAGGAACTCGCGATCACCCTCTCGCATTGTTTATAAACGGGTTCTCGCTTCTAATGCTGTCTGCCGGGGAGAGAGTGATTCTGTAAGGTGGCAGGGAACACCATCCGCGTATCTCCTCGTATATTTTTCAGCCGGGTACACGCCGGTACGCGCGTACAACATCCGAGACACTGGTGCACGGGCCCGAGCGGGCTCGCGCGCGGATGTGTGCGAGCACTACGGGTATTCCATACGATGCCGGAGGCTTGATAGAGTCGTCATGTGCCCTCCGTGTAATCAGGGGCTCTCAGCTGCGAGCTTCGCTCGCTATACTTCGTCGTTTACCTCGCGGAGAACCGTCAACCTTCCTCAAACCTCTTCCAACCTTCATCCCCCATAATTTAGGACACTTACTTGTGGATTTCTCATTGATATCTTTTCGATTTAGGCTCTTCTCTTTTAGGCTCTGTGTTATTTACCCTTGACGAGTTTTCTTTCCTCACGAGGCACTATCAAACTTGCTCAAACCTCGTGCAACATTCACCTCCCCGGTTTTCGTATTCTTAGTTGTGGATTTTTTTATTGATATCTTATCGATTTAGGCTCTTTTGCACGTTCTTTAGTCTGGATGAAGTTCTTTTTCCTCGTGAGGCACCGTCGAACTTCCTCAAACCTCGTACAACATTCATCCCCCCGCTTTTGGTACACTTAGTTGTGGATTTTTTATTGATATCTTTTCGATTTAGGCTCTTTTACACGTTCTTCAGCCTGGATGAAGTTCTTTTTCCTCGTGAGGCACCGTCGAACTTCCTCAAACCTCGTGCAACATTCACCTCCCTGCTTTTCGTACACTTAGTTGTAGATTTTTTTATTGATATCTTTTCGATTTAGGGTCTTGTCTGTGTTCTTTAGCCTTGATAACTTTTTATTCCTGATGAGGCACTATCAAACTTGCTCGAACTTCGTGCAACGTTCGTCCCCCATTAATTTGGAACGCTCAGTTGTGGATTTTTCATTGATATCTTTTCTATTTAGGCTCTTTCGCGTGTTCTTCGGCCTGGATGACATTTTCCATCCTCGTAAAGCACCGTAAAACTTCCTCCAACCTCGTGCAACCTACTTCTCATTTTGTAAGTGTCAGAGGACACGTTTGCCTATTTCGCGCAAAACATTAAGTCAGATTGAACATTATAAAAAACACTTGGACGATCAAGATAGTTGCACATGCTTGATTCGACTGCAACAGGATTAGGACTCAAGCTGTTGAAGCGGAGTGGGCAGCTACCTGGTGCGTGGCATTGATGTAGGACAGAATAGTTGTACTAAACTTAATCCTGATCTACATCTTACCCTGCAATCTACGTGTAACATGTAGCATGACCGATGTTTAAACACTGATGAAATCTAGATGAACTAAATGCAAGTTAGATATGATTCAAACTGACGTCTGCGTGAAGTCTACGCAAAACGCGGGTTTATTTCAGACATGATCTAGATGGAACCCTATCTTGACTCGAACCCAACCTCGGAAATGCCCTAAATACGATCAAGATTCGGAGCTTATAATGTAGTTCCAGTTTTTAGCTTCATGTTTTAAATGCTGAACAATTCTAGGCTTCGATTGGACGAAGTCTTGACTAATCGTAAGTTGCGATTTCCCTGTTGTTAACACGACATAAACATTCTTCAGCATCTTGGGAGTCAATTGAATGCAAGCTGCGTAAAGTAAACAGCTCGTATGCAATCGTGGACCACCTCGAGATGTATTATTTATGAGGTGCAGAACGGCTGTGGTTGCGCGTGGACGTTGGCCTCTCTGTTTGGCCGTTGTTTGATTAATCTAATCGGCCCATTAATATTGAACAGTTGATTTTTGGCACCGGTTGTCATTATCGGCCGTGTAAAGAGCACGTTTGCCGATCGGCGGACCCCGGCGAAATTAACGCTGCGACCGTGCGGCCTGAATCCTAATCGAAAGGGTCCTGGTCGATCGGTCCGCGCCAGCAAATTGGTTGTTTAGCTACCGGCCTACTGCCCATAATTAGACTATCAATTTCCTCGTAACGTCGTGTAATTTAGCAAACGTCGCCTCGCTACCCTCTCCATCCGCTCGAATTGATTTTCTCCAAAACTTCCTCCATTCTTCTTTAATCCTTTTTCGCGTCTTCCGAAGCATAAATTAAACCATCGCTAGACCACGGACTGTTATATGAATTTAACAAATTCTATATACTAAAATAGCGTAACAATATTTTTCGACTATTCTAATATTTTCAGTTTTGTATTATTACCTGTTCACTACATTAATATCGTAATGATTCTGTAATTGCTTTTGCCACTTCCTCATTCCTTCGAAAATAGTTCCACGCTGCAGAACAGCGCATGAAAATAGAAGGAGGGGAGAAGAGGTCCAAGTTATGGGATCGAGGCTGTCAATATGGGACAGCTGGCTTCACAAGCTCGTCAACGAGATTTTCCAGAATAAAACGTACACGAGATAAGCTAATAGATAGTAGTCGTTCGATGGTAAGAGGAAAAACGCAACGGAAAAGCTCGTCACCGTGAAGCGATCCACTCGACAAGCGTCCTCTAAAGAGCTGAAAACATTCTCGATCACGATCGGCGTCCACCGTCCGATCGTCATTCACCTTATCATTATTTAACCCTCCGTGCGATCGTCCCGAGTCGTCGGACTGTCGTTCGCTCGTTATCTACGACGGGATAATTGGCGTTGAACGGTTATTTCATTACCAATACCCTGTGCGACGAGTCGGAGAAACGGGGATAAATCTGGCGCACTTATCGGGACGCAAATTGTCCCTGGTAATTGACTCTGCTCCCTGACGTTCATCTTCTCCTCTTTTTTCCTCTCGGTTTACTCTTTCTATTCCCGCGCCGCTGTTCCAAGAGGATCGAGGAGAAACGGTCGAATAAGAGGGGCCGTTATCGGCGGGCCATTACGCTCTGTAGATCATTGTAGACTCCCTCTCTCTTCATAGATTCGCCGTTGTCCTCTGTCGCCCCCTGTTTGCCCGGCGGCGAGAGACGGCCCACTCCGGATAAATGATCCCACATCGGGCCGAGTAAATGATACCATTATCGATATTAATATTGGGTCCGCGGCGACGTCGTTTCTGCGCCACTTAATCTTGATGGCGCGTCCACTAGACGGTACCGTTTCCAGCGAGACACGCAACCAGCCGCGTTTTTCTCGGTTCTCGGTAGCTGCGTGCGGACGCTTCGATCATGGTCTCGTGTCTTTGAACCCTCGTCCCGTTAACGATTCGATACCTTCCTTCTCCTGCTCCTATTTGTTACCATCGCCATTTTATTCCACACAGGGTGCGAGGAGATTGGTCAAGAACAATGAAAATAGGGGGCGATTTCACTCCGCGAGTTCCATTTTAATGGGGACACCTCGAAACCACACAGTATACATTATTAGGTCGTTCGGAAAGACGTATCGCTTTTTCAAGAGAAAGTAAAAACCAATGTTTTACCAGTTGACATAAGTGTTCTGATATTTTGTTATATCACTCTTTTTCCTTCGGACAGTTTGAAGATCCCATGCTCGTTAGATGACATTTTACGATTTTAGTTTTTTTTTTTAATTTTTTAACGTCGCTTTTTTAATTCTTACGTGAGAATTATTTTGCGACGAGGACTACAGTTTAGAATAAAGGTGGGTTCCGAACCACCTTGGGCACCACAGTATTTAGATGGCACATTGAATATTTCCAGAGGTACCGGCGGTGGGATCGAACCCGCGACCACGACATCCTTTACGATTTTTGTTGAAATGGAATTTGCACCGCGTAAAAAATGTTTGAATAAATCGAATAAAATGGTAATCAGATGGCACACCCTCTCCTTAAACAGAACACTACTTTTTCTTCCGTGCACTGAAGAATCGAACGACCTTCTTCCCGAAGAAAATGACTTTTCAAAACAGAGCAGCATAAAAATGAAAAAGAATTGCATAAAAATGAGAAGAGAAGAGAAAAATTGCCGCGCAGAGGGCACGGTGAATCGAGCACAGCGATGATGGCCGATGTTTAATCTCCCGATCGCAGAAAACCCACAGTGCGCACCGTTCGGCAAAGTGAGTCCAGGCATCAATTCGCGTCGATTATTCGTCAATTTTCGCGTCGCCGGTAAGATCTTCCGCAGTATCGTCGAAAAAAAAAGGACGAGAGGCATCGGAAGAAAGTTCGATCCATCGATCGGGGAATCGATTACGAGCACGTAGACGCCGAGGCGTTTCGCAATTTGCCTCGAGAGCGTAGGCTTCGCGCAAAAACGCGCGTATCCTCTCCGAAGAGATAGAGAGGATCCTCGCGCGTGTTTCCGAGCGCGTATAGTGTGCGTGCGGCGGCTGCGTGAATGACCGGTGAGCGATCACTATTCTCTCTCTTTCTCTTTCTCTCCACCCGCCGGCCCTGACAACATAATCATCGGTTTAACTTCCACTAAAGCACGGTGAAACGGGCACCGCGGCTTGGGCCACCTAAAATGTGTGTTTAACAGCCACGGCCCTACGTGGTTGCTTGTCCCGGTTTCTTTCCTCCATCTTGGACGCCCCGTGTCTCGGATCCTCTCGTGTCTTTCCTCTTCCCCTTTCTCTCGAGTTACACTGTCATTATCATTATTAAATTAATGACAGGATCGGGTAACATTGTTGCGAGAAAAACGCCGACGACGCGCACCGAGCGGTTCCAGCTTCTTGGACGCTCACCACGATTATCCTAAGCTCACCTTCTAATTTGTTTACTAAACCACTTTTTGGTTAGCACTACACTCTTTGTGCACTTTAATAATCGCGTTACGTGCACACCTTCTGTTCGAAGCTCAATAAATCGGCTAGAAACAAAAATCGCACATCAGGTTTCAAGCATTCCTTGTAAATATTATTGTTTTGTCGATCGTACGAATTAATAGAAATTAATAGAAAACAAAGCAACTTTGCAATTTGTAAAATTTTCCTCAACGTTTCGATCCGATTCTGGATCATCTTCAAGAGAAGTTTTACGTCTGAAAAATACTGAACGTTGTACTAAGTGTTTCACAAGATTAATAATAAGTATAAAATAATTTTTCACCGTACTTGCTATATGTAAATTATCAACGTTTATGTGTGTCACTGTACTCTATGATATTAAGAATTAGACTGAACCATGTGAGCGTTGGGAGAGAACTAGTATAAAAACAAAGGAACGACGTATATTGACGAAATAGCCAATCAGACACCGCGATCGAAAGTTCTTAGATCGATACTAGGCGGTAAATTCAAATTGAAATTCCTTGTAAACAGGAAGCTTCGATCTTCAATTCCACGGCAGTTTCATTAATGAGAAAAATTTTTCTAAGTTTCCAAAGTCGTTCGAAGTTGCAATATTTTTAGTAAAAATGAGCCTTCGGTTTTCCAGCTGCTACGTCGTGTAAACATATTTTTAAAAATATTTTCAGACTGTAAAATGAGTCCAAGTTTATTGTCGCGTTACTTTTTTTTTAACGAAGTTATCGCAATTTTAATTTCGACAATTTTTCAATATTTTTAGTTGAATTAAAATGTTCTAAAACAAATAAAAAATGGTAGCTACGTGACAATTAATGTTCGACAAATCGTCGAAAAAGATCACCGATATTCTCGATTTGCCGAGGAAAAATTGGAAATGAATTTGCAGGTGAACCTCTCGGTTCCAGGGAACGAAACGCGAGCGGAATAATCGCTCGTCGAGCGATAATCGTCGGCGATACGCTCGCGGCGGGTGATGCATCGTCGCGTTGCTATCACGACACGGGTTCCAGGAAGATTAGAGCAGCTAATTAATAAAGCGGGGTTATCCGCGTTACATCTCCGCGGTATTAGCCGGCCGAATGGCCGCTTCACGGAATCCGATATCTCGGGGCCCGATCGAGCCTTAATAAAGTTCTCCGCGAGAGGATCTCGGAATTTCGTCTGTAGAACGTGACCCCTAGCGAACGGAGACGAGAGAAACAAGAAACGAGAAACGTAGCCGCGGACGGGTTGTCATAATTCAATACTACCGTGGGCTTGTCCTCACGATGATTAATGATTTCGACGTAATTGTCGATCGGCTCGCGAAAAAAAAACCAAAATGTCCACTGTCTCGACAATTGTCTTTTGTTAAAAACGCATAAGAACAAAGTCATTTGTTCTCCGAATCTTTAAAAACTGTAACAGTAACGCCTGTAAAGAATATTGTGCAACTAGACTGCAAATCTTGGATTTTTCTTCACTAGACAGCCGATTTTATGCACTAAAAAACGAGTAAGCGCAATTTAAAACAAGAAAAATCGGGAAGTTAAAAATATTGTAAAAACTTAAAAATACTGTTATACTATTTTCTATAAATTATTCTATAAATTATAAAAAGCTTAACTGTTCTATGAGGAAACAATTTAAATTCGCTGTGCACAATGTAAAAACATTACATATACAAAAATGTTCTGGGTTGAAAGAAATGATTTTGGAATTAAAATTGTTAAGAAACAAAATAAATTTCTATTTTCATTTTTATAAAGATCTATTACGAATTGTTCGCGGAACATTTTGTTAGTTGACAGTTGCAGTTTTAAGCTTGATTCATACCGAAGCAACAACGAGGAATAGGCCGAAGTCGATTTCTCGATCACCCAGTAGATCGATTTCCCCTCGGAGCCACGAGTGCCTTTATCCGCGATTTATCTTGTAAACGGAACGTCTTTACCGGCGTATCTAGAGATAAGTATAAAAGATAGCCTACTCGGGGATGCATTTTAATTATTCATACAGGACACCCGTGGATATATCCTTGCTCGACTTTAGCCGGTCACGTCCATCGATCTCGATCCCGAGGACCACGGTCGCGTCGTTGTCGTCTATTCGAGAAAATCACATGGTACCTGTTCAAAAATCCTGACATGAGGGGGCTAAAGGAACACAGGAATGCCTGGTCTCCTATAATTTATTCAGCATTTTGTAATTTAAATGGCCGAACCTGTGTAATTTGGCCTCCCGAAATGAACACGCTGCTGCTTCGCCCTCGTACATGAAATGTTTCTTCATTATTAAGGAGACCGTGGTTAACAATCTGAAAGAACGTGACTCTTAGGAATTTTTCGGAATTAATGAGCTGTTTTACCAAAGGTGCACCTTATTTAAAAGTACATATATTGTACTACTTGTTGCAACTTCTTCTTCGCTGAAAAAAATTCACAAGATGCAACAGCTTCTTCCCTGAACGCTTCGCGACGCTGCTCAATGACCATAATCATCGCGTATCTTCCGGAGTAACAAAATTATGACAATATACTGTTCATATATTATTTTATTTGACAGATAAATTATCGATATTAACCCTTCGCTGCATAGTCTATCATATCTGATACAGTCAACAAAAATCTGGTATATATTAAATTAATAATATGTTTTCTTATTGTTTATTTTTCTGAAAATGTTGTTTCAATTTTTTCCAATATTTTTTCCTTAAATAAAACACACAAACTGACCTTCTTTCAATTTTTTCATCCCAATTAAAAAATCATGCAGTGACAGGTTAAGTTCTTCTAACTCTTCATATTATAAAACAGTAAATGATTTCGAACATTCAAGAATGTAGTAATGGTACTTTTAACGTAACAAACTCGGCAAAATACGAAATCAATTTTTAAGTTATTCCTGCTTCCCACAATCAATGGAAAACAGGTTTATGTCGCATGAAGATCCACAGGTCTAGTGATAAGAATTAGAGGATCCGAGGGACATACGAAAATCCCGGCTTCTCCGAGGAGCTCCGCCGAAGTCGGTCGAGTCATCGCCTCATTAACGCTGCCGGATCGTCATTAATCATGTATAGTTCCTATTGTACAAGCAGAAGAAGCGCGAGGCCTCGCCACTTTAGACCAGAGTCTCCTCTCGGTCCGAGCGATTAGCAGCTCGGGAAAAAATCACGATCAGGATGGAAAGAGAAATTCAGAGAAAGAGAGAGAGAGACAGAGAGAGATGGAACCGGCCGTGAATCGACGGCAAATGAATTTTAATGACGACTGGCCCCGATCGGCCTATTCGAGTCCACGGCGATGATTGATATATTAAGTATGAGTGGCACGGGAACCGTGCGCCGCTCGTTCTTTCCGACGTCGAGAAATTCGCATTGATCGCGGCCCCGTTTGCTCCCGTACGCGCCAATACCACCCTCGCAACTTGCAATTCCGTGGACACTGATCTAACCGCTCTGAGAATTGCCTGGAGGCTCGCAGACAGTCTTGGAATTATTCTGAATCGTTTCGAATAGCGGAATCCGGAAAATTGATTCGGATCGATTCGTGCAATTGGCCTGCAATTCCAATACGAGGGAAAGGCGTGATTTTTAGCAACCTACTGCGGTCGAGTGACCGGTTTCAGATTTTCGATTCGGAAAATTGCTGAAATTATAAAGATGGCTTGAATCGATTCAGTAGATTTCTTTATTCAAGTGCGTATTATATTTGTACAATATTATATCCAGAACATATTGTATTTTTAATTTTTAACCAACCATCAAGAGACATATCAGAACAAACTTTATATGTATTTGTAGGTTAAGTATTGATTCTTTCATTGAATCTCTTTGTAAAATTTTTAAATGCAACTATGCAGGATTGTATGATAATACCTATCGATTGTACCAGTATTATTTTTGTTTGTTGTTTGTCTTTTTGTGCATGTCCCTTCTTTCTAGTCTTATATCTTTCTCTTTTTTTCTCGTTTCTTTATAAATACTTATGCAAAGAGGTCTTCTGTCCGTCTATAATAATTAATAATAATAATAATAATAATTATAATAATTATAATTAATATCGCCCAACAAGAGACATGTCAGCAAAAATTTGATATGAAGTGTAGACCATCCTCCGCTGCAACTTCCGGTCCCGAGAGGTCCGCTGCATCGACTGGCAGGCCAGATCGAGGTGCATCAAGCGATAAAAAAATCAGCCCCCGCGGCCTTGCTTATCACGTTGCCACCCTTAATGCGCGCATCTGCATACAATGCAGGGGGCGCTTGCGGTTCCACGAACGCAATCGCGTCGGAATCTGGCGGAACTCGTGGCCCAGTGACTCGGCCGGATTCGAGGCTACCAGGCCCCTCCCCACGGGGGGCAAATTAAGTTGTGATTATCTGTCGATGCGATTTAGCCGACGGTGCTGTCCCAAAGATCGTTCCACGGTCCACGGAGCTTCCCCTGGCTCTTCTCGCGAGAAGACGCTTGCGGAGAAAGAGATCAAACCTTGCGGAGCTGAAGGAGAAGAAGATGAAGAAGCCGAGGTAGGAGAACACGAAGAAGGAGAAGAGGAGAGGGTCGAAGAAGAAGTGGGCTCGAGCGAGGAAGAGAGAAAGAGAAGAACGTGTTTCTTCGTCGAGGCAGAAACAAATAGCCATTGTCTGTGCGGAGCCACGGCAGTGCAGAGCCTGAGGAGCATCTATCACCTGCTTATCACGATTATACCACTTGTGCCTTTCCCTTCTTCCAGCCTCCGCTTGCCCTCTCCTCTATCCTTCGTTCTCCATCCTCTTCTACTTCTTCTTCTTCTTCGTCGTTGTTGTTGTCGTGTTCTTCTTTCCCTCTTTCTCTCTCTCGATCGTTCTCTCTTCTGTTCATCCTCGGTCGAGAGAGCGTTCCACAATCTTCAGCGGAGTTCGTTCCTCGCCGGAGCCTCAGGAGTGAGACGTTTCCAGTTGGAGAACCCTTTTTGCTCAATTTCGAACCCTTCCAATGACCCCCGGCCGACCGCGCCGGGAACGCGGATAAATAATTAGCGGATCCGGCGGAGGTCAGCGGCGACCACGCCACCGAGATATCCCGGCTGGCATATTTTATCGGTATTCAGGGGAATATCGTGTGTGCTATGCGAACGGGCAACAACGCTCCGCGCCGATTTGTAAGGGCGAGTCCCGGTGGTATATCGCGTGATCGCGATCGAGAATCGTTCGACGGTTTCTAGAAGACTGCCAGAGAGAGAGGGAGAGAGAGAAAGACCGGTCGGTCAGCTGCCAGACGATTCTCTCAGCCTCTTTCTCCCGTAGCTTGTTCGACCGCTCGGAATTGATTGCGATTATTCCGAAAAATTCGGATTCTTGTGCCGTATGGTTGCTCTGTTTGGAAATCAGAGGCGGAAACATTGCGCCGATTGATTAACTAGGCTGGCTGCTCCGGGGAATGTGACTGAAATTCTCAGGGTTCGTTGGACATAAAATGAATCAATGAAACGTTTTATCTAATTGTATTGTTCTACTTGTCGCGATCTTCTTGTTGAAATGCCTCGGAAGTTCAGTGTTGGAATGTTTTATTGAATTCAACCTGTCACCCTTTCGAAATAGCGCAACCAATGGCCGTGCGGCCTAAACAGCGACCCTTAAATGTTTTTTTCTTTGAAATAACCTTCGATTGTGATTTAACCCTTCGCGGACGAAGATTTTTTAAAAATATTAACAACTAGCTGATCCGACAGACGTTGTCCTGTCGAAATTTCTATAAATTCGTTTGTGATTGTTTTGTGAATATTAATTTAAAGCTGCGACGTTCGTTTTTTTTTTTGTTATATTGAAATATGATTCGAAAAGCACTTTTTCTTTTCCTAAAACCTTATTCAGACTATTACGAACATTAAAATAAAGAAAACATAGCCAAATCACTCCAGCCGTTTTCAAGTGATGCACT
>CM052332.1:12833823-12865376 GCA_028455615.1 Lasioglossum zephyrum | reverse complement strand
TGAAATGCCTCGGAAGTTCAGTGTTGGAATGTTTTATTGAATTCAACGTGTCACCCTTTCGAAATAGCGCAACCAATGGTCGTGCGGCCTAAACAGCGCCCCTTATATGTTTTTTCTTTGAAATAACCTTCGATTGTGATTTAACCCTTTGCGGACGAAGATTTTTTTAAAATATTAACAACTAGCTAATCCGTCAGACGTAGTCCTGTCGAAATTTCTATAAATTTGTTTGTGATCGTTTTGTGAATATTAATTTAAAGCTGCGACGTTCGTTTTTTTTTGTTATATTGAAATATGATTCGAAAAGTACTTTTAGTTTCCCAATTTTTCTTTTCTTAAAACCTTATTCAGACTATTACGAACATTACAAAAAAGAAAACATAGCCAAATCACTCCAGCCGTTTTCAAGTGATGCACTTACCAACGAACAGCGTTTGATTTTTATTTATATTGCTCAGGGAAGTTGATCACGTGTTAAAGTCTTGATGCTAGGGCAAAGTGAAAGATTTTAGCAAAGAACAGGCGTGGGAATGGCCCAATTTTATGAGGTGCACGAGAAATGTGGATAACGGAGCCGTGCACCTCAGTGAAAATTGGGACAGAAAATTAGAGGGCGTCTTATTAGCCGTCCCGGGTGTGGTTCAGGCTTTTAGTGGTTCTACTCTCTTCTAGGGTGTACATAATATATTTTCCCCACAACCGTATGAAAAAAAAACAAAAAAGGGCAAAATGTAACGATTCATCCCCAAATGATTAAAACGAAAAACTGCCCAAAATATACAAATGCGAATAAATTTATTTAAATTTATTCTTCTCTTACGTAATACTGCGTAAAGATTTTCAATTATCGGAGGATTCAAATTGTAATTTGATTTCGCTAGTGAAGCCGCCCCTTACGGTGCCGTCAGATGCGTCTGCCTCTCTGCAATTAACCCTTAGCACTCGAGTGGCGCCTCTTGAGCGTCACTAAAAATTCCTGTAATAGTATTTAAAATATTGTTTACATTATCAGATATGTCGGTATCTAACTAATTACTAAACATTTACGTCTTGTATGAGGTATTATATCAACGTCATATCTACCAAATTTAAAAGATCACAGACAATGGAAATATTCTAGGTCGGCAGAAACGTTTGATTTTCGTGTTAAGGGGGTAAGAGATAGGCAGAATATTACTAGAATATTACTAGAATATTACTAGAAAAACAAATGAAACATGTTAGCAGGATCGAGTTATTTGTCATTATACGAGCATAATAGGAGCCGTGTGAGGGCTCATTATAAAGAGGAGGGTTGATTGTTCTAAGGTGCACTCATGATTTCAGTAAAAAAAATCGTTTTGTATTAGAAAAATACATAGGAACCTGATGGTGGTTATCTCGATTTTTCCCCCTATTTTAGACGCTCATATTATTAATTATAAACATAATCTCGTTAAATCATGGTGAGAACAAGCTACAATAAACCTTCCTCTTTACAATGAGCCTTCACACGGCTCCAATTATGCTCTTATAATGACAAACAACTCGATCCCGCTAACATGTTTAATTTGTTTTTCTAGTAATATTCTGCCTATCCCTCACCCCCTTAAAATAGCTCCAAGTGCAAAGGGTTAACACGCGAAACCGTCCCAGCGTCTCGTCGTCCAGTTAATACAATACTTTCAGGGTGTCTTCGCTGGAAATGGGCTGCAAATAGAGATCCGTAGAAGGACGCTGGATCAAATGATCGAAAGAGCTTGTACAGCGGCGTCCATCCCCGTGTCCCGTCCCATACGTTCCGTCTGCTTCCCCTTAACAGCCCCCCGGCGGCTGTGGACATACTTGTTATCAGATACCATTTATTTCCATGATTTTTCCGCGAGAGAACGGAACGAGACGAAACAGAACGAAGCGAAACGAGACTGTCGACGCAGGATGATCGGCGCAGGTGATCCTTTCCATCGTTCCAGGGTACGATCGAACGGTTGGTCCGGTTGGCAGGCTGGGACGAACGAATCCCGCCAACAAATGGTCCCGGCCTGCAGATTCCTATCGTCCCCGGGCTCGTGGATATATTTATACGAAGAACTCCAGTTGGTAATGTACCCGAAGAAGTGCTCGTCGAACCCCCTCGCTCCTCCTCAGGTCCCCTCTCATCCCCACAGTTTAAGGACACACCGGTGTCCCGTCTGATTACCCTCGATCCCGATCCCGCCACCATGGATCGGGTTACCCTAGCCTCGGATCTCTGGTCCGGCTGGATAGAGACGTCTAATTTGTGAATGCGTTCCCCGGGGGATGGTAATTGCGCTCTCCGATAACCCCGGGAAATTAAATCCTGGATCCTCCGAACCGGATCATCCGCCGGACGACTGACAAGATAGCCACGGGAAAAGGGAAACGATCGCTGTTCGCGCCGGGAAAATCGAGGATCTCTCTCAACAGAATTATTACCGAGACCGCGAGTCGATGGCTGCGGGATTTTTCTAACGACGACGCAGCTTTTAACGTTCGAATGTTTGATTGCCAGACTGGGCTCTCCTAGATTGCTACTCGAGGCAGAACGGGCGGCTGAGTGGACGCGGTTCGGTTTTATGGGGTGTACTCGATGGTTGCTGCAGGAATTAACACGCTCGCTACCATCGTTTGTTCGGTGCTCGCCTGACTACTGCTAGAGACTGTTTTAGTAAATGCATGTTCACGAAATACATTCGCGCAGTTTCATAGAAGAAGATAGCCGACGTTTGATTTTCGTAGGTGTTTGAACTAGAGCTCGGACTTTTACCCGGGTACCCGAGTACTCATAAGATAGCCCGGTAGAGCAAAACTACCGGGGTATCTCATGAGATAGCCGAGTATCCGGGTAGCCAGGTATCTCATAAGACATAAGTCATAAATGATTTTGTGCAATTTAAAACAATAAGTAAATTAAAAGAACGTTGATATATTAATTTAAATTTATTAAAATCGTTTAAGAGAATAAGTAATCGTAATTTATCGTTTGCTTTTTCCTATTGATGCAAACGAATTTAATTTTGCATAAAGATCCACAGTGTATTCATGAGATACCCGGGTACTCGGATAATTTTTGTTTACCCGAATACCCGGGTAATGCTGTTTACCCGAGTACCCGGGTACCCGAGTAATTTTTGTTTACCCGGGTATCTCATAACTCTAGTTTGAACTTGATTTATCGATTACGTCACATCGATAGTACTGCTGAAAGAAATGACTGCGAACTTCTTAGTATATCAAGTCGAACATCTGCGGGACATCTAACTGAAAAATCTTCACGAGACCGCATTTCGCGCGAACTGTACCACAGTCCTCGAAAATTTATCAACCAGCCTGATCTGGACGTGAGCTCGAAAAAAGCTCAATCGTCGTCGAAAACGTCTATATTTCAAAAGATTATCTTAGACCCTGGAAGATCAGGGCTGTCTCCGAACACCCGTTCGAAGAAATATCCTCGGCCGAGAACCATCGGACAATTCGTTCGAGGAAAGATGAGAGAAATTTGTCCCGTTTGTTATTTGTACCTTTTTTTCGAGCATTAGGCACGTTCTGCCTGATGCAAGTCGTCTATTTGAGAAACCGGACGAAAATTCTCGAATAGAAGCGAGAGAACGGCCAGAACTGGGACCGTTAAGTTTCCAAAACAAAAGGTAATTTGTTCGCCGAACACGTCCCTAAAGAGACTATAGCCGCAACGGTACCAGCGAGATCTCCCCCGGGATAGGATCGCATAACCGCGGGCCCGTCACAGTGGGTCTCTGGGTTCTGGACCATCCGAAACTGCTTCGTGGAAACGTATCTCGGCGAAGACATCTAAATCCAGGGGGACGTTGTGCCTGTTAAGAATCAACTGACCCCCGTCTCGACGATGGACCTTGCGACTCCTATCGAACCAGTCCCGCGTCCATTTTTGTCCTCCGGAAAAATCAGGCTCGGCAATAAAATTGCATTGTTCAGTTTTTACAGGTTTCCACACAATTTAGTAGACCATCCGCCGTGCTGAAATTCCACAGGAATGGATCTGATTCGTTTTCAACCCTCGAATTAATTTATCTCTTAGAACTGCTTTACCAGAACTAATTTCCTAATTCACTTTTTATGCGTTCTTTTACATTAATAAAAATAATCCAATCACGTTTCATATTTCACTTTTTCACCTTCTAGACATTTGAGGATTATCATTAAATCGCTGCAACATTTTTGATGGACCAAGGAAATTTGTAAGACGTTCATTGAAATTTCAACTAATTCGTCGCGTACAACATTTTGGTCGAAACAAATTTATTAATTCACTTTATGCGTTTTACATTAATAAAAAGAATCCAATCACGTTTCATATTTCACTTCTTCACCTTCTAGACATTTGAGGATTATCATTAAATCGCTGCAACATTTTTGATGGACCAAGGAAATTTGTAAGACGTTCATTGAAATTTCAACTAATTCGTCGCGTACAACATTTTGGTCGAAACAAATTTATTAATTCACTTTATGCTTTTCTTACATGAATAGAGAGAATTAAATCACGCTCCATATTTTACTTTTACCTTCTGGACATTCGGGGGTTGAAATGTACTATTAAATTGCCGCAGCATCCTTCGTGGACCGAAGGAATATGTAAAATAATCATTCAAAATTATTGAGGACTTTATTTTCACTGTGGTTTCACAAAATCCATGATCGACCAAGGAAGACATTTTTTTACATGTTAGAACTAATTTCGAGTAAACTGTGAAGAAACGAAAGAAAAGGAGAAATAGAAAGCTTGGACCTTCGAGTTGCATAATCGAACACATTATCGGCGATTTCGAGATGCCGATCCGCGGTTGATTGCAGGAAGAGAGAATGCGAAACGCGTGAGAAATTAAGATGGAGCGAGTGCATGTCGAGCTTGAATTGCGAGCTACAATGTATACTTGATCGTACGCGAAGCCGGCGATCTCCGAAAGGTCTGGCAACTTGAGTAACAATCCTCGGTGAAATTAAGAGGCAATAAAAATCGTTTCGGTGGAACTTTCCCGCGCGAATCGCGCAACCAGCGGAAAGGTCAAGCCTGCTAATCGCGGGACGATTTGCGTGTCCAGAGGATCGTGTAACGATCGGTTTTGCGATCGTCCTTAGTTTCCTCGTCGATCGACACCACCAGAAGGATTCCCTGTGTTCGACTCGCCCTGTGATCGGAAGGATCCAGCGGAGAAAAGATTCTCGAAAGGTTATTATCCTTGTAAATGAAAAGGATCGTTGCACGTCGGATGTGGAAAGTGTCTCTAATTGCGGCGAGCCTCGATAACGGGGCTCTCGCGTACCAGTCATTATTTTTAATAAACGCAACGCGTCCGCGAGCAGGATTGTGTTTCCGAGGCTTGAAAGCCGCGATCAGGATTACGGCCTGGTTCCGTGACGCCGATAAAACTGCTGACTTACCTGGTGTAGAATGCGCGCTTTCAACCTGCGGAATCGTCGAACCCGCCTTAATACAGCTAAGGATCCCCTGAATTTTATCTCGGAATTTCGCCATTTGTTCGTTTCCCTTCCTTTCTCTATTTTTTATCCTCTTTATTTCAACCGAATTGAACTCGGTAGAAATCCGACAGAGGCGAGATAAAACTATTAGGTTCGAGGGAAAGTTCTGTCGTATCTATATAATAAAAATGAAATGCTGTTCGTTGGTCACGACATCACGTGCGAATGGCTGGACCGATTTAGCTAATTTTTTTTTAAATGTTCGTTGTAGTCCGCATCAGGTTTTTAGAGTAAAAAAAAAATGGAATAATTGCCCGGAAACATGAAAATTCGGGAAAAAATGAAAGTACTCTTTTCTTTGGGATTTTTTTTTATAAACTCACACACACACACATACAAGACCATAACTCACGATTCGAACGACGAATATGCTTAATTCTTTTTTTTCATTTTGTTCGTTATGGACCTGGAAATAATTCAAGACAATTACAAAAATCATAATATTTAGAACGGTACAAGTGGAGTAGCTTAACATTAATAAATACAATGATCACTCAGAAATACCGTTTTTTCTCATTTTTACTTTGAAATTAATTACAACTTTAAATTACCAATAGCTTTTCACAAATTCACAAAATGATCGCAAGCAAATTTATTGAAATTTGGACAGGACAACGTCTGTCGGGTTAGCTAGTTTTAAATAAACAAGATAATTTTTCTTTCGAACCTGACATCATCATCGTTTTCGAGATACGGGAGCTTCGACTCCTCGCAACGAAACTTTTTACCATAACGGCCGAGAAAAATATTACATCCTATTGATTGCGCTCGCAAAACCGTGCTACATGCTTCGTTAAAAACGCGGGGCGAAAACGAAAAAGAACGCTATTACCATGCAACCGGGTACATTTTGCACGCCATCAGTCTCCGGTTTGACCCTTATTACTTGTTCCTCGGTGTATAATGTATCTCATCCTTCCCTCCGCTTTTTGCATGGCCTCGTTCACCAGCATCCTCTTCAACGATATCCCCAGCCAGTCCTTCTTTATTTACCAGCAATCATCGTCTCCTGAAAAGTTAGAATTTTCCCGGGGAGAAAAAAAAAGAAAACAAGAAGGTAGCCGACGGTTGTGCGAGAACCAGAGAGCATCGAGCAAGTGTGTCTCGGGCGTTCTCTATGCAAAAAGTCGTTGAAAGATGATCAGGTATCGCGAAGTTCCCGATAGAAGTCACGCAGAGGACGATCCTTACAGGACACATCGCGCGGGGCCGTTAGAGTCGTCGATGGAGCGTGGTGCTTGTAAGTGGTCACTTACGTGGAAGGATTCTGACGAGCGGCTGTCGGTGCGAGTTTATTCCTGCCGTGGTTATTGCCGTTCTTCCTCGAGCAAGGCGTCGCGGTCGTTACAGGACGACGATGCGACGTGGGCGTCGAAGCGAGGCGTCGCTTCAACGCCAACAACGCACACAACCAATCGACCGAGTGTTCTTCCTCGGGCTTTCTGCTCGAAGGTCTCTTTCATTCGATCTCCTCTGGTCCCTTCGGTAAACCTTCATTTCTCATCCACCGATAAACAAATTCGACCCGGCGAGAAGACAAGAACCGACGAAGTTAATTGGGAATGAAGACCGATAGTTGCTTCGCCTTCCGTCTCACCCACGATCTTATTGTAAGTTACCACTTTGCATACAGGCTGACTCTTCGACGGAATACAGCAATACTTCCGCAGACTACTACTGTACTCTTTTGTTGCTCGATAATTGTACGCGTCCTCGCTCCTTCGTTCTTCTTTCTGGGAGCGATTGTACTTTGTGTTCTTTCAGGGGACTAAGACAATCGATTTGCGGGCTTCATTGTTCGTTGTTGTTTTCGTATATTGGTGTAGATGTACAGATTAGTAATATTGTGATGATCATTTAATTCATTTTCCTATCACTATATATATATATATATATATATATATATATAAAAACGAAGTCCTGACTCACTCACTCACTTCATAAACACCCATGCTAAACCCTTGGCCCTAGAAACCCGAAATTTTGCACAGAGGTTCCCTTTATGAACTATAAACGGTATAAGATAGGATATTTCGAAATTCAACCCCTAATGGGGTGAAAAGGGGTTGCAACGTTTGTATGAGGAATTGTATATTGTCCGTGGACTGATTTACATCATACTTGATCTTAATGCTCATTAATACAATCTGAATGGGATGAATGGAGGGTTAAAAGGTTTTATGGAGAAACAATATCAATTTTCGAGGGCATCAAACCAGTAACGACACAATTCAAATGTGTCTGAATAAATAGATAATTAATTTAATTTTAATTTCAATTTTGCAAAACGGTGAATTTGGAGTGTGCAAACTCTATATAAAAATAGGTAACTTTCCTTTTTATTAGAATACCGAAGTAATGACTACCGAGCACTTTTCAATGGTATTACTTCTTGAAACTATATTATTGTTCTTCGCTTCCTAATCCGAAGTGAAAACAGTGCACGCGTTCTTCCCTACTCTTTTCGTTGGTTCTCCCACAATCTTAATACATTATGCACATTCCTCGCCTCCAATTTCAGCCAATTGGTTCTCGTTTCTCGGTCCTCGTCTTGAATACACAGCGAACAAACGACTCATTCTTCTTTAATTCCACAATGATTCGCGTTCCCTCTTTGAGGTTCCCAATGCCGCGTACACACTATTCATTAAATTCCTCTTTTCGCGGCAATTTCGTGTCCTTCGCCCTTTCATTACCGTTCCGCCATCGGCCAACCGAAACTCGCGATCGACATCGCTTCTTTCTCGCGGGTAAGACTACAAAGTTTTCTGTTTCTTACATTCATCCGCTCCCGGAATGATCATTTCCCATCTCGGCCGAACTTATCCCCTCATTATTATGCAGCATCCTATAATTTCCCCATTTACTTAGGCCTCTGTGTATGCTACCCGCGTGCTGCCCTCCCCCCAATCCCCGTCGCTTTTCAATTACGCGTCGTCCACCGTCCGAATTGCACGCGAAATTGACCGTCGTCGATTCTTCGGTTTCTCGGCGTTTCGTTCTCTTCGTTTTATCTTCCGGTGAGCATCTCGGGTACCGGTGCCGCCTCGGAGTAATTACAAGTAATCGCCGCGATTATTCATCATTTTCGACCGGGGGCTCCGAAATGGAAGATAAATTGCTCCCGAGGGAGCCGCGAGTGGACGACCGCGCGTTACGACTATTTATTAACAATTACGAATTTCGTTCCGCGATCCTCGTTTTATTTATTTCTTTTTCTTTTGCTCTCGTTTCCCGTTGCCGTGGCGTTATTACCTCAAGGAGAGTCCGTTCGAGCAAAAAGAAATTAGACGTACCACGGCATTCAACCATCGACACGAATGTGCAGCGTTGCTCCAAGCGTTTCCGCGGGACACGCCACCGACAACTGTCCCAAAGAACATTATAATAATGCGCCAGAAATCGCACCCGAACGGTAAACAATGTTTCCCCGAACAGTTGCGTGACGACCGGCTTATAAGAACATTACGCAATTCCCATTCCGATCCGGAAACGCAACGACCGCGCTCTCGCCTAACGGACGAAGAATGGCACCTATGCCGGACGGACGCGTGTCCGTCGCACTTATCCAGAAATATGGTACACGTGTGTATGTCCGGGCTGGTATGAAACAGATGATCGAGAGTTCACGAATTATTCCGCTCCTTTCACAGGAGAAAGTTACATTGTTGCGATCTCCTTTCCCTCGATAAGGATTCAATGCATTTTAGGGGATCGCTCGCGGCGTGCAATTTCGCGAACTGCTTACCTCCTTTTCCGCTCTTTCGGCGAAGGAAGTCCCACAAAGAGGGACTGTTTATTCCATTGCTTTTTCTGAAGAGACGTTTTAATCTTCGGACGCCGTTTATTGATTTTTTGGAATTTTTTCCCATCGGTCCAGGGATCGTTGCAATCGATGTTTACCATTTATTTTACTGGCGATTCACTTCAATTCTGAAGAGAGAATTTCAGAATTTCAGAACAGTTTTATTTACTTTTTAAGCTTCGGTTAGGTTCACCTAGGTTTGGTTTAATAGAAAAATATAACTGCGCTTTACATATTATTCTCAATCATGGAAACTGGTGACATTTCAGACATTATGTCGAAAGATCCAGTTATTCTTGTTTTGTCGTCGAAATAGAATTTTCGTCGCTCGGCCATCGATTTCGAGGTATTTAAACTAGGGACAGGATTACCATTAAAATTAAAAGACAGAACAGACCTAAGCAGAAGAGAAAGAGCCGTAGTTCTCGTCAAAATTAAGCGGAACATTGCAATAACATCAGAATACATCTATAAAAATTTCTAACCGTGTCGAACCCCTATACATTCCATGAGGAAAAGTGAAACCCATGGGTCAGGTTGTGAACCTGAAGCGTTCGAGTCGCGTGAAAACGTAGAAGAAATGATCCGAAAAATCATCGGAGAGTGGGGGTGGGAGTGGGGGGGGGGGGTCTCTTGGAACACGATCTCCTCCGGAGCACCGTAGGATGGAGGCCGGTGAAGAAAACAAAGGAGCATCGGCGGAATGATGCACGAGGTGTGTTTAGGCGCGCGATAGTGACGTGCTGCACCTCGGTACATCGCCACGGGAGCCGTTCGTAGCACTCGGCGTCTCTGTTCCGCCTGAACCGGCTGGAATTCAAGTATCTTCGTTGCCTCCTAACAAGACCGGGATAGAGCCGTCAAAGCCGCAGGGGGGCCACGCTGCCTCACCGACCCCCCGCTGGCCGCCATCTTGGCTTTTATTAACGAGAAAGGAGTCCCTTAGCCGGTCCCTTAGCCCGAGGAAGGCCAACACTTCTTACACGGGAGGGATTCACTACAGTGAGACGGAATTCATTAGAGCTACGTCTGGTTAATGACTCGTTCGGCTACCTTACCACCTTCGGCTTCATACTAATCCCCTTCGTCTACCCCTCTCGCCTACGATCTCGACAGCGCACTGACAACTAGAGATGCGATCAAGTATAATTGGTTAGCAGGCTCCGATCTCCCTGAATTGTTTCGAATCTCTGAATTTTTATGTCTACTTTTATATGTATGTATATTTTTCCACGGTTTCCACCATGAAAACAATTACGTAACCAGACCGCAATTGTTTAGTGTTAAGATGCAACCTGGACAATAATGTTGAAGAAGAGTAATGCTTGCGATTGTAATCCTTGCATTTTTCCTTGCAATAATATAACAGGTATAGAGGTACTGGCAAAATCTTTTCGAGAAATTTGGACGATAATAAAAATGATAATCCTTGAATATTAAACATGTCCTTCATCGTCGCCTTCATATCGAATCAAATTTTCTTTCCAACAAATCTTCGGACAATTAAAGAACCATTATTTAAGCAGACTGTGTTTATTTAGTATTAAGATGCAACCTTGACTATAATGTTGTAGAAGATTAATGTTTCTGATTGTAATCCTTGCATTTTTCCTTGCAATAATGTAACAGGTATCGAGGTCCTGCAAAAATCTTGTCGAGCAATTTCGACGATGATATAAATGATAATCCTTGAATATTAAATATGTCCTTCATCGTCCCCTTCCTATCGAATCAAATTTTCTTTCCAACAAATCTTCGGACAATTAAAGAACCATTATTTAAGCAGACTGTTTTTATTTAGTATTAAGATGCAACCGGACAATAATTTTGTAGAAGATTAATGCTTGTGATTGTAATCCTTGCATTTCTCTTTGCAATAATGTAACAGGTATAGAGGTCCTGGAAAAATCTTGTCGAGCAATTTCGACGATAATAAAAATGATAATGCATCAATATTAAACATGTCCTTCATCGTCCCCTTTCTGTCGAATCAAATTTTCTTTATTAATCTTTGCATTTCTCCTTGCAATAATGTAACAGGTATAGAGGTCCTGCAAATCCTTGAATATTAAACATGTCCTTCATCGTCCCCTTCCTGTCGAATTCAAATTTTCTTTCCAACAAATCTTCGGACAATTAAAGAACCATTATTTAAGCCTACTGTGTTTATTTAGTATTAAGATGCAACCTGGAAAATAATGTTATAGAAGAGTAATATTTGGATTTATAATCCTTGCAAAAATGTAACAGTTATACGGGTCCTGGAAAATCTTGTGCAATTTCGACGATAATAAAAATGCCGGGTAATCGTTGAATATTAAACGCGCCCTCCAGTTTCCCCCTTTCCTTCGAATCAAATTTTCTTTCCAATAAATCTTCGAACGTCGGACAGCTGCAACTTTGATTCCTGGTGTGACGCGTTTATTTTTGTAAATTGTACTTAACAGAACGTATTAAATAAAGTTGTCTCGTTCGGTTCTCACGGCGGACCGTTCGCAAAAAAAGGTTCCCAGACATGGGATCCCCACGTTGCATTGCGATGGATCAGGGATTTTTTCTTTGCCGCGAATGGTTCACGACGATCGCCGATAATAAGCTCTCCGCCGGAGACAGAATCGAGACGTGGAAGATCGATCATGAGGGACTAATGGAGACTCCATGTGGAGGTGGCTTAAACGGCCGGGCATATTTCACGCGTGAATTCTTAATTCTCCGTTGCAGCGCGAGAGCTTGGTCTCTCTCTCTCTCTCTCTGTCTCTCTCTCTATTTCTTTCTACCTCTATTTCTTTCTCTCTCTCTCTCTCGCGGGTGTGCTCGCGAGCACGAGCGGATTGCACGCGTTACTTCGATATGATTTATCGAGGCTCGAACGGAGTTAATGAGGGGACCGTTTAAGACAGGCCCGGGCTTTTTTAAATAGCCTCCCCACCAGCTGGGACGAGATTAAAAAATAAATTTGTTTGGGCCTGGTTACGTTGCGCTGCGCTGCGCGCAAGAGAAGAAATACAACCGTCGAAAGGGCATCGTCGCGAGATAATTGGGGCTGGATGAAGACCTTCGCGGCATGAAGTACGGTGGAAAGTGGCGTGATGGAGACTTCGCGGCACGGTTAATTGAAGAAAGCTGGCGAACAGGAGAACCACTTTTTTATTTCTCGGTTGTCCGACTTGTGAAAAATATAATCCGACAAGCGCGGCCGAAGAAATATACTTTTGTTTAATGAACATCGTGCAAGCCGGACGGTACCGTGGCGAGGACGATGAAGAGAGGACACGATGCTGCTGAAAGATATGATAAAGAAGAAACAGGATATTGGCGAGATGAAATATGAGTTGGATAATCAACGGGGGAAATGAAGAAATTCTTCCTCTGGAAATTGGTTGCCGAACAATTTCACTTCTGTGATGTGAAGAATCCCACAAACGAGAAATATACTTGACGATACGGATTGGAAATCGAGGAAACACCAGCAGCTGACAAACCATGAGAACGAGTGACACATTAGTATTCGCGAAGAAGAGTCGAAGAACAAGTATCTTCTTACCTGCAATTACCGGTAAAGAGACTTAAAAGAGCGGAGGATCGCGAGACACGAAAAATGGCAGGCTAAAAATAATGAAACTGGTGAAAACTGCGAGGCGAAAGATGAAGACTGAGAAGAATTCTGACCACGCAGAAAGAAGAGTATCGTATCCGTAATTATCGAGGATGAGAATTAATGGAGCCGCGAAGAGGACCACCGAAGTCACAAAATACGAAAAATTAAGAGGTTGAAGTTATTCAACGGAAATCAGTGAAGACCCTTCTGGAGAGGAGGCACGAGAATTCCGTGCGAGGATGATGAAGAAGAAGAAGAAGAAGTAGAGAAGGAGGAGATGAAAAAGAAGAAAAGTTCATAGAAGGAAGAGACAACAACGAAGAAGGAGGCGTACGAGCATGGGTAGAAGGAGAAGGTGGAGGAGGTGGAATCTTTGGGTGGTGGAGGGTTCTTGGGACCGTGAGGAGGCGGGAGGACATCGGGTCTCCCTATCGTAGATGAGATCAGATCTCTCTCTCTCTCTTCTTTTTCTCTTCCTTTCTCTTTCGTTCCCACTCGACCGGGCGATCTGGGCCCGATGTTGGTATAGCAAAACACTGTCGGGTGATGAGCGTCATTACCCCCACCACAGGACTTGGTAGGCCAGGAGGGCCGTACAGGCGGCCATCTTGGATCGAGATCGCGGGCCTGAGGGCTCGACGAGTCTCCAACACCGCTGCTGACCAACTGGCCCCGGCTGGACGCCGTCCTCGAGGATCGCGTGCCGTCCCGTCGCGACTCTAACGGTTAATTAATTAGGGAATTACGCTCTCCACCTATCAGCTTCCTCCTACCCGCGTTTCTAATGCCTTCTCGCCGGATTTAACACTCCCCGAGCGAGACCATCTCGATAACTGCACGCTTCGCCACGAGGAGGAGCCAGCTCTACCACACTCTTCCACACTTTTTCTCGTGGTTTTGCCTGATTGAAAGAATAATTAACCCTTTGCACTCGGTTGTCCCCACTGAGGCAGCACTAAAAATTGATGTACCATTATTCAAAATATTTTTTACGTTATTGAATATATTGATATCTAATCAATTACTAAACATTTACGTATTGTTTAAGGTATTATACCAATTTCATATCCATAAAATGAAGAAACTCACAGGCAATAGAAATATTTTAGATCCGAAGAAATGTTTAATTTTCCAGTGAAAATAGCTCCGAGTGCAAAGGGTTAATTACATTTAGACTGCCACCCTTATGCGAAATCAAAATATTCTGCATCGATTATGGAAAGCTGTAGTTCAATAAAAATTAATTTCATCTTGATACTCTTTTTACGCAAGACCACCGCATAACAATATTCTTAGATCTTTTACATTTCTCAATGTTTTATATTTCACATTATGTCACATTTTTATATTCTCTTATACGAGTAACATAAGATAATTATGTGGTGAATCATATGTGTATACTGGACGAGACACGTACCAAAGTCCACTGTCAATGAAAAAAATCTTTGTTGTGTAGCGGACGCTTCTGTCGATTTCATACTGGGACCTTTCAAATCCTTGTGTTTGTTTTTTGTCATGTAATGAACGCTTTTGATGATTTTTTCAAATCCTTACGTATATTTATTTTTTATGTAACGTACTACTAAAGAAAAGAAATTGTTTAATTACGAATAAGCCGCATCGAATTAAAATGTAAAATAGAAATAAGCGAAATCTTGTCGGTGCGGTGGATCCTTTTGTACAGCTATCTCCGAGAAGCGTACGGGGGTTGATATATGTATAATGTTATATTATAATATGTTCTTTATGATTGACAGTAATATGAAGTTTCCGCGTGTCGGCCGGACGTCGCTACTTTTGTTCGTGCGGCAGCCTATCGTTTCATGGAACATATGTCGGGGACTACCTCACACGTGATCGTTGCCGCTAGCACGTCAGCGTTTCTTGACAAAGACGTCGCGTGAAATCAAAAGCGCTTTATGGAATTACAAGTTACTTTGAAACGTTTCAGAATTCTAAAGAGCTCCGACCGCAGGGTCTTTCCGAACGTAATTGCTCGGTGATCGAGTCGAAATTGTCTAGCGTATCCACAAGCGTTTATTCGTTTCACTTACTTCTGCATTTATCGGTAGCACAATTCAGGGAATTGTGCAGAAACCACTCCGCAAAATTCTGCAAAGTTTATAAAAAACAATTTACGGAATTGTCTTCACCAAAAGATGGACGTTAGTAAGGAAGATTTCAATGAGGTAGTTGTAACCTAACAATATTAATGTAACAATTAGTTTTATTAATTAATAAAATTGAAAATGCGAATATATGATCTCTCCACTATTAACCTTCCGGTACTTGCGCGTATCTCACAGATGCGTTGCTCACGTGAAACATCAAATAAAAAGTAATTGGCTTATTTATTTAAATTTATAGTGTAAATATTTGATTCGACACTCTAAGCACATAAATTTGCATTGTTTTTCTGATCAAACATATGTATATTTGAGAGATACAGTGCGACTATACTTGTCGGGCAGAAACCGTGAGTAACGGAAGGTTAAAATCATTAAGGGAAGAAATAACAATAATGTATATGCTATAAGAACCTTGTATGGTTCAAAGTAATAAGGAAATAAAAATACACATAAATGGGAAAGTATCCGAACGTAAATCTGCTGCACCTCGGGTTAAATTGAAATTGCCCGCGCGTCGGAAGATTTCCGATTCCGGGCTGAGAATCGGCGTTGTCGGAAGGGAAGATGTCAACAGAAAGCCGCGAATCTCGATGGAATAAAAAGTCGGAAGGAGACGAAGAGTAAGGCCGCGGATCGAGAAAAATGGCGGCCGAAGAAAGCGTTCTCGCAGGCCGTGGCGTCCGGTTCTTTTTCATTCTCCGCCCTTCGGCCTGTTCGCTGGTTCGCCGGTGGAGTATTTGTTTTGCGGCGCAGATGAGCTCCCCAGGCTTCCTCCCTGCTCCTTTTTCCCTTCTTCTGCCGCCTTTCTTTTCTCTTTCTTCCGTCCCGTCTTTTCCTCTTCCACTCGCTCTCCGTCTCTCGTCGTCCTCTCCGGCACACCGGGGAGAGAGAAGCCGCGCCTCGCGCCTCTCGTTGCTTCATTTGTTTATCGGCCCTCTTTATTACCTGCAATTTGGCGCTCGCTCGCGCGAGGGTAATTTCATATTGGTTTTCTGCCCTCCTCCCCCTGCCCCTCTCTTTCTCGCTCCACCCCTCGTCCTCCTTTTCCTCTTTTTCCTCCCCTGCACGCCTCGCTTGCCTCTCCTCCACGCGAAACCTGTTACCAGAAGGTAATGCTACGACCATGGGTACACCATTCGGAAATTTTTGTCGTTTTTCTACTCCACGTTCCTTCATTTAACACTGGGCTCGCCGAACGCTATCTTCGGAAGTCCCATAAATTCAGAACAAATTGGGAAGACGAAGTTCGCCATGCTGGTGGCCGAATATTATCAAATATCAAATATATTATACATATCATATTATCAAATATTATATATATTATCAAATATATTATATAATATATTATCAAATATTAACGAACAAATACACTTCAGAATAACTACAAGTTTCTTACCTATTTAAATTAATTACCTTTGCAGTCGGAGCTACTTTAACTCGAAATACAAACTCTCCTTCCGACCTAGAAAAAAATTAATAAATAATAAATATGTTAAAAAATAATAAATATTTAGTAATTGATTAGATGCCGATCAGATATCCTTCCAGCGGTTAACAATAATTCTGACAACGAAGTCCTCGTAATCAAACTGACATTACAACATTTAATATCCTGTGTGGACCAATGAGACCTCATGTGAAATGTATATCCAGCAGTGTCTAACAACCCTATCAGTCAAGCACATTTTCCAGAACTCTTTTCCTGAAATTGCTTTCCCAGTTCCCCGGAAGCGACTGATATAACCATCAACCGAACACGCCGGGGTGGTTAATTGTTCATATTAATAATAGATAATCACGGAGGTAAGAACGGGCGTGGAAACGCTGAGAAAAAGTCGGAACTGTTAAAAAAAATCAAATTGCGAATCGTTTCCATCCCTCGATTCAGCGGATCGGTTCTCGGAATCGGATCGATTCACGGAATATCGATTAGTGGTCGCATAATTAAGAGCGATCGTCGTAATCGTAGCGAGTGATGCACCACGGGCTCATTAAGGAAATTGATAATGCGACGCAGCATCGTGCGAACCGGCTCCTTTTATGTTTCCATCATGGCCGCGGCGCACTTTGTTCGTTCAACGATCCAACCGAATGATCCACGGTGTCGTATCTAGATCTAAAAGTCCTCGGTAACGCTAGCTCAAGAAATAGTTTTGTTCTGGACGGAATTCTTTATTCTTGTTTCTGGATCGCGTTCGATCTACGGGAATGCAATCATGCTGACCGATTATTACCGGGATCAAGGGGGACGGGAGGACTGATGGGTGATCGAAATGACTTCATTCTGGAAACTCGGTGGATCGGATGGATCGTCGATTTTCTGAGATCGAAGTACGAGCGTCGAGGAATTCAATTTCGACGGGGGACACCTGCTCCCGTGTAATTGGAGCGATTACCGTTTTCGTCGATCGTGAGATACCCGGATCGATCGATCCCCGAACGAACGAGCGAGATCGATCAACGGGGTTGATTAATCGTTGACAATGTGACCAACAAATTGCGCCAAGGTGCACCGGGCTGTTGCTTCTGCATCGTCCGGTGAAACGATTTTTAAATTGTCATTTACCTCGCTAAGTGGTTTTTAATAAATGGCTATTAATTATATCTGTTTGCCGGTGATCGACTACGATTCCTGAATAATTCCAGCTGTTCGGTTGTTCTCGTGTATACCCTTCTTCTACGGTAAACGATATTATGAAAATTTGCGGTTAGGTTTCAATCGTTCGCCGATCGTCGTCAAGTGCACCCTTCCTTCTAAACGTCCAACGAGATCTGGTTTAGCCTTGTATCGCGTGTTCTGATCGCATCTCAGTTATATGTTGATTAACTTCAGCCGCAACCGGTTGCCCTCGAGTGTCCCGACTAGATATCAATTAGGTTCAACGTCGTTTTGCCTCGGACGTGGTGGAGTCTTCTCTGGAACCTGGGGAAAGCTGATGACTGTGCTAACTTTCAAGTAGACGCCGGTGCAACTGTTGTATTTCTTCTCTGTTGCACAACTTGCTCTTCTGAGAAATTGTACAAGTAATTCTGCACGGGATTATAAATGCGGTCGACAAATATTGCAAGGGGTTGAAAGTCAATGGAAGTCGAATGACCTCCGCGCCAAAAATCGGAAGAGAACTAAATGGGGAAATAGATATTGAAAGGGGTTGAAAGTTCACAAAAGAATTGTCCAATGACCTTCACGCCAAAAATCGGAAGAGAACTAAATGGGGGAAATAGATATTGGAAGGGGTTGAAGGTTCACAAAAGAATTGTCCAATGACCTCCGCGCAAAAATTGGAAGAAAACTAAATGGGTCAAATAGATATTGAAAGGGGTTGAAAGTTCACAAAAGAATTATCCAATGACCGCCGCGCAAAAATCGGAAGAGGACTAAATGGGGGAAATAGATATTGAAAGAGGTTGAAGGTTCACAAAAGAATTGTCCAATGTTCGCCGCACAAAAATTGGAAGAGGAGTAACTGGGGGAAATAAAATAGGCAATAAATATTGCAAAGAGTTACAAGTCCCAGAAAAAATTGTTCTCCGCACGAAAATCGAAAGACAATAGAAATAAGAATAGACTAATCCTTGAGATGTATAATTCTTCGTCGGAACGGATCGAAAGGAAACGAACGAGACCAAAGATGGCAGTCGAGAAACCCCGAGAGGCCCTCAGCGGCGTCTCGACGCTCCACCCACGAGCCTCCTGACGTTTTAACAAACAGCACCGTGCCCAGAGCGGATAATTATTTTCGCGGAGGGCGCCTTTAGGATTACCAACTCGTGTCTTCATTTACCCCGGGCCCTTCTTTCTCCCTTCGTTCCTCAGCCCTCTCGTTTCTTCCTTCCCTTCGCGCACCCTTCCGAACGAACCTCCGCCGTACAGGTACGCAAACGATTTTTCGCGTTGAAAGCCGCCTCGCCGGCCCTTGCGCCTTTTTTGCACGGCCCTGGGGGCCCTCGCGGAGAAGGGTATGGGGCGTGGTACACGTTCTGCGTTTTAAATCACCTCGAGACACACGTACGTACAGCCACGAACCACCTTCGTGGGCCCGACGCCTCCATCCGCGATATCCGTCGATGATTCCCCTCGGAATTGGATATCCCCCGTACCCAGGACCGTCTAAATCATTGGACATCGTGCACAGGGGCTTTGGGACCTAGTGGAAATTTCTAGGACCGATGCGAACACGATTTTAACATGAGTCTTAAGGCAATGGTACAATAATTTTTCTACTGTATTTCACAACTGCAACATTTGGGTTCTCCACAGTTTTCATTTACATGCTTAACTATCTCAGTAATTTTTTACGGAATTTAGGCTAAAATCGGAACCCGCGATGCAACATGAAAATAAATAAATTTTCCATTTACTCCGAACAATATAAATTTCCGGGTATCCGCCCACCCCTGGTAAGCAACTAGAGAGCACGTGGTGAGAAGAGATTTCTGTTTTGTTCAAGATTATTCCGAATAGTTTGTTAATATCTTTGTATGTATTAAATACATAGATACACAAAGGGTTGCGTGCACCAAGGGCTTACTCATCATTCCGGTCAAGGTTCAACGATGAGACATCAGGAGGCGAGGTATCCCAGCAATTACTCTAGGAACACGTGTTCCAAATGGCGGAACGTCGTTTGAATGAGCGTTTCCCGGCTCGAAATTTTCTCATCAATAGTCTGACGCCGTCACGCGTCCAAGGTTCGTCGATTTCCTTCGTTTACTCCTCCCTAAAACCTACCGAGGCCAGACAAGGGAGGAGACAGTCAACAGTACCTGTATTTAGCATTCTGTTAAGGGGCTTAAGGGTGGGCGGGCATGTGATAATCTGCAGGTGACCGCAACAATCATTTCTCTTGATGGTCGTTTACCGCAAAGACCGTTTAAAATGATGGGGAGATTTGTTCGTGAAGGTTGGATAGGAATTAGGGAGACTGTCCGAGGGAAGTGAATGAACGCTTGCCTAAATCCGCAAGTTTGTAAACGTGTTTTCAAGCAGGCCCATTCCTGGCAAATCTTGAAATTATCCATTTAACTCTGTCGACCGATTATCTGGTCATTCCTACAGCCGTCGACGTCAATACCGTAGACGGTTCTCCGGCGACGAAGTCAGCACCAGGTCATTTTTACGTTTCCTTGGATTATCCTCCGTTCGGTTAAGTTCGAACAAAGTTAAAGAATTCTACAGAGTCTGAGGCGGGACCTAGCCTGACCCTATGACAGTAGATCAAGCCAGAGTTTCCCTGTATTCCGTGATCATTCAAATTTTTCAGGGTGGATTCCTTCCGGCAGGTATTTAAGGGTTGGGGTCTTGTTTAGGTGGTTTTGTTGGCTGGTTAACAAGATAAGGCCTGTATCCATCTTTATTGTAGTTGCTGGAATCTCTTAATCCTGTTTACTGCAGATCTACGGAAGCATTGACGAGAAGATAGAGCTACGTATAACAAAGGACATGATTGCAGTGTCACGGTTAGAAGCTTGTCGCTGTTCTTTTCATTCGGATCTGTCGTAGTTTTACCCCAATTTCATTATAGTGTTAACGCTTACATTGTTTGAATTACTAAACATGTCGATGTCTAACCAATTAGTAAACAATTCAATATTGTATGAGGCATTATGTCAATTTAATTTATAAATATGTAATAGGTTGTCTTTAGGTTAGGCAAATAATCGACCGAATTGTTTCTCTGTAAACGAAAGTATAACATTTATTATTTTAAAACTTATAACCTAAGGTTTGTTTGATCACAGTTCCTACCTGTAAACGAAAGAAACAACATTCAATGTCTATTATTCACTCTGTTGTTCTATTCGTTACACTTTACAGTCTCTATCAGTTTACACTTTACAATTTCTATCTGTTTACAATCTTCTCTCCCATATGTTTCTCGTGACCTTGTACTTGTTGTTTACTAGTTTACCGACAGTCATGATTACGCGGGACGGTTTGACTGGTACTGGAGAAGACCATGTACTCCTCTTACAAATTGTATATCATATAAAATGTGTGTGTGGAATTATTCTGGGTCGGAAGAGATGTTTAATTTTCGAATTAAAACTGTTCCGACTCCAACGGGGTTAATAAAAATTTTCACTTTTAAATGACGTCTAGTAATTTTTGTTCTAAATAAATGAAATCCAAGATTGTCCGCTACACGTCAGTTACTTTTAGCACCGTGTAGGTTGATCGTCAATGATCGTAAACAGAGTTCCCGAGTCCTTTTGCAGAGTAGCGACGCAACTTTATAGCAAAGATCGGAAGGGCCGAATTTTTGGTCGGCCCTGTTCCCCGTTCAGGATCTCGTGGCGCGTTGTCACCGATTTATGGGCCGGCGGATTTGCGCGACAAATTTTACTGCGAGCATTCGCGGATCAGGATCAGGGGCCCTATCCTCGAAAAAATTGCTGCCCTCGCCCTCGCTATCCCGGCTACCAACGCTCTGACCCCGCCAGCGGATGGACGATAAAAAATATTTATAGCGAAAATAAGCTGCGTTTAACGGCGGATTTCGGCGGTCCGCGAACCGGCCCCTCTACTCCCGTCGCCAGTTACGATTATGGATTATGCTTCCGCCTCGTTCCGCTCTTTTTGGAAACGCGTTGCCGGCCGCTTCCCGGGACCATTTTTGGCGATGAAGAAGCGGTCACGCCTTGTGCCGTCCCGATTACCACATACTTCCACGAGCGATTCTTATTATGCTGCGAAAAAATGTTTCGGACGAATGTTGCACGGTTTCCAGGTGAACGGTTCTGCAATCTATTCATTGCTGATTTACATTCTTATAGAAATATGAGGCTCACCTTCAATTTTCTAAATAGGAATGCCCAATATTGTTTCTCGAATCGTTAAATTTATTCGTGCTCAATAAATGCATAAAATCACTTATCCATTTCAATTATATCTTACTGGTTCTCTTTATTTGTACAAAGAATATACTTCCCTATTTTGAAGAGTTCCAAGAGCTCGATTGAAAACAAAAGTGTATAAAATGAACAAATTTCTAAATAGAATGCCCAATATTGTTTCTCGAAACGTTAAATTTATTTGTTCTCAATAAATGCATAAAATCACTTATCCATTTCAATTATATCTTACTGGTTCTCTTTATTCGTACAAAGATTACACTTCCCTTTTTCGAAGAGTTCGAAGAGCTCGATTGAAAACAAAAGTGTATTAAATGAACAAATCCTTCGGAATAAAAATATTCTGTTTGGAGTTGCAGTAGCTGCGAACGTAGAGGGTTAGACTAGTCCCTCGGTAAATGAAATCGCAACAGTCTCGATAATCACTCGCCGGTATCGTCCACGAAAAAAGAAGAGGGTTGCAGCTCGTAAATCGAGCGTCGAAGCATCAATTTCGTAGAATGGAGTAAAGAGACGTCATCGTGAAGATAAAAAGGGACACAATCGCGGGACGAGTCTTACTTTTCGCATCGGCCCGTCGCTCCCCCCTGGCTCGTTGCCTCGAAATAAATTGGATAAACTGACGTTAAAGCGAAAACACCGGTCGTTTAAGGCGCAGTTCGGATATCGCAGTTAACGATGCCCGATCCTTTTGATCGGCCATACACCGTGGCGCGTTTCTTCGCGTGGAAACGAAGAGAAAGAGTGAGAGAGAGAGGAGGGGAAAGAGAGAGAGCCCCGTGGATCTGTATACACATACGCGCCCCTAACGCCACGGCCGTATACCCGAGCCCCGGTGCAACGATGCACCATGATTACAAGCGAGTTGGTGCTTACGTTGGTAATATTAATGTCTCGAAGGGATCCTTTACAACCTCATACCCATCAGTCGCACGCACCATCGCTCCCTAACCAAGTTAAATAATACCTGGACGCGGCGGGCCAGTGGTTCTCATAAGCGATCCCGACACGATAAAGCCCGCTCGTTCGCCACAATGTTGCCTTTATCGCGAAAATTGCCCACGCGAATCCCACTACCTTCCGTGAACTCGCGATCGATCGAAATTGGGGGTAGTTCACTTCTGGGGACTCCTTTCCTTTTTAAATCACAGCTGATGCGGACTGCTGATTACCTTCTCGCCATGCTTTCGTGCTGATCGCCGAACAATCTTGTTTATCCGCGGTACTCCTACTGAGAGGAACAACCGGAATACACGGAAACGCCGCCGGATCTTATGAGGATCTTATAGGAATATTTACAGCAATTTATTCATAGTTGTTTCCCTGTCGAGCAGGAGAACTGTATTGGCCGGAAAAATTGATCTGGGCTTGAAAGAATGTGCTTTCTATAACGTGCCACGTAGAAATGCATCTGGTGCAGAATAAACGAGAACGAACAACAATTTTGAATCTAACCAATTCTCCAAGAAATGTGTCAAGGAGCGGTGTTTATTGTAACTCACTTCGTATAACATACAATTTCCAGAAGATCTGGTAACGTCTACAAGGTCTACAATGTCCAAGCAGAAAACGGTGACATTTTCTACTTTGAGGTTAGTAAAGAAATATGAAAAAAATGTGAAGATGTCTGAACGCGTTTCCACGCGAACCTCCGGAGCGATCGAATGAACGCTGATATTTGCTTGGAAGCGCGGGGATCGAATAAACAGCAATTACCAGGGTGAGAGAGGTAGAATCAGGCTATAATGTAGGTGCTAAGTCGGCAGAGCGAGAGATGTTGGCGACTACCGTTAGAGTGGACAGTGAGGAGCGAAAGAAACTGGAATAGTGGATGCAGCAGGTGCACATTGGACATAATTTCGGGATATGAGCACCTTTCGACCGCGAGGGGGAACCACGCCGCCAAGGCCCCATGAATCACACCCTCGTTAACCTATCCTCCTCTTCTTCTCTCAGCGCGGACGCCATCTTGCTCGCTCTTATCATCCGCCACCTTCGAACGCCAGCCAGACGCCTTCTGATGATGCTTCTCTCTCTCTCTTCCACCCTTCTGCCGCGTATCTCTCCTTCCTTATTTCACTCTCACTCTCTTTCGCTTCTCTTTCTCGCTCGTTTTCATCCCGTCCCGCCACAAAATATTCTCCCTTTCGTTCCCCGACAGCCTCCTCGTCTTCTTTTTCTCATATTCGACCGTTCCTCCTCATCCTCTTCTTCTTCTTCTTCTTCGTCTTCTTCTTCTTCTTCCCCCCGTGGCGTCTCTTTCTGTCTGCGCGGACGTTTGTCTTCTTGTTGATCTTCTTCGTGTGTTCGCCGGAGAAGATGCCCCGGGGTCGCGACCCGGCAACACCTTATTATTTTAATTAATAACGAGCCCCGTAATTGCAACAATTCGGCGCCGTGGGACCCGCGGGACTCGTGTTGTTATTGCCCGTGTAATCTCGTCTGTTTGCGCAACGGCCACGGTTTTTCTTGCCGTTTCGAAAACGCCACCCCGGAGGGCGAACCAGCCTTTTTCCTACGGATTAGAATGGCTCCGTAAAGTGTCGGGGATGCTTCACTACCGCCTCGAGGAAGATCCAAGATCGATACGGTTTTACCGCCACTTTGGGGTATGTAGATCGTGTGCTCGCTACGCAACCGGCCACGTACACCGTAAACACTCTCTGCTCGTTTTTTAACACTGGCCACCGCTGTCCGGGTAATTTGCATCCTTTTACGGAAATTGCAAGGGTGTCCGGCGCGATAGAGTCTTCCTTTAACACTTGGGCCAACCCGGTAAGTAAAAGACATGCACTCCACGGTGTAAGGTTCATTTTATCGCGAGCATTATCCCCCCACTTCCCCTACCATTCCCGCGAAGGTATTGCTTGAACGAAAATGTACCTTAATCGGACCTGTTCGTATCGTGAGCGGATCGAAGCGAGGTAAAAATTTGCTTCTAAAAATAACAATTTATTCGAAAATATATGCACTTCCGATTAATTCGCTGAAGATTACAATGAACATACTTCATTAATCACTTGCGCAATCAAGATTTCAATGAAGTCTGACAAATGTGAATGTTACGCGTTTCTTTTTCGATGAAATACAATATGAGTCATTTGTGATGGATAGGAAAACATTTTTAAGTGGTTCCTGTATCGCGCAGCGAGTGTAGATAATTTCTATTTTCCATACAATCTGTAGGTATTTATTTAAAAATTTAATTGTGTTGGTACCGATCGATCGATTTACCCGTGACAACCGAGATTCGTTTGTAAAATAACATTGATAGCGGCTCTCATGCAATGCCTTATTATCCAGACCTACGATGGAAATATGTAAAATAACTTACTCGTTTCTGATTGCCTGTGAATTAAATATTTAAGAAAACTGTATTGGTTTAAAAACTGCTTGTTTATCATCCAACGATTATTTATATGTAATTGTATTGTATTATCTAATGTATAACAATATATTGAAAAATATTATATGGCAAAATAATCTCTACTTTGAGATTCTAATTGCAAAATAAAAAAAAAACAATGATAGCGAATGTCATAATATAAAGAACTGTCAAGTATTAAACTACATTTATGTAAACCTACTATAAATCAATATTTAAAATATTCTTTTCTCTTCTACGTTTTTCGGGAGAAAGACGTTTCTTTATCCTGTATCTGTAAAGAATGCGTTGCAGCAAGGGGTTAAAATTCATTATAAAATGAGACACGAAGATTATTGCCTCTGATTAACTGAAAATCATTGGAATCGGTTTGGAAGTGTGAATTATACAGACGTACAACGTCCGATGTGTTTCATCCCTGGAAACAAGACTGTTTCTCTCGTCAAAATTATTGTTCGCCAAGCCACTGGGAGCCTCCAGGCAGCCGCGAGCAGCGATCCGCCATGATCCCGTGTTTAAGCCGTGTAGAAACTCCGGGAATGTTGGTCGGCCCGGAATCGATTATCATAAATAGCGAGCGGGAACGTGTATCTTTGTTCGTGGCGCGTACGTAGGTGCGTGACACGCGAGATCGGCCTGTAATTTATGGAATCGAAATCGCTGACCCGCCGCCGTGACTCGCGCTCGCTGAACGCTTAGCGTAAAATGCTTGCGAGGGAAAAAAGAAAACAGTATCCGTGAAATATTGCTAAAAAAACAGGGCTGAGTATTCTAATCGGTACCGCATCCAACACATACTACTTATTCATTATTTCTTGTGATAATATAATTATCGATGAAAATTATTTTTTTAGAAAAAAGTGATTGAAAAATTTCGATAAAACGGCAAATGGGCAAATGGAATCGAAATCGCTGACCCGCTGCCGTGACTCGCGCTCGCTGAACGCTTAGCGCAAAATGCTTGCGCGAGAAAAAAGAAAGTAGTATCTGTGAAATATTGCTAAAAAAACAGGGCTGAGTATACTAATCGATACCGCATCCAACACATACTACTTATTCATTATTTCTTGTGATCAGATAGTTATCGATGACAATTATTTTTTTAGAAAGAAGTGATTGAAAAATTTCGATAAAACGGCAAATGGGGCTGAACGTGTTCACGATCGACCAGTAACACGTTCACGCATCATAATATCTCTCTCTCCCTCTCTTCCCTTTTTCTTTGTAGCCCCGGCATCGCCAACCCCCTTTTTTGTTTTTCTCGGCCAATTAAACTATGATTTACAGCGACCGTTTAGACGAGCGTTTAACGGCCGTAAAAGTCCCTCGCTACTGATAATTAGCGGGGCATTAAACTCATTAGGTCCGATGCCGCGCAATATGCTAATTAATTAACGATGAACCAGCTCGTCAAACGGAATCGTCGACCGTGAAACCAGTCTGAATATGCGAGGGGTTCAGTCGTTTATGGTCTGATCCGAGTACCTTAGAAAGATCCTTACGCGCGAGTCCGCTACGGCTTGAACTCGCGGCTATATTAAGATTTTGATCTCAGCTCTTCGGGTTCTTTTCGTTTTCGTTTTAATTTGCTAGGAAGTCGAGAATCCGGGCACATTTCAGTAAATTTTAGTAAGTTCAAACTTCGGAAACGACATTTTCGAGATTCACACGAAATTATCATTAACCAAGACTAATGAAATGTCTCGTAATGTAAAAATAGTTTTTAATTTATTCGTATGCAATCCTTTAAATATCTCGAAATAAGAAATACATACACGACTGCGTCACATGTACCGTTGGGAAATCACGCTGCGTATAAACTCATTTGCTGTGGAAAAAATTCACCCCTGTTACAGCGATGTAATAATTAAGGGTAGTTCAGTAAAAAGCAGACTTTAGAATGCCTGGTACAACATAAACCATGAACGATCACTTTGGAATCTAGATTATGTTATTAATAGTGCAGGTGATTAAGGTTAGTAAATCCAAGATGGCTGTCGAATGGAGGTTACCAGAGAATGTGGACGAAGGTGAATGATTTGAAGAGTGACTGCAGGAAATGTTTTCTAAAAAATTTTGTTCTGAAGATTTCACTTTGCCGAAAAATTGGGGAGCCTCTGCTTCAGTTGGGGAATCTCGGCCAACCGAAAAGCTGACGTATTTCTCCGGGTACTCCTGCGAAGGTGCTGATGAAAAATTAATTCTGTGTCTCATTTGGGCGTATACAACTCTTTAAGCAGTTAGTCGAGGCTCGTCACGGCCGTGCAGTAGAGAAATCAATCGTTCCGCTGGTTTATTATCATTTTCCCCGGGGGTTGGGGCGGCCGGAATTTATTTAAGAGGCTCTGCCAACTTAGGGGATTAAGGAGGCCGCGAAGGAAATCCATTTGTCCGTCGATGACGAGGCTGGCCGGCTGCCTGGCGCGCCTCGTTACAATCCGCCTCGTTTCGGCCGGCCCGATTGAAAAGTCACCGGTCTGACTAATGGACGCGGGCTAATTGCCAACAAAGGCAAATCAATCTCCATCCGGGGTTGCTAGTTGAGTCGTCCTCTCTTAGACCAGCGGAACGATGCGCGGCGTTGACAGGTACACGCACAGTGGCGTAGTACGAGCCCTAACATTCGAATCCTACGCCCTTTCAAAATAATTACGCCAAAACTGCGCAACGACATAACGCCCTATATAACTTTAGAGTTATTTGTCCTTCAAAAATGATGACTGCGATCGAAGTAATTCAGAAATAATCGAATGGAATCAATTAATTAATTTCCATCCGGAACGCTCAAGATCAACGTCTCTTAAATAAAAGTAAAAACAATCAAAGCACACTAACTATTTCACAATGCCGTAGGACCCTGTCAAATCAAACTCAAATCTATTTTAACTCGAAAATTAAACAGTTCTTTCGACCTAGAATAATTCTATTGTGTATGTTGTTTCTTCATTTTATGGACGTGACATTGATGTAACACATCATACTATATTCAAATGTGCAGAAATTGATTACATGAAAATATATTTTATAATGTGAACAATATGTATTGTGAATTATGTTGCAACAATTTTGAGTGATGGATCTGAACCACCCCTCGACTGTTAAGGGTTAATAAATGTATAGGTACTGCATACTAGAACGTGACGATAAATAAACATTGATGAAACGTAATTTTCTTACGACTCAATACTGAATTTATTAAATTCAAACAATTCATAAAATTCATAAAATTCATAGAATTCATAAAATTCATCAAGTTCATAGAATTCATAAAATTCATCAAGTTCATACAATTCATAAAATTCATCAAGTTCATACAATTCATAAAATTCATCAAGTTCGTACAATTCATAAAATTCATCGAGTTCATCAAGTTCTTAAAATTAATCAAACCCATCAAGTTCATCAAATTCATGAATCGCAACGATTCCACGAGGCGATGACGTCGGAGGGGTTGCAGAGCGTGGATGTTGTTCGCGATTCTCGTCACACCCCGGCCGGGTTTAAAGGACAGGCGATCCCGATCGATGATAAATGAATAATTCCCGAACGATGGTATCGTTAATTACACGCGGACAATATTGTCCGCGTGTAATTAACGATACCATCGTTCGGGAATTATTCATTTATCATCGATCGGGATCGCCTGTCCTTTAAACCCGGCCGGGGTGTGACGAGAATCGCGAACAACATCCACGCTCTGCAACCCCTCCGACGTCATCGCCTCGTGGAATCGTTGCGATTCATGAATTTGATGAACTTGATGGGTTTGATTAATTTTAAGAACTTGATGAACTCGATGAATTTTATGAATTGTACGAACTTGATGAATTTTATGAATTGTATGAACTTGATGAATTTTATAAATTGTATGAACTTGATGAATTTTATGAATTCTATGAACTTGTTGAATTTTATGAATTCTATGAACTTGTTGAACTTGATGAATTTTATGAACTTGTTGAATTTTATGAATTGTATGAACGTGTTGAACTTGATGAATTTTATGAACTTGTTGAACGATGAATTTTAAGAACTTGCTGAACTGGATGAATTTTATGAATTGTATGAAGTTGATGAATTTTATGAATTATATGAACTTGATGAATTTTATGAATTCTATGAACTTGATGAATTTTATGAATTCTATGAACTTGATGAATTTTATGAATTCTATGAATTTTATGAATTTTATGAATTGTTTGAATTTAATAAATTCAGTATTGAGTCGTAAGAAAATTACGTTTCATCAATGTTTATTTATCGTCACGTTCTAGTATGCAGTACCTATACATTTATTAACCAGTAACAGTCGAGGGGTGGTTCAGATCCATCACTAAAAATTGCTGCAACATAATTCACAATACATATTGTTCACATTATAAAATATATTATCATCTAATCAATTTCTGCACGTTTGAATATAGTACGGTGTGTTACATCAATGTCATGTCTATAAAATGAAGAAACAACATACAAAATAGAATTATTCGAGATCGAAAGAAATGTTTAATTTTCGAGTTAAAATAGCTTCAACTGCAAATAATTAGGGATTGATTGAGGAACAGGAGAGTAGACGGCAGATTTTTCGAATTGTATGAATTTTACGAATTCAACGTACATCATAGAAATAAGTTTAATCAAATCACAAATCAAAACAAAGCAATTTTGTAATTTATAAAATTTTTCTCAACATTTCGATCCAAGTATGGATCATCTTCAAGAGAAATTTTGCGGCTGAATGTTGTACCGAGTGTTTCACAAGATCAGTAATAACCACCAAATAATTTTCCACTGTACTTGCTACGTGTAAACGCTGAGAAAAATTTTATAAATTGTATAAATTGCTTTGTTCTGATTTTTAAATCGAACATGTGCGCCGATAACATAAACTAATTTCTATTAATTCGTTACGATCGACAAAACGAAATATTTATCAACGTACATCGTAGAAATATGTGAATAGGTAAACGAACGACCTGAAAATTTGAGAACCACTGAGGGTGGTGTCTTGGCAGGATCGAGCGTCGCGCAGGATCTCTCGCTTGGGTTTTAGGTTGACGATTAGTCAATAACTCCGGCGGATGGCAGACATCACGTACCGATGGTTAAGCGTGTTTAACCATTATCGGCGTCGCTCGCATGACAGGAATATTCGCTGTTGCCACCCATGTCGCGATCGAGGGGAGCCACCCTGGCCGTACACCCTCGCACAAATATGCGCAGAATCGAGCGAGCGCCGCGCCTCGCATATTTACGGCGCAAGGTGCCCTTCATTAGGCTTCTTTCACAGTAAATCGACGATCTCTCTCTCTCTTTCGTCCTCGTCTTCGCGTATTAGGCAAAGGTAGAACCAAGGCCTTTCACTAAGGGAATCTCAATTACCAAATTCTGAAAAACTTTCATTAACTTTAATCAATATTAAACATAAATTAATGATATCGGCGCATAGGTTCGATCAATTGTTACTCAAACACTATTTGCAAATTAGCCCAATATTATTTCTCAACGTTTCGATCTGCATTTAGATCATTTTCAAGAGAATCAAATTAACATTGCGTCTGTAAATTAATAATATATATTAAATTAAATAAATAATATTAAATAATATATATATCGTGAAACCGTAGAAACAGAAAAAGAACAACAGTATAAAACAAAAGGAATCGTTACTCACTTGCTTAGTGTCGCAAAATAATTAAACTTTAAAAATTAAAGATTTTATTCAATATTCAAAAATTCAAACAACACGACAGAAGTATACTAAAACACGAAGTTTCAAATGAATCAACTTCATTCGTTGTTTCATGAAAAATTACTGAAGATCCATGTCTTTTATTAAAAAGATGACTCTAACGAAGTGCAGCTAAATTAATTTATCTGAGTTATTGTACAGATAGTGCGCAATATTTCGTAAGATCCTCGTGTATAAATTACTGTAACGAGTTGAGAGAAACGAATTTGTTAGGGAGACAATGGGAAGTATTTTCCAAGGGGGAGGGTTCGTTATACAGATTAATTATTTCGACCCGAGATCAACGACGTATACCATAATGACCCGTTAACGACCGGTGTGAGAATCACGGCATTCGTTTCACGGTTAATTAACATTCATTTATGCACCTGTTAACGTGATGTTAATTGAAGACTTGAGGAAATGGAATTTCAGGTAAACAATTGCTCCCCAAGGCCGGCCGTTTCGTTTTGGTAGACCTACCTCGGACGTTGCCCGACATTTGATAACCTCTGACTGTTCCTTCGGAT
>CM052332.1:12785638-12833723 GCA_028455615.1 Lasioglossum zephyrum | reverse complement strand
ATTGCGTTAGTGGATTACTAGAGGCTATTTTGTACCGAAAGGAATGACTCCGACAGTGAATCATAATCTTCTATACTATAATAACTTCATTTTCTATAATAACTATAATAACATCAAGATCAATTGAATTTCAATTGATCGAACCTCGCGCCGATATCATTATTTATATCTTCTATACTATATTTGTAACACTTAATTATTATATTAATAAACATGTAGTCAGTATTGTAAATTATGTTTTATTTACTTTACTCCAATATTTGAAAGTAATTTTTACACAAAATGTCAATTTTTTCCTCGCACAATAATTAATTCGCGCTAGAACTGACTTTCAGATCACAGTGCGGCACAAGAATTAAGGGAGTTTATCAACATCGATTTATTATTTCCAAAGTATCAGAATTATTAGCCTCTTGGTGTCTGCTAGATATGAATGTTATGCCTTTCTTTACGAAGAAATAAACTTCATTTGTTTCGCAATCAATATTCCAGCGGTAACTTTTAATTACTCGTATATGATACCAACAGTCTCGAAACTTTGAATTTAGTGTTTCAAGCATGAACCATAGCGTGTCGACTACACTAGCTAATATTCATTTTGCATTCAAGAACATAGTTATTTTCTTCAATAAAAATTTATTTACAGTTATGTAGACACTAGAGTGATACAAGTTATCTGTTCTCATCAGTGAAACGATTAAAGACGAACAAGTTGTAATTATTGCAACCACGAAGAAAATCGTACGGTGACGGGTTATGGAAAGGGAAAAATGCCTCTGATCCCAACCAATTTTTATTCCGCAGTCGATTGCTAATCTTCCAGAAAACCGTATAACGTAGAGTCGTAACTATCCGCGTAAACGATCCGTAAGGCCCAGTAAAGCCGCCTTTAAGTAGCGTTTTATTCAGCCACTTCGGATGTTTACTTCCAGAAATCCATTGAATAATTTCGCGAAAAAGGATCAGAAGCGACCCGTGCGTGGATGTTCCTTAAAACACCTCATCAGAAGCTCTCGAGAATTCCGCGCGCCCCTTAATGGTCGCGTTTCTCCCTCGAATTGCCATCTCGGTCGCTATAAAACACGATATTTCGTGGTTCCCAATCGGCCGTTCTCTCGAAACCGAACCGATTTTACCTCCTTGTTGCAAATATAACGATTCCGGCGCGGCCGTGCCGGCAAACCAACAAATCATCCGGTAATGCCACGCCGAAAATAGCCAGCTCCGCTCGTTGGTTTTCGTTTTCCGAGCTCCGGCACAACCTTTCCGGTGACTTTATTACCCGGCACCTGCTCCCAAACCTCTTCACTCCGACGCACGCGGACACCTTTCGCGCGTTACCAGAACGCGTCGAGGATATCCCGTGACAACGAACAATTGATGTCTTCTCTGTCCCTTTGGAATCGATATCTATGCATCTCGAATGCGCGACGAATATTTTTCCAGTAATATATCGATCCTCGTAACAATTATGCCACCTCGAGATCCCCGAGAAAGATACAATAATGAGGCCGAATGAAAGTTTAGATAGCACTGAACAAGTCATTTGCTTCTGGCAACCGTAATTATAGGAAAATATGTTTCATCTATCGATCGTATTTGTTGTTAATAAAGAATGGTTAATGCTATCGGCGCACGGTTCGATCGTTTATTACTTCTTATAAAGCACTTTAGCAAATTATCAAGTGAAATAAACGTTTCGATCTGTGCTTAGATCATTTTCAGGATTTATTTGAATTGCGTCTGTAAAACACATAGTATATTTTTATAGTATAATTTTCAAAATCTTTTGTAAGATTAATTATAATGAATGATATTTAGAACAATTACTCAATTGCTTTGCGGTAAAAAAAAAACAATGTAAAAATGCGGAGATGTTAGTTTCAATCAATTCCAATTATTTATATGTAAGATTTGTGTACAGCTCGGTGAGTCATATATGCTCGAGAGAGGGCGGGACTAGATAATTTAGAAAAGTAAACAGATAGACATACAGAGTGACAGTTAAACGCACAATTAATTGATAATTGATTTTGATAATTCGGGAGTAAACGAACAAATAAAAAAAACCCTTTAATTATAAAAATCTACGAGCACAAGTGCTATACAAACCTTGTGCTGAGATAATATAGGGAAGCACAAACATTTAAATTGTTGATTCTCTATATTTTTAGGTTAGTACAACATGTGGGAAGCAAAGCATAATTATTTATTATGTAATTAATAATAAAACTCTACATTTTTATACGAATCAACCTTGTGTTTTTGCTTAAGAAAGGAACCATATTATATACATACATATATCTACTATAATCTTTATTTTATTATTTTTTTATTATTATTTTATTAAAATTTATACCTACTATAATAATAATAATAAATCTTTAATTACCATCATGTCCACGGAAATGTTATAGAAACATTATATTCTGCATAAAAGGTACAAACAAAGTATCAGTTCAACTTTATATAGATCAAAATTTCCCGGACAAGGGGCACCGATGTCAGAGCCCCTTTTCGCCTAATTAACTACTTTAGACACCGACGAAGAACGCTTCTCGTTCGAAGGAAAAAGGAGCCTAACCAGGAACGCCAGAAACTATTATGTCCAGCGGAGTACAAGTTTTTTTTTTCGCGGAAGAACGCTAATCGTACTGGGAATGGCGGTCGTAATCGTAACGAGGGGGCCCTTAAACGCGCGAGAAGCGCGAGAACGATCATTCAAATGATCGAGCACAGCTTCTAAAGGAGAAGCATCGTGGATGCGGTAACAATTGCCGAAGAACGATGGGAAGAACAGTGACATTTCCATTCGAAGAAGGCGTGAGCTTGCAAAAAGGGGGCATCGCGTGGACATCGCGGGCCGGAATGAAGCCCTCCGCGAATTATGGCGCAAAGAAAGACACCCGGCTCGCCATTTTCGGCTAATACACGGTCATTGGGTATACGAGGGCCCAATATCCGCGAATGGCGCGTCGTTATCATGAATAATTGAATGAACGACGGGAATAATCGATTCCCAGAACCGATTCACGGCGATTTGCTTTCATGAAAACAGACTTTCAAAGCTTGAAAAAATTCTCGGAAGAATATTCTGAATCGATATGAAAATTTTGGTTTGGCCAACATACAGGTGTTCAATATATTTCCTTGTTTCAGCAGTTTTTGCTATCTCGTGTTGCACCAGCTCGCTCTCGAAGAACTGCACGCGATTCGCAGTGTAATTATCGCGCACTGCGAACACGGATTTTATGGAACCCGTAAACAAGAGTACTACCATGTGTTAGCAGCAGTTTTTTCGGTAGTTAAACAGGGGGTTGGCAGAGTGTTTGCCTCGCGCGCGAAGCAAGATGGATGCCGCGTGACGCGGCAGCAAGTGTTTACGAACGGTTCCGCGTATAAAAATCGTCCGGCGAGAGAAAATATCATCGAAAGTATCGGCTTAATGGCCACCGTCATTATTCTTATTTATTGCCGCGGCGAGTTCTGTGCTCTGGGCATAAATAATCTTAGGTAATTGCAGGAGAGCAACTACGGAGTTCCCTCGTACCCTTCCTCGCTGTTGGTACGGTTAATGAACGGCGTCGAATAAAGTTATTCTTGTCGAATATGACGTCTGATGGTAGCTCGATGAATGAGAAATCTCCCAGAGGCAATGGGGACGATCTTCAAAAAAAAATAAAAATACATCATGTTCGCCAAATTAATATTTCAAACATCCCCTCGTATAATAGGAATTAATTCAGTAGCGCAAAGTTCAATCAATTTCTACAACTCTAGCAAATATTTGTAAGCATACCCAAACGTGTCGATTCGGATTTGAATCTGATTGCTTGAGTTTTGCTATTCAAAATTTTATCCCCTCGTATTACGGACATAGATACTAAGAAATGTTGCTGCTTCCAGATTCATTATTTATGTAGAGAACGTAGAAAATGGCTTTTACTTCTATAAAGACTTGATACCCTAGTAGCACTAAAATATTAGATAAATATTTTTTAAGCCACATTTTTTCATATGAGAAAAATATTGGATCTGAATATTGTATACATGTACAAGAAATATAAATTGAATGTTTAAAAAATACAAGCTAAATATTCAGAGAATATAAACTAGATATTTAAAAAATATAAAGTAAATGTGAATCCAATATTTGAAAAATATAAATTCAATATTTAAATAACATTCAATAAAATTTTTAAATGTAAGAAAAAGTTATAACAAAAATTAGAAACTATGTATATCTATTACTTTCTGTGCACTGCTTGAAGGAATATTCCATTTTATCTTCGCGAAAGGACCTTATTACAATTAACAAATTTTTATATTATATTATATAATTTTATATAATTTCTGATATTACATAAAGATTTATTTTATAATAAGAAAAAAACATTTTTTTCATAATATGAAATAAATATTATTTGTATATTAGGAAAAAATATTCTACTTCTAATATGAAATAAAGATCCATATAATATTTAGAAAAAAATATTTTTCTCGTAACATGAAATATTCTCCTGCATATTTAAAAAGAAATATTTGTTACTTAATATAAAATAAATATTGTATGTATATTTAAATATCAAGAAGAGATTGAATCTCTTTTTAATATTATATGAATGTGTATACAATATTTTGTGCTACTAGGGTATATTTAATATATAAAGGATTATAATAATGAGTGAATACAATAATCTCGTTCTATATCTAAGTTACAATACTCTCTAGAATTCCTCGCTAGACTGACTATGCGGCGCATCAATCACGAATCAATCAACACCATACTCCCAATAGATGGCGATATACTTCTGGTCGTAGACTATAATATGAATGACAACTTCAACAATTGAAAAAAGAATTAAATGAATGAAAGTTTGTGAACGACAGCGGGGAGCAGAAAATCGTATCGAGCGGTAATTAGATTCATAATGGCGACCGATTAATCTCGTCTCGCAATTTGCCCGTGGGAACGGCACCCCATAAATCCTTCGTGATTTCGAACGCGGCATCGATGTCGGGACAATGTTTCCGCGAAGCGCGGCAGTAAACAAAAAGGATCAGCTCCTCGAAAATTCCTGGCGACACCCGGGGCCCGCCGTTGGCGAAAATTGAGGGGGGTCGAAAGCACGTTTCATCGGCCGCTTAAGTAACGTTCGCGCGGACGTTACTCAACGGTGCCCCATTAATTCAGCAATTTATACACTGGACGCGAGGCTCTTGCGAAAGACGTCGTTTACGGTGATGACGCAAGATATCATTACAGGCGGTTTATCTGCTCTAAAATGACGCTGAAATTTCGCTGGGTCGCGCGAGAGAGGCAATAGCCTCCGAAGAAGACGAAGAGGACGATGATGAGAAGAAGAAAGATGGCGATGAAGCAGAGGAGAACAAGAAGAAGAGGATGAGTACGTACCGAAGATGATGAAGAAGGGGGTTGCCACGAAAAAGAAGCGGAGCAAGGGAGATTTTTACATGGCCGAGCGTTCGAACCTGGTCTCCGATGATTTGTAAGCACGTCGAGGGTTGTTTATGACGGCCTAGACAATTGTTTAACTTAATTGCACGCTGTTACGTCGGCACAGTTAGTCTCCCCATATAATAGAACGCCTCGGAGGGGCGAACTAACTGAGAAGGGAGGAGAGAGAGAGAGAGAGCGAGAATGTTACAAGTCGAGAGGATAGAGTTATTACCTGTCCGAGACTTTTAGAGCCCCCCTCGGCACGCCCTTCCAATGTAGCTGTTATTAGTAATGCGGACTATTAGGATTTTTCGTTGGCTTTTGCTCACCGAATTGCCCCTCTGATTCTGATAAATGCTTCATTCCATAAACGATACGTGGTCCTAGCTCGAAACGACGCTGCTTCTGGTTTTTTCACTGGAATTCACGTAATTCACTATGAAAATGTAGATTCTATTCTAGTGGGACTTATTTACGGCGCATTACCCACCAAATATTGGACCCCTTATGATGAAACGCGCGATTAGACCGCGGAGAGAAGCACATAAACTTCGACGATGTGAACCAAACAGAAATTTTTACGGCACCTCGTTCCGTTCGTGTTGCCGTTAACCCGGCCGGATTATTATTGGAAATAAAACTTTGTGGCCGAACCATAAAGCGATAAAGTATGTGTAGATACACGAATAGTCCATTTGAAATATTTGTAGTGATATTAGTAGACTGCGGATGTTGTAGATTTTCGTTTTAACAAAGTGGAATAAAGTGCAATATTATTCGTCAGTGGTAGTCAGCCTTTGCAAAAAAAATAAAGAATTTTATATTCCACCGTTTTTTGAAAATTTTCTGTGAATATTCCCAAAGCAGTGCAGCCTGCCGATTTTCTCAAAAGACCGCAGATTTCTCTAGAAAAATGAATAAAGCCAACGCAGCAACCGGCAGACACGCTCGTCGACGAGCGGCGAAAGGGGGAATGAAGAGAAATGACCGAGAAATGAATAAACGATCTCTGTTTCACGTAGCCCCGTTCACGTTCCAGGCGTTTACACGCGGAACCTCATAAATCAGGTTGGCCCGGGGCATCGGCAGCGCAGAAACTCGAATTTAATAAAGTTCCCTCGGATCCTCGAAGTCCTGTTCCTGGCAAGAAGCACAAAGGGGCCAGACGAGCCCGTCCCCTTTATTGTAGAATTTTCTGCCCAATAAAGTACGCCGGGCGTGGAAGCGCACGTAACTAATGGCGGAACGACGCGTTTGAGGATCGCTTCCAACCCCCACCCCACCCCGGCAACGTCCCCCACGAAAACGAGCGGCGCTTCTCGCGACACGGATTTTTCTATGGGCTTTATGACGTGGACAACGGGTCCAGCTTTTAACTCGCGTCTCCCGTGGATATTCTCTGGCCAGCTGAAATTCTTCGCCGCCAGACACGATAAACTGCGCGTGCATAGATTTCTCGTGATTCATCCCTTTCGGTGCCGATTCCGCGCTTAGTTTTCAACCCTCAAACAATTGTCTCAACAGGTTTTCCTTAAAAAATTCTGTTAAAATTGTTTCGAATTAAAAACCATAAAAAGAACTGTCTCCTAATGCGCGCCGGAAGCATCTCGGAAGCTTCGAAAGTGGCGACGCTCCACCCCTGACTCGTACAAAGGGCAGACGTTCGGACATTTTCCAAATGAATTGGCCCGCGTCGTTGACAACTCAATCGGCCGGCGAAAAATCATTCACTCGGCGTGTCAAGAACGGAGAGAGAAAAAAGGCGAATATTAGATACTCGTGAAGAACCCATAGAAAATTTGCCAGCATTCAGCGAGGCTCGCAGGTGGGACCTGGCGGTCTCACAGGGCGAGATCGTAAGAAAGCGAGATAGAAAGAAACCCGAGAGAAGTCAACCTGCGAAATTTCCACACTGGTCTCATTGTCCCCCGAGTGTCCAGAAGGGGCCTTTGGGAGCAGAGGGAGATAGAGGGGCCACCTCTTTGTGCCCCGGCGTCGAGTGTGGATTTCAGGGTGCCCATTGTCGGCCCTTAAGGACCTCTTTTACGAGGTCTGAAAGCCGGAGGAGGACTCGTGCTCCCGAGGGCCATTGTCCAAGTCAATCTTTGCCTCGTTAGGCGCTTATTTTCGCACTTATTTACACGCCCTCGACAAAAGGGCACCGGGTACCGATGGACAGAGTCGCGAGCGAGACTTGCGGCTCCCTTTTTCATCCCTCTTTGACTTTTCCTCGCCCCGGAAAACGACGACCGACTTGAAAGGAAGACGAACGCGTTTCCAAAGGACCACGATCTCGTTGAGTGATCCCGCCATTGCACCACGAAATTCTACGAATTTCGAGAATGGGGAAACCGATACTCCGACATTCCCTTCCTCGGATTCCGGGGAATTTGTTTGCCGAGCATTGTTACATTCGTCTCGTCCCCTTTTCTGAAATTGAGCAGAAATGAGGCTATCTTCGACAGATCCAAGGAATTTATTTTCCCTGTGTATTGTACTCGTCTGGTTTCCTCGTTTCTGGAATTTCGATGCAACACCTGTAATAAATACTTCAAAATTTTTCCAGTAGTCAGTCTACGTCTGTTAATGCACGTTGCAAATGAACGTTCACCGGAACGTTGTCTCAAAGCTGGCCCGAAAAAGGAACATCGGGAGACAACGTTCCGAATACAGTCGCCTAATTTCCCCGGCCACTGTCACGCTTCGCTCCTCTCTGGCAAAAGTCAGCAGGCGGCGGAGTCGCGGAGGACCGTGAAGTTGGGGCACACCCCATGGGATCAAGGGTGAAAACGGGCCAGCATTGTCTCGACGTTAAAGCGGCACTAACTCTGATGAGATTCGTGCGCCAACGTCAGCAGGCCCTCGACCTGTCTTCCCGGAACCAGCCAGGATGACTGATGGCAGAATTAGGTGGGGTCTTCAAACCGCTGGGACATGAAGAAGACGAGACTCCGAGAAACAATGACACGCTAGCTTAGTGAAATTCCATCGGACTATTAGCCACGGTTCTTGTTTTTCTTCATTTTAATCTTCATCTGCTGAAAAAGATACGTGTACAGACACGTTTTACATTTTATCGTTGATTTCTGCGAATCTGCGAAAGATGAATGATTCTATCACGGGGATCGCGTGACCAAGAACTCGAGTCTCGCGGAGAATCATCAGAAACTGTCTAATTACCCTCGCCTCTAATTAAACGCCGGGGCATCGGGGAATCCGGGGCTCGCGGGCCGTTAGCTCGATTCATCAATCGGGACGCCTCAATTAAAAGTCGATTACGGTCGAACCGGGGAACAGGAGGGGCGTTTAATTAGGAGCAACGGGCCCGAGCTACCCTTTAACGAGTCTCCGGTAGGTGTGCGTCTACGGGTTGGCTCTTTCGAGAGACGGGTGGCACACGACATGCCATGCTTTCAAAACCCTGAGCAGATGCTCGTGGAAATAATGTCCCGCGGAGGCCAGAGGCCCGACAGATAAATCGACGTGCGTTTCCTTCTGTTCGTTCGTTTTACTCTCAATACGAGCCGGATTATAAAAAAGATCTTAATCGATCGCGGTCGTATTTCACACCAAATAGGCCCGCGGTCGCTAATAAAACGAGAGTAAAAGAACGGTGATCTCCCTCCGGTAATATCTTTTCATCGAGCCACGAACTCGGACGACGTAAACGTCCCTCCGGTGCCTCGTTCCGGGACGTTTTCGGCCGTTATTCAAATCTGGACTGGCCCCGCGTCCCGAGATACGCTTTTACGAGTCTCGTTTTTCGGTGAACTCGTTGCTCCAGGTGGTTGCCCATCCACAAACCTAATTAGAATATTGATTTAAAGGGAGTTCATCTTGACCGTATTACCGTTAAGAGGTGCCACGAAGCGATACCACCTAACCGACCACAGTTTACCCAGCATTCCCAAGTCGTTCAACCCTCGAAATCGTCGGACCTGCTCCTAAAAGAGTCGTGGAGGTATTAACATCCTTATTCGAGCTCGTTCCCGTTGTTGCTGCTGCACAGAAATTTTAAGATATCGGCAAAACTCTTGGAATCGCTAAAATCATTCTAGCACGTTCGAGAAAATTTTTAATCAGTCCACAATATTAAAATTATGAGTTTACAGGATTCTGTTATTCAAGGTTTCGAATTTACTAATCTCAATCATTCTTTGAATTCGCTAGGAACATTCTAGCACGTGGAAATTTTTAATCAATCAACAAGATTGAAATTATGAGTTTACAGGATTCTCTTATTCAAGGTTTCGAATTTACTAATCTCAATCATCCTTTGAATTCGCTAGAAACATTCTAGCACGTGGAAATTTTTAATCAGTCGATAATAGTGTTAGGATTAAAATACGGGGATTGAAATTGAGTTTAGCATTCGCTCATTCAAGGTTTCTCGTATTTACTTGTTATGTATTTAAACAAGACACTTATTCACTTATGGAATAAACTGATATATTTCACATTAAATATGCTCGTCTTTACATTTACTACTTCGCTGTGTACATAGCACGCATCATATACATTGTTCTCTTGGCAGCTAATCCCGGTGTTGTGCTAATTTGTATAGATTTTCTCGTTACGTATTTTCGTTAATGCCGTTGAAACGCGATCTAGTGTGGCTATATCTAACATTAAACTAATTAAATGTTTGTTTGTTATTCTCGATCGTAAATTGTTGTTAACCAATATTTTCTAATTAAAACTCGAAAAACCAATCACGGAGCAGTGTTAAGTTTCTCGCGATAACATCTGCCATAAGTTTGAGAAAAATGAAGGATCAACCCCGAAAATCTTGATGCTCTCACCTCGAGGCCCGTAGCCGTTCGGCTCCTGATTTATTAATTACCGCGGAGATAATTAGTGAAGAACGGTGACCCAAATGCGAGAGCAACGGAAAAGGATGGGACTGGTCCCGGCGGGTTTGCAACGGTAGGACCAGTTCGGACGAACGAGAGCCGAGAAGGAAAGAGAGACAGAGAGAGAGAGAGAGAGAGACTCACTGCCGGGTTCGAACGTGCTAATATACGTACGGACCATAAACAATCATCATAAATATTTCGGTCGACACATTAGCCGGATCGTCTGCCAACACTGGGGCGCACCTTTCGCAATCCCTTCGTCCTTAATCACGCGAAGAAAAGAGAACAACGAGAGAAAAAGAGAGAGAGAGAGAAAGGACACGGGGTTCCAGCGGCTCCCGTGGTATCCCCAAGCGATCCTTTTTCTTCTAATTAAGATAATAATAACGGCTCATTAATTTCGCCACCCTCTGCAACAGCACCGGGACCCCTGCTTATGCTTTATCTTTGCTCTACGGCTGATTGTTTATTCCTCGCCGACTGTTTCTCCTCTCTTTTATTCCACGATACTTTCTTCCCTGCCGGGTGATAATTTGATTCATGACGTGGACGGTTCGCCTGGTTGCTGAGCAATCGTCCCGCGAACATGAATATTAAATATCCTGCTCCATGAGTTTTATTGAAATCACTCGCTTCCTGGTTTGTCGTTAAGCTTCACCGTCGGCTATCAATTATTCCTTTTGATGCTGCAAGGGCTGACCATTAAACGCGACTAATTTCCAATTCCTTGGAAAAAATTCCGAGAACGCGCATCCGACATGTCCTGATGCACATTTCAGTATCGGACGAATATTAATATAATGTATATAATGTACAAATATTTTCACAATTTTCCGTAGCACTGAAATGAAACATCTGGAATGGATTCTTTTCGCCAGTTCAACAATTCTAATGCAAACAATCGTACTTACTGTTCCAACTGTTAACCAAGTTTTTTTCTGTAAGATAAAAATCAACAGTATTTTTAAATTAAATTATTAAAGTGTATATATATATTATTAATATTAATATATTATATATTATTATTAAATTATTCAATGGAATAATCAAAAATTTTTTAAATACTTTTATATATATATATAAAATATATATATTTTGTAATAAATTTTATAATAATAATAATATATATAAGTATTTTAAAATTTTTTAATTATTTTATTTTTCCATTGAAATTCAGTTTCGAAACGAATGAACGTAAAACGCAATTGTCTCGATGATGTTTCTAACAAGAATTGGTTGCGAATTGTAATGGAGGAATTGGCGAAAAGTGTCGGTCGTGCAAACAAATGAATAAATATGTCGACGCGACGCGAGGGACATATTCCTCGGCAGCGGAATTGATAGGAGAAATCAATTTCGCCGGTGCAGGTATCTCGAGCCGTTATTTACAATAGAAAGCAATTTCACGGGCTGGCCAGAGGGCACGCGGCAATGAAGGCAGCCAGAACTAACAAGGTAACCTAACCCCAGGGACCCCGACGCGGAGACGAAACCGCAACGGGGACCGCGAGAGGAGGAAGCCAAGGGGAGAACCGAAATGGCCGACGCATAACTCGCATCCATTTCAATATCATTAGCGCCTTCTTCTCTCTTCTCTTTCTACCCTCTTCATTTTTCTTCAACGGGCATTAATATAGAATCGTATACATATGTATATTACATCTATATACGGCGACCAGTATTAATATCCGCACGATCCTCAAATCGGAATAACAGTTTTAACGATGAACCCTCCGGTGTCGGTCAAACGGCCAACCTGAGACTTTCGATTTTATAATTGTTGTACCAGTTTTCATTGGCAATATTTCACCGATAACTTTGCCCGACAAAATCTTCAACACCTTTAACGTAACATACTATTCTGTACCAATATTTTTACTTTTGTATAAAAATGTCATTATTACACTGTAAGAAGAATTAAACGTGGTCGGCTGATAATGGTTGTCAATCGATGTTAACCATTCGCTGTATAGTGTATCATATCTGATACAGTTAACAAATCTGGTATATAGTAAACTAAGAATGTGTTTCCTTACTGTTTTGCTTTATGTTCACTTTTCTGAAAATGTCGTTTTAATATTTTCAAATATTTTTCCCTTAAATAAAACACAAAAACTGGCCCTTCTTTCAATCTTTTCATCCCTATTAAAAAAATCATGCAGCTAAAGTTAATATCGAATACTGTCGTCAACTGAAATCGTTGTCGGTGATTTCCATGGGACCCGTTGTAAAAATACTCTCACTGAAATGCCAATAAATAAAATAAAAAGAAATCAAGCAATCCTGCAATTAACATAATCCCAACTTTTCGATCCTGAGATGTGGATCATTTTCGAGAGAAGAATTTTTAATGCGTCTGAAAAATAAATATCACTGTAATATGTTTTAACCCTTAACTGCATAGTGTATCATATCACATACAGTTAAGGTTATGATTGAAATTTCCATCATCATGCAAAGAAGGGTTAAACAAATCAAACAATATAAATGTTTAATATAAAAGTTTGTAACAGTACATACATAGGACCGACACATTTCAAACTAAGCCAACCAGAACATAACGATCGATGCCTGCCCAAGTCGATACTTGGCGGTAAATTTTAAATCCCACTGGAGACTGTTTTCACAACGAACCACTAGCAAGTACTATTAACGAATAAAGTAGAAAGGATTGACATTGACAATGTTTGTACCAACAATGTGCATACAATAAAAATAAGTATCCGAAGAAACGAAAGCTGAATCTAGATTAAATAATGTACACAGGAAACATTAATCCCTTAACCTACAATTTACGTTCCTTTTAGTTAATTTCTGTAGTTGTAGGTTAAAGGGTTAACACAGAATTATGCTTAGAAAAATTAAGAGAAGTTTATAGAAATTTATTAACTACCGGTAGGTGCATTGTAATTGTCGATGGACCGAAAGCACGGGTCACGAATCACCCGGTCGCGTCACGACAATGCCGATGCCTGACGTCGCGCAGTTTCTCGTCCCCGTCGTCGTCCCGTTCGCAATAAAGCAAAAATTCAAGTATTATTAATGAATAAAGTAGAAAGGATTGAAATTGACAATGTTTGTACCAACAATATGCATACAATAAAAAGAAGTATGCAAAGAAACGAAAGCTGAATCTAGATTAAATAATGTACACAGGAAACTATACATTAACACAGTATTACACTTAGAAAAATTGAGATTATGTGATAGAAATTTATTAACTACCGGTAGGTGCATTGTAATTGCCGATGGACCGAAAGCGCGGGTCACGAACGACCCGGTCGCGTCACGACAATGCCGAGGCCTGACGTCGCGCAGTTTCGCGTCCCCGTCGTCGTCCAGTTCGCAATAAAGCAAAATGGACAATGGTCACGGGCGGTAACGAAGAGCCGTCAGACTCGCTCGCCGCGCGATCAATATCGCGGATAATAAAAGATCGCTAAATCAAATCGTCGTCCCGTTGCCGGGTCCTGAGTCCCGGGTCCCGGGCCCTGAACAGAGGGGTTACTTTGTTACTTTACCGTGAAAACGCTGTAAATTTCGTGCCATAAAACCGGCGGTTTTAGTGGCTACAAATTTGACCGGTGGCCGTGCGCGCCTGCCTCCAGGCTTTAATCCTTCTGCTCGTTGCCTCCTGGAAAGGATATCCTCCGGTCGCTACTTTAATGAGCTACGAACTTTTGAATTATGCACCTCCGCCCGTAGCCGCGCATTCATAACGCAAGCGTATCCTCTCGCGTGTATGTACCTCGGCATGGCCCGTCCCCGCTTTTTCTTCCCCCGTCTCTCGCACACACTGTATGTACTGCGAGCACATACACCACCGTATACAAGCTCGCGATAAAAGTGCACGCGCAGGAATCCGCCTGCCTCTTTTTCTTCCTGATCCCCTCCTTCTCACCCTCTCTTCACCCCTCGTGCCAGGAGCTATCGATTCTGGTGATACGAGCTGAACGAGAGAACTCTTTCTCTTTCTCTATAGCAACTTTCATCGTTTCCCTTTCTCTAACTTCTCTCTATTTCTGCGCTACGAACAGTCACAGAGACAGCCTCGTTGCTTCTCCTGTCAAGCGATTATGGCTCAAAGACTTCACTGTTGACCCACGTTTGCTGATAGCTTCCCATCAATTTAGAAATCGGTGGTAGATCGAGAGTATCGTCGTTCGACCCAATTTTAAAGAACGTTATTGTTGGAATTCAACGATACCATAGCATAGTATAAGTGTAAATAGTAGCAATAAGTGCAAAAATAGTATCCAATTTGTAAGACCGTGCGTGCTCCGAAATCGGAGCCTTTAGTCTAGTGTTCAATTATTTATATCTTGTTATACTTTTGTGCGTTTAAGTTTGTTGTACCTACCTCTGTCAATATTATACTTTTTTGTTTGGCACAATAAACGCTCTGTTTTTTTTAAAGCGTCTTAGGTATAAGGGTTTAGGCGTAAGGGGTGGTTTTTCCCCTCGCCATTGTGGTAGATGTAGCTAGTTTGTGCGGATCGAAATATGTATTGTATAGCTTACACATTCTTTCTATTTAGACAATAAAATAAATACAGGATACGCGGAAACACTGTATGTCGTTGTTTAAAGCAACAGCTTTATAATACCGATAAAGTGAGCACGGTTTATTTCGAACAGTTATTCGTTTTTAAAAAGGAAGCCGAAAAATGGATTATCCAAACTACCGTACGTTTCTCATTAAAAAATGATTTCGCACGAATTGCGGCAGCTCTTTTTTACACTCTTATGCCGCTGGAAGCGTTTTCCGTCGGCCATCTTGGATATTACCGGCGCACTTCATTATCGGCAATGATTAAACTGATTCGGTCGTTCCGAAGGCATGAAGGGCCCAATTACGCGGTTAATTCGCGAAGGGATCGGCCCGTCTTGGGAAAGGGTCGAGATTTCACGCAGGAATCGCGTCCGCGAATAATTCGCGTCATTATAAGGCCATTAGCCGGTGCGCGACTCGCCATCTTTGCCCCTGGAGGCCTCGACGCGAAGCCTTCCGGCCCCGTGATTTATGCAAACCCCCGCGGAATTGCCGTACGAAATATTACGACGCGAGCGTCGAAAACCACGAACGATTAAACGGCGATCATTACTCCATCCCGGTTTCGTCTCTCAATTTCACGAAAATATCCTTTTAAACAGTGTAATCGGCGCCGTTCCAGCAATTTCTGCGCGGCGGGAGCAGGGGCGTAGGAATCGCGTTCCTTCGTCGAAATTGATTCGATTACCTCGGTTCGTGGAAACGGAGAAATTTATTTCGCAAACGTTACGCTACACGGTGTACCTACATACACGCGCGCCCGTTCACGCCCTCCGGCGATCGTTTAAATTCGTTTGCGAGAGCCGCGGGGTAATTAGGCCGCGCCGCGTATTCCGTAAAATCGATCGATGTTTACGCAATTACCGTTCCTCTCCTTCGAACGATCGCGATCGGTCCTCCTCCTTCACCTCCTACTCCGCTCTTCGTCGCGTGATAATTGATTCCGTGCACCTGTTGGAGTCGCCCGCTTTACTGGGAGGTGTCGAAACGCCGTCTAATTGGCGACGATCATGTTGATACCCGCCGAAACATTCGCTCTTTTTTATTTACTGCCAGATGGGCCGATCGCCGGAAATTCTGCGACTTACCGAAATTACCGTTCTCTTCTCTTCTGCTTCACTTCTCTTCGTCCTGCTGCTCCTGATTTTTCGGGCGAAGCGGATTTCTATGCGAGAGAAAAATTCTCTGCAGTAATTACGAGTAGATCCTATTTTCATTGGTAGTTAATAGCCATTGTTGGTCTGTAACGAATAAAAATCGTATTAAATTCTATCAGATTTTATACTCTGACATTTTTAAAGATCAATTACGTGGTACAAGAGCTACGTACATAGATACTTATTTCTTTTGTTAATTACAACGTCCCCTATAAAAATCTTGTTTCCTGACAAAAAAGAATGTCGAATGCATCAGTTTTGTTGCACACCCCTGTAATTTGATGTAGAAGCGTGTAAATACAGGTCCGAACCAACGAATCGCTAATCTGGCAAGTCGCGAATCGTCGATAGCCCGCAAACGGGGCCAGCAGGGATCAGAAAAATTCCATCGGGGCCTTGTCAGGGGCCTGGCGTCCCCCGGTAGCCGTGGGCCCCCTCCCGAAATTTCAATCTCTGCCGGAGCCGCTTAAACGGCACTAACACCGAAATAATCGGCAATATTTAACGGCATTTAATTTCCCCCGGAGCTACCCGTGACAACGTAATAATCCGTGTGACCGGGGCACCGAGCGTGCTGCGCGACGGAGTGTGGAGGAACGTGAAGCAAGAGGGGGAGGGCGAGGAGGAAGAGGGTCCGTACGGGGGCGAGAAAGATGGAGAGAACGCGAGGAACGTTCCTCGTTCCATGGGACCGTAAAATTTCCTCGGTTCGTCCCCGCCGCGGTTCGCTCGAAATCCCCGTGGCGCGACCATTCGTCATGCTTAAGTATACTAATGCAAGCATAACGTATTAATAAACCGGCCGGGGCTCTGGCCGGCGTCATAAATTCCACGAGGCGCGGGGCCCGCGCCGGACAGGGGCCGCGTATGTGCGCGCATATATCCACATACTTATGCTAATGATAGCCGAAAAGAGAAAGGTGTAAGCCTTTTTCCCACCTGCTGCCCCCCTACGGTGTCCAGATACGCCTCGAAAGCTCCGTGACCACCTCCCCTCCGCCTCCCGGACCCCCATGGATCGGACGCCCCATCGACGGGGCCCACTTCTTGCTCCCTTTTCCGACGGGGCCCGTCGCGAAACAGGCTTTTACCTTTCGACACGATCGTGATCTGTTTCGATGCCTTAATTACCTCGACTCCGACCCCCTCTCTCACGCCTCCGCACCCCTTTCCTTTGGAGAACCGCTAATGAACCGATAGATCGCGGCTTCTTTCACCGATGGCGACACTTTCTTTCGCGTCACCGATCCAATCTCTCAACCCGTTTACCGGGATTACGAGAAAAATTTACGAACTTTTTTCTCTGCTCGGCTTCACTCTGTTCTCAATATTATTATCGAACTAGCAGAATTCCCGTTAAAGAATCAACGGCTGGCTTATTTCTGGAGGTATACCACTAGTTTGTTTACCATTGGTTCAGAGGAACTGGCAATTGTATGTATAAACAGACGCGGCGAACTGAAGTTCGTGTCCTACGAAGGTTACTCGCAATTAGCAAAAAACACAGCCGAAAGTTTCGATTTACTTTCGTGGGTAAACAGTCTCGCAAGTATCCGTGGATGATATACGGTTGATCTCCTGAGCCGGGGCATCGAATTCTCCGAAAGCGTAAGCAGTTGATATGTATATCCAAACGACGACGGTTTTTTTTTAATTACCGTGCGCTGTACACAGTTGTCATTATGAATGGTGGCTCGCGAAATCGATGGTACAGTACTGCGGAGGCACCACGGGCAGTACAGAAGTGATAATTTCGTGATTGAATATATCGAAGGGGCCCCATGCTGGGTCGAACTCGTCCGAGGCGTCTGGGCCCCATAAGCCAGTATGGGTTACACGTATAATCGAGAGGAGCGACCGGTCGGTGGTGGTAAAGCATACATACATTATAACACCATTAAAATACCCCGAGCGAAACACCCTGCGACTTGAACCCCTATTTTACGTCCCGGTATCGTGCCAACGTGCTTGCACGTCGTTAATGGTTTCTCCGCTTTCTACCTTCTTGCTTTTCTTTCTTTCTTCCCTTTCCTTTTCGTTCCCTTTCCTCGTTCTCGACCGGTGCCCTTTTCCTGAACGGTCGAGCTCGAAATCCGGGGCATACCCGTAGGTGAATCGTTATGCACGTAATTTATCGCCATCCGTATTCGGCACTCGCTACGCCCACTTTTTCACCGACTTAGAATCCGCGAATCTCGCGAAATTCATTTTTTCACGGACTCCAACCCTGTCGACAGATATTTCGCACGAGGGTCAACCGATAAGTGAGTTACACCTCTTTAACTTTCGTTTCAACACTTTGCACTCCACGATTTATTTTACGGTTCCAGTGATCGGTACTTTCCTCCAGTTCGTAATTTCCAGAGAGAGGAGAACATTTAGCTGTACATTAACAAAACCAAAATAGAATTGTTTAGACTCTGTTCAGAATCTTATCACGAATCAAACACGATATTGTAAGGCAACTTGTTAAGAGTAGGCAATTCTCTATTCATAAAATATTATACACTGTATTTACAGGTTATAAGCACGGTAGTGTCTCGCTTGTTGTACGAAACGAGACCGAGGACGCACACAAAAAATACGCATACTGTGGGATCAGGACCCCTAGAACTAATATACAGTAGGAGATCAGGAAGAATTATAGGGTTCCGTGGGTGAGCGCGTTAGTTGTACGGCTACCGCCAGTGAGGCCTGGGTTCGATTCCCGAAGTGTCTTAAGAAGCACTGCATTTGCTTCGCTGCCGGGAGGTATTACACGGCGAATCAACAGGAATCAAGCAGAGCACTTCTAAAAAAATTGGAAGTGTGGACGCAATAATCCGAATAATCAATAATCCGAAGCCGATGGGGGACCGATTGCTGAGTAGTCCATCTCATATGAGATTTTCTAAAATAAAAAAAAAACAAGCAGCGCATTCTCCACCTTAGTCGTACGGCTACCGCCAGTCGATTCCCGAAGTATCTTAAGAAGCACTGTATCTGCTTCGCTGCCTGGATTCGATTCCCGAGGCGACGGTTCCCTTATTTTTCATAAAATCCTACAATACAAAAATTGAGGTTGTGCAACGAAAGAGGTTACCAATCGCATTATCCGTTTTCCCACCACGAATACTTGTGCGAAACATTGCGTGAGACAACTACGTACACTTACTGCCACAAGAAATCACCGACACAAATTTACCCGACACGATTTTTGCCAACAACGAATCTGAAATCGTTGTCGGTGAAATTTGTGGCGGTGAAAATCGTTGTCGGTTAAAGACGTTGTCAGCCAAAGTAGTTGTCGGTGAAACGTTGCCGGTGAAAACCGTGTCGGGGAAATTTGTGTCGGTGATTTCCATGGGATCCAATTCAGGAACCCTGTCTACGGATCTAAATGACGTTATTCGTCATCGGAATAGTCGGTTGCAGTGACACAGAGGATCGAAAGTGCAGCGCGTGGCGCTCCCTGTTCGAGCTCGGTTCCTTGCCAAGACGTCATTAGAATCCTCTTAGAACACAATCTCTCGCCCGCTGCGTGGATTCTCTCATATCGTGTACGAGGTGATAAGTATCGCCGCGATACATCACCTAAACAAACAGCTTATGCCCAAGCAGAGGGGCCGAAGGTGTTCGAGGATGGACGAGGACGTTGGGGCTCTGAGAAGGGAGGTAGACCAGGTGAAAATAGGGAGGGGGGATCGGAGGGGGTGGAGTGAGAAACGACAGAGTAAGGGGAACCGCGTGAAAGAGAGGGGAAGAGGGAGGCGAGGGTGGAAGGAACGCGGTTTGTAGCCTGGCATTTGTTCGGTTGTGGCAAGAGAGACATCCATCGTTGCCGCAGGGGGTCCATGAAGTAATTGTCTGCCAGACATCGTCCAATCCGGGACCAGCTCGACTCTAGATTAACGTCGAACCAAATTCTGACCAGTGGCTCTCATTAGGACCTCCACCACGTTGCCCCCTATTTCTGGGGGGACACGTCCGTAATTAATAGACTGCGGACCTTCGGCTAGATTGTCACTTTCATAATTCATTCTACGGGAACCGTCGCGGAGGAAACATTTTCACTCCATTTACAAGATTCACAATAAAATTTGGATGTGGAGGATTTATTGTTATCAAAAGACCTGTATTATCAAGTAGAAATGGTACTTGCTAATTTTTTTCAAATGTAGAGAACATGTAAATCACATCTTACAAGAATATCCTATATTTTCGAAGTTTTCCAATTTCGCTTCTAGAGCTTCTCAATCCCTTTTTTTCGACGTTTATTCGAATAGTATATGTATGTTACTGTGTATGTTACTATTAGTTACTGATATGTCACCATTCAGAATAAATACGTTTCTCAAATGGCCTTCGAACATCTTGTGTATAAGGCAGGGCCAGCTAGATAGCCTGATTGATGAGTCCTCTAGCGGGTCTAGGACGAAACACCTCCTTTCTTGTAAAACTGATTAAAACATTTTTAATAGCTAACGTGGTTTTCGAACCTGAATATTCAAATCCGGATCCAGCGTTTAGTATCTCACAAATATGGCTAATTGTTGTTGTAAATGATCGAACCTTTGCGCCGCGAATAAAAATTTGTAATATCCTGAAGATAAATTACGATCGATAACCAATTAATTAATTAGTATATGTATGTATTTGATGTTGCATTTAAATATTATCGTACAGTAACTACATCTAATCAAAAGAAAAGAAGCTTGTATCCTTTAATTACCATTTCGGTGAGGATAAGTAAGTGCCCGGTGATTTATGAGCGGGAGGTTTGTTCCGAGCCGGAAGGAAACCAAGTATCGAAGAAATTCCAGTTGCTTTTTCGTTTCTGAAGATTTTTGAAAATCTGTCAGATTTAAAAGTGTTATAGGAATTGCAGATACCGAAAGAACCTTTTTCGAGATCTCTCGCGATGAAGTTCTCCCCGTTTTGTTCGTCACCCGGCGACCAGGAAGCGAGAGTTTTACGATCTTCCAGAAACGAGCGGTTGCCAGCGAGTTACGATCGCGATGAAATTTAGCGTCGTGTTCCCTGTAACAGTGCGCGCAAACGGTTCGCCAAAATTTACATACTTAAGCCACCCCCCGGTGTCCACTAACGTCTTCTTAATCACGCGAGCCCTTAACTCCCGCGGATTGAAGTACTCGGCTCTCGGACACGGTCCGGTAAATTCATAATTAACAATAACGATCTCATTAACCCGGTGATTATGCCTGGTCGCAATCTCATCGTCCTTGGCTGAACCGCGCGCCGAATTCGAGTAGCTTTCCTCTCGCATACGTGTTCGCCATCTTTCGAGAAAATACGACCGCAGCGGTTCTCATTTTAATATTACCCCTCGGCATTAAATCGTTTAACAAACTAGCTAATAATCCTCGTTCCGGAACGAGGATCCCGCTACCGAAGACCCTCCGAAAAGGACAGAGGCCCTCGTAAAGATGCGGAGAATCGAAAGAATACGCGAGAACGTGTCGCTAACGGCTGTCTTAAATTAACGAATAATCCAAGGGTCCGCGAAATAATGAGAATGCGAGATCGGCCCACAGTGTATCCAATGGGACATGCTAATTGGCTGGAACCGAATATTTAGGCTGCCCAACAGGCTCAAATGCAAGGCTTTCTTAAACGTTTGACCAATGTTAGGTAATTTCACAGGTTCAATTCTGCTACTCGCTGTGAACACTTATTACACTTGAACAGAGTGAAATAAAATTTCCCTGGGCTTATAAAAATTTTTTAACTCACTGACGTACGAGTTGAATGAAATTTATTTCTTAACCATTCGCTGCATAGTGTTTCATATCTGATACAGTTAACAAATGTGGTATATAGTAAACTAAGAATGTTTTCTTACTGTTTATTTTTCTGAAAATTTTGTTTCAATTTTTTAAAATATTTTTCCCTTAAATAAAACACAAAAACTGACCCCTTCTTTCAATTTTTTCATACCAATTTAAAAAAAAATCATGCATTGAAGGGTTAACTTGTGCCAGTTTGGCAATGAATTTTTGTGCAAATTCGATACCATCTCCGTGATGACGATAGATACATTACTGGAAATATTTCGTGTGCACAATGGCATAATAAACACTGAAACTCATATCTTCACCTGTGCCAATAATTTCGAGGCCCGTTCGACAACACCGTCGTCGAGAAAAAGGTGGGGACGACGGAAAAAGAGGGCAACGAGTCAATTAAGAAGCTTTCGAGCGTACGTTGCCCTAATCATCGATATCGGGAGGGGAGAGTGGAGGAGAAAGGGCCCGGGCTAAATTACGAGCAGCCAATTATATTGCGTTTAAAATTAATTACTAGATCGGCCGAAGATAAATCGATACTTCGACGATGACGCAGTGACGAGGGACCCTGGTTCCTCCGCTTCGAAGTGGAGAGATGATCCCCTTCCCGTTTATCTTTTCGTAACTATCGGTTCGATCTTTCTCCCGGCATGGCAATTATTGCGTCGTCAAATTAATCATAACTCGCGGGACAATCGTTTGACGTCTGTATTTGTCAGCGAAACCGTTCGAACGGCTCGTCTCTCGATCCTATTATTCGAGAAAGTTGCTTACCGAGATCTCATCGAATGAAAGAGTTCAGCTTCGCTACTGGATCGTGTGTTATTGAATATCAATTTTCCATGTTGTCATTGGGTTCAGAGAATTACCAATGTCGTCGAACAATTTTTCGAGAAATTCATTTCACCTGTTCGTTGCGGAAAGATCAACTCACCCCACTCACCTGGCTAGGGTTTGCAATCCCGCCGGATAGACATGGGATTTATTTCAATCCAGAGAAGGGGTTGAACGATAGTACGTTTTGAAATATTCATAAAAATTTTGAAGTCTGTATTCTTAGCACTAAACCTAAGACTTGGAAATAACTGGAAGACGTTCCCTTAAAAAAATGACAAGATTGATTATATTTAGACTTTTATAGCTATACAATAATAATCTTAATCTATATCTATCTATCTACAATAAATAAAAATTAGAAGCTATTCGTTGATAAGCGAATCACTTGAGAACGGCTGGACTGATTTGGCTAATTTAAAAGAAAAATGTTCGTAATTGTCCGGATAAGGTTTCTAGGGAAATAAAGAGTGGAAAAGTTGTCCGGAAAAATTCGGTAAAATATGAAAGTGTTTTTTTCGATGGGATTTTTGTATGAACTCAAGACCATAACTCACGATTCGAACGATGGACATGCGTAATTATATTTTTGTTTTGTTTGTCGTGGTCCTGGTAAAGTTTTCAGGAAAAGAATACAGACAATTACAAAGGAAAGTCGGAAAATTCGGACAAACTGCAAAGACTATAATTTTTGAAACGGTACAAGTAGCTCACAAACAAGATTGAAATTTGGAGAGGACAACGCGTCTGTCGGGTTAGTTAGTTTCTTATAAAATCATTTTTATTATTTCAATAATTGGAAAATAAAAAATCTGGAACCGGTGTTTTCTCAATAAAAATGTTCAGGAATAAATGTCAGGTGCTCGTCAGACGATCGACGTCCTGGAATAAACAACGCGAAGGAAAGTTGAGTAGCAGCACTTTGAGGACCGCGGTGAAGGGATTACGATTTCTATAAAGAACCAAAATCCGAGGTCATCGGGCACACGTGCAGTCCCATAAACCTCCAGCACCAATACCCGGCGGCGCGGGTCGCACACGCGCGAATATTCAAACGCATAAACATATCGTCGCTCTGCACGCCCCCTCGCACACACCGCGAAGATTGGCCGAGCTCGAGACGCATGTCTTATGGTAATATTCCGCAGTGTTAGCAGGACCTTACAATATTATTTGTCCGCATTAAATCGCCTCTCCGCTCGGGTTCTCTCATCGGTTCTCAGCCAATGCTCTTTCGCCCTCGAACGCGCCACACGCTGCACCAAACTATAGCGCTACACCTCTTCAGAACTAGGGTTTGCAATCTCCCGTGATAGATATGGGATTCATTTCACTCGCAAAATTAAGGACCTAGTTCTTCAATCTAATATATATTTGACAAAGTAACAAACTTTACATAAAGAGATAATCATCTTTAATCATAGTAATTAAACATTCAAAGTTTTCTTCCGGCCTGAAATAATTCCATTACATAATAATCTATAGAAATTAGTTTATGATATCGGCGTACAGGTTCGATTAAAAAAATCAAAACAAAGCAATTTTGCAATTTATACAATTTTCTCAACGTTACAATCCGATTCTGGATCATCATCAAGAGTTTTGCATCTGAAAAATACTGAATGCTGTGCAACACTCTTAATTTTAAACTATTAATTCGTACGATCGACAAAGTAGAATATTTATAACAATCTATATAAATAAGATTTATATAGACCTGGACCTATAGGCTGGACCGATTTGGCTAATTTAAAAAAATATCTTGGTAATAGTCTGAATAAGGTTTTCAGGGAAAGAAAAATTGGAAAAGTTGTCCGGAAAAATGGAAAACTTGGGAAAAAATTAAAGTGCTTTTTTCTATGGGATTTTTAGACCATTTCTTACGATTCGAACAATGGATGTCGATCACAAACAAATTTATTGGAAGGACAGGACAACGTGTGTCGGGTCTGCTAGTATATTATACAATACGTTATAATTGCTAAGGTGAGTCGGAAGAATTTTTTCGTACTCCGAAATGTTGGTCGAGGCTTCGTTTCTTTGATAATTTCGTTGATAATTTCTATTTTCCTCGAACCGTTCGATCGAAAGCTTATCTCTAGCGCGCAACTGTCCGTATCGCATCGCGCTGTTGTAACTGGCTATCTAACCGATGCTTGTTGGCAAAGAAGCAGCCTATCGGAAGCCGATCGAACGACGAAAGATCGCGGTACGTGTCCGATCGGCAGGGGCTTCCGGTCGCAACCGAGAATTACGAGCAAATTATCGGCAAGCAATAATCCGTGGATGGTTTCGCATTGGATCGCACAGGGCAGCCGTCCCCCGAGTTGTGTTATCGGGGGTCCGTTGTAGAAGGTGGCTATAATAAGACTCCATTAAAACGATTTGACGCGGGAACAATGCGGCCATTCGTATTCAACCGCATGCGCGATCTCCTCACCAGCTGCATGACCGCCATGTGAAGCCGATCGTGAATCGGGTTTACTGCCGGTGAACAGTTACCCGCCGGATCGCACGTGTACGTGTCCAATGAGCCACGGTTCCCGGGCTTGCTCGAATATTATTACCAGCTCGAATATTACCTGTTCCATCGCGGCAAATTAGCTCCTAGCCGACGACGTTACTACCTGCGTTATCGACGTTATCGTCGCCATCATTTCTAACCTGGCGACTCGTGTTTTGATCGTTCCGTCGCGGAAGTACCCGCTACCGATTGCCAGTTCATTCGTTGTCACTCGCAATCTGTAGAATTATGAAAATTCATTCGTGTGGGCGATAATGGAATAAATTTTTCCTCGTCCGAGCATATTATACTGAAAATTATAGACAATCTCGATAAATTTAGAATTTCTTCCGAGTTTAATTCCATAGTACCTGATTTTTTTCACTTTATGAATAATATTTTTTATGGGAACAACCTTTGTATTCTAAATTCTATCGAATTTTATATTAAATAATATTGTGAATAACGGTACAGCTAGTTCTTCTGATGACTCTGAGCCACCACTCGACTGCTGAGGGTTGACTTCCGGCAAACGAAGCGTTAAAGTATGCGAATATATTTTTCGATCATGATAATACTAATTAAAACTGAGTGAACTATCATTCGAGCATTTTAAACTGAATTTCTGCGGAACACATAAGGGTTGAACAAGTATGGAAAAATACGGGTAAATGGAACAAGACGCGAGGTGTAATAACTGTTGTGTAACATCATAGAAAATAAAGTTGATGTTTTTGGCGCACCGGTTCGATCACTTTAATTGAAAGCAATTTTGCAATATATTAATATCGATATGTAGACGTGAACACAGCACGTGGCATTGTTCTTTTATAATTCATAAAGTTATTTCAATAAGCAAGTAAGTTGACATATTTCAAAAAGGGTTTAACAGGTTCTCATCAACAGAAAAAAAATATTACTTTTATGTTGTTTTAATAGTTCACAGACGCAATCATTATGTTCTTGAAAAAGGTCTAAACAAAGACCGAAACGTTGAAATTAATATATTATTTATTTATTTAATGCTTTGTGGTTTATATAACATATTCAATACATGAATTCCATTAGCGTATTACGTGATGGCTTAATGTGCCTCTTAGCTTAGCTTAACTTAACAGTAATTTTTTATTCAAAAAATTTATTCAATGAAATTAAATTTTTAGTGCACAACGCTTAATACAATCGAAAATGATTAGCAGACCTTTAATATCTAGACCACATAGGAAGCATCTTATACAGGTTGGTGAAATTAATATATTGCAAAATTGCTTAAAGTTAAAATTAAAGTGATCGAATCGGAGCGCCAAAAACATCAACTTTGTTTAAACATACAATCGACAACAGTGGCACACACAGGGTTTAATCTTGGGGGGAGGGGGCGAGTTGAACAAGATGACTCTTTTTTTTAGCAAAAATATGTGTCAAGGGTAGCCACATATGTTTACTTATATAAGGAAAAGTTCGTCAAAATGTTTAGTTTTGCATATAATATATCCAAAAATCATCGAAATCGGAGAGGAAGCAGCTATTCTACGGTTTAACTAATTTTTCAGTGTTTTGTTTCCTTTTTCTTGGAGGGGTACTTGGACCCCTGGCTCCACTCCCCTGGGTGCGCCACTGATCGACAAATAAAAAGAAAAGTTATTATCATAAAAAATGTTGAATATTATGTTAAAAATATTTTCGCCTAACGGTAGGATGCTGTAACCGTAGCACACAGTGGTCAGCGTTTAGCATCGTCTGTGTCCGGTGAATTATGAAATCCAATCGCGTTTATCGCGTTGAATTATGGCGTCTAATCGGCGGTAAGTCCCGTTCCCGACGATTCGACGGTGTTCTGGAGATCGTGGAAGAGGAGTTAGGGTGTTGTACGCGAAACGAGAGCCTAATACCCGGGACTAAGTCGAGGATTTATTCGCGGCCGGCACACCGCACCGGGCGCGGTGATTTATTCGCCGTTAATGCCAAAATATTTAGAGGCGGTGCGTACGCGCTAACTAATCCCCGACCGGTTCAATTAGCCGAAGGTGGCCACGGCCTCGCGGCGCTGTTCGTACGCCAGCTGGCCTAAACCGGTTTAGGATCGGCACACAACCTAGCTGCGGTTAATACAATGAAATCGATGCGAAGTTAATCGTCCGCGTGCTCGACGGATTTGCTGTGGTTTCTTCCGGATCTATCGGACCGCTTTTCCGACCGCCTGAGCTACCTGATCTCCTGGTCCAAGGATTAGAAGGCTCGATGGCCGATTACATCGTACTGTGCTGGTGAACTATGCCAGAAGTCGACGCGACAGGTAGTACAGGTGGCTTTCAACCAACCTTTATTTTGTTTTGCCAGCAGTAATTGAGCTTGTTACCTGCATTTCGGGGACCGACGCGACCCGTACACCAAACGCTTTTGTGCGAATTTAGAATTTCAGAGGGTTACTATTACGTATTAACCCTTCACCATGTTTTAACGAATCACTCTCGCCATGAAGATTTTAAACAAAGTCTAACAAATATGAGCGTTACCCTCTTTTTAAATGAAATAACATTTGTATTCGTTTGTTATCAATATGCATTAAAATGAATGTAGTCGTACAAAAAATATGCTTTCCTTTTCTACGACATTTTTTCGGTTAAAGACAAAAATGTTTTTGATTTAAACAAAAAGACACACTGTTACTGTAAAAACAAAATGTTACGGGAAGGAGTTAATGCAGATTTATTTTCTTACATGACTTTCTTCTCGACTTGTCTGGGCCGTTGGATGATTGATTAGTAAATATTTTCCATTGTAAACATTTGCTGTGACAATTGCAAGTAAATTCGTATTAATATTATACAATGTCTACATCGACATTTCCTTGTTTAATAATTATGAGAAGTTAAGGATACATTTATAAACTATTCGATAAACTACATTTTAAAATTACTCAGTCTTTCGCTGTTCCTTTCGAACAATTAATAACCAACAGGATCCAGATAGGGGACAAAATTTAATAAACGAATAACACAACGGAGATGAAACGCGGCGAATAAATGTAGCATGCCGAGCGCGATATGTCCAGCGAGTAACGAGCGCTGTTATTAAATCCACAAACGAGAAATGACATGTACATTTGAACGGTTATTTTCGCGTCACCCTGTATACAGACATTTGCCGCGCGCATGTACGCCTGCACATATAAATTTGTCGAAACGAGGTAGCCGCGGGCCGGGTTTACTAGCCTACAATTAAGCCGCCATTATGCACTGTAACAAATGCGTAAAAACGCATTACTCAGGATTTATGGAATACTGTCTGGTATTAACGAGGACGATTTTCGCGGGGACCTTCGTCGTCGGATCCGCTGCGCCCCTCGCGTTTCCTCTCGCCGCCATTTTCTTTGTTACCTTCCATAAAATGACCGTGCGAAATCCCTTTCTCATCAAACTTTCGAAGATGCGTAAAATTGTTCAGTTCCTTTTATCACTCCGAGTCCAAACCATGGTTTGCTCACCTGAGGCTTCCTAGAGATTTAATTTGCTGGGTTAATAGACTTCGTTCTGGACACTATCAACTGAGGGCCTCCCTCTTTAAGATTAAACTTGCTGATGACACAAGTCGTCCATGTGGTTGTCTGGTACAGGATCCTAATCATGTGATATAGCAATGTCCGCGATCTACGATAATAATAGAGATATACTCTGATTCGCAAACACTTTGCAACCAGCGTCACTTTCTACCCTATACGATAGATTCCTTCCTGTACGGACCCTCTCTCTGTCCTCTGTTTTTTATACATACATTTCTTAAATCTTACAGTTTATTTCTTTAATTTTAATAGGATTAATAGGAAATAGATACTTGGTCCCCTCAGGGTTTCAAGTCCATACACCACTCTCCTTCTCTTTCCAATTTCACCTATCGCCTAATTGCAACCAATTCCATCGGGACCTACTGTTTTTAAGGTGGGTTCCGAACCACCTTTCTTTAATTTTAATATTGTATTCGAAAATGTTCAACATATTCCTTAGTTCTAGTTCATAAGTTATCCTTGTAATGTTAGCATGCACAGCCATGTGCATGCTGCTAACAATCCCATGTGGGGTTTCACAGCTTAATAAAAAAAAACTTTCGAAGATATTCTGTTGCAAGGAACAATAATAATGTAGTATTAAACAGTTTGAAGTGCCATTTGAAATTGCATTTTGGAGGTGCAGCGGAGCGAGAGGAATGCACCGGCTCATTGATTGCATCACCAGCTTGGAAAAAGAAAGACACACAGGAAATGGAGTCGATCGGTTCGCTTTCGAAGAAGTTCAATTAGTTCTCCAGCGGCCATTGACGTCTCGGCGTCGTAAAGCGATGATCGATCGCTAACGAGCGTCATTCCCGTCACGTGGCAACAGGCACAAAACAGGCGTCCATCCCCCGGTCGATCGTAAATCGTCGTAAATCAATCGATACCGTCCGCAGAGACAATGAGCCGAGATTACCGGGAATAATCCAGGTGTTGGCTCGTGTGACCGCAGCTTAGAACGGTACCGGCATTTCTGCCTTTTCGACCCTCCCTTTGCTTGGCTACTAATTGTTGTTAAGAAATTGGATTATCGGCTTTACGCTAAGCCAATTTAGAATTCTGCCGAATAATGCCAGGCAGCCCTTCGATACCCTTAGAAAAGTCGGTCCTCCGGAGACGTTTAACCATTGACTGACAGAGTCGATCTCTCCTGGGGGATGATTTGCAGAAGAAAGGGATTTGGAAGTTTTAGCAAGTTGCTTTGAAACTTCTGCCAGGTAGTCGGATGGTAATTCACTGTGTACCTGTCTCAACTTCTTTGTTAATAGGGATTTTTACCTCGCAATTCTGAGGAGGTTTCGATTAATTCTCTTTTTTAACCGACTTCGAAAAATAAGGAGGTTACTCAATTCGACCTGTATGTGTTTTTTTTCGCTTTTTTTCTATGTATGTTCATCGATTACGCCGAGATGAATGGACCAATCGGTACGAAACCTTTTGCATATTGTAGAGTATGTCCCCGGGGTGGTCCCGTTATAAAAATTTTTTCATTTTTTTCTTTCAAAACGACTTTTATTACAAAAAAACGTAATGCTTCATTTATTATTAACCGACTTCTTCGGCGTTTGCTCAGCAAAGAATGTGTCGATCGCGATGAAACCTTTCACATTTAGTAGGAGATACTGCCGCGATGCTCCAACTTGCAAAAATTTATAGAATTTGTTATTGTTAATAACTATTGTTATAGCAAATTGAAAAAATTTTTAGTTGGTGCTTCTCTGCGAAGAATGTACCGATCGCGATGAAATTTAGTAATAGATAATGCCGCGATGCTCCCAAGAGAAAAAATTTATAGAATTTGTTATTGTTAATAACTATTGTTATAGCAAATTATATAATTTGTTATTATTGTTAAAAACAATTGTTATTTCCCGGCGATTTCAACGTTTTGTTCGGAACAAAGGATCCAGGTAAGTAGACATCTAAACTTATTTGTATATTAAAGCAATCTCACTGAAATTTTTATCAACCCCTTGCAATGGCTAATCACTAGATAGCGGATCTTCATACATTTGTGGCTTCTAAAATTTCCAAAAATGCTGGAATATAAAATTCCACAAAGTTTAATATGATTTTTAGTTATTTCAGATCAATGGAGGCTACCACCACTGAAAATAAGATTTTATTTGTTCCCCGTTTCTTGAAATTTGCCTGCAAAAATTAAGAATCATCTTCATCTACTGTTTCCATCCACGAATGTTTCAAACAAATAAAGGAACCACCGTAACTTCTGCATAGTTACATATTTCTCTTATAAATTACAATTAAGAACACGGCACGGATGGAAGACACAAAAACATAACACTAATTGACAAAATAATTATCGCTCTCGCACTAGACTAATAAAATCGCTCTGTTCGCTTAATCGCACTTTGCTCGCAATGGTCGCAATCGATCTAAATTGAAAAAGACTTGTTTATGCTCTCGACACTCTCTCGCTCACTCATCCAACATACATACACACATATACATATATATAAAAGCATGCTTGACTTTGGGTTGTGTCACCTATCTTTGTTTCGACCGTTAGGTGACAATTCGCGTAAAGGACGCCGATCACCTTCCGCAGATCGTACACATCGATCATACGTGTATTCGACGAAATTCAAACCCAAAATAATATGTTTAAAACAATTGCATTGTTTCCCAATTGTTCTAAATGGACTATCAAAGCTAGAAAAGGTAAAGGGCTAAGATCCCGACGCACTTCTTATTAGATCCTTCTGCTGGATCGGTTGACGAGCACGAAGGTTATCGTTCCAATTTCTTCGGAGAAGTTTCACGCCCCTGGACGAATCAATCGATCAAATTCCCGGTTTCAGGTGACGCGTAAATCACCCGGAGGGGGCATATCCAATCCGTGCATAGTTCTCGATCACGGAAAAAGCGTGGTCCTCTGTCGGGCGTGTTCTCGCAGTTGCGTTATGCTTTACGACGCCTTTAAGGACATTCCTTGGTCGGCTCGTCCTTGTCTAGAGCCGGTGTCCTGCAAAACACCGATCCTCACCGAGATTGATACATTTTTAATGGCGGACAGGGGACGAGCTATGGAATCCCTCTTTCTCCCTCTTTCTCTCTTTCTCTCAAGTCTCAAGTGCAAGCGCGGTGGGGAAAGGGAGAAGCGAAAAAGGGTGGAGGCGGAGGGATCTCGAGGTTCGACGTCGAAACTCTTGAGGATAGAAAGGGCCACGAAGGGGCCTCCGAGGGCCCGCGGGGCTGTTTCACCTGGAATTTCTTCCCGGGAACGGTTTTTTGCGGGGCCGAAGGGAGACGAGAACGGGAATCGGCGAGAGTCGCCCGGTTACAGCTTCTTGCGACGTCTAGCTGTGAAAATATTTCCAGCTTGTAAATTGCTTTTTCTAGGACCGCCTCGCGAACGTCCCGAACCACACTTCGCCGGTTCGAAATCGAGGACGTTTATCAAGGAGTTTCGAAAAAGCGTCGGTTGCCTTCCCTCATTATTCTTCCTTAAAGAAAATTTTTTATCGCATTATAAATAGTTACTACAGCAACCAGTTGACTGCAAAGCTTAACTGAGACTGCGGATCTTTGTGCAAAATAAAAATTGTCTGCGTCGATATTGCTACATTTTGAATTTTCGAAATTTCACAACAATTTTGAATTTCATCGAGTCAATTTTACTAAAAATGCGTAAACCTCCACGGTTTAGTTATAAGAGTAGATTACTTTTAGATTCATTTCTAATTCGATGCTCGTCGGGGACATGGAATTCTATTTGATTCCGTGTTCCCCGAAGCCGCTTAACAACGCGAATTAGCATAAACTGCCGGAGTCAACAAATTAGCGTACAAAGGCACGAAAACTGCATAAAGATCTCCGGTCTAGTAATAACGATAAGAAAAGGGTTCCGCAGGGTGCAGACTCTCGCCGGATTCCATCTGCCGTGGCTCGGTGAATTTTACGTCGGGGCCCGTACGATGCCGAATATGGTCTGGCAAGAGGGGGGTCGAGAGAGGGAGCCGGGAGAGGGAAAGAGGGGGCGGGGAGTGGCCCCTTCGAAAGAGGCAGGAACATCACTAAAGTGTCAGCGGCATCACAATTCGCGAGGAGCAAAAGAGCGCTTGTTAGCGGTCCTCGGCCCGGCAAAAAAGGTAGCCGGAGCCCTCACGAGCAAATAAAACCACCGTCCAACGGCCCCCCTGCACGCGTCCGTCGCGGTGGAGGGGGACAGGGGCCTCGTAAGGCCCCGACGGACCCCGAGGAGTCAACGGTGGGACAAAAGCCTCGCCGCGATTCGCGAATACGCTCACCTTTTCCGAAATAGATCGGACGTGAGACGCATTTATCAAATTTACCGGATTTAGGGAACACCGAGCATCATCCTCCTCCCTTTTGGATCACGACCATAAATTCGTCGTCGTATTTCATTTTGGCGAGTTCTACGGCGAACGGCAACACAAATCTTGGACGGATAGAATGGAGAAAATGGAAAAATCCATCGGATTGGGAACTGGGTGAAAAATAAAATTGTTGAGAATTGATATAGCAATTGTAAATGCGAAATCACCGTCCGCGCGACCCAATAAGTCGGAGCCGGCTCGTGGGAAAAAAAGAGCTGGGGTATAATGGAGGAGTTGGAAGATTTTCGGCGAAAACTGCGAATAAGTGCGAAGTCGTTGCAAAAAAGGAGCGAGGTTTCGCGTTTCGTGGAGCTTAAGGGAGCAAAAAGGTTGGTCCGCATGCGCTCGAGATAACATCAGTCTTCCCTGTCCGGGTCCGTGGTCTCTCTGCTTGCCGTGGATCCATCGGATCCGTAGAGATGCGTCTGGTCCGTCCGTGTCCCTCTTCATGTAATTTGTATCGAAACATCGCGGCGGGGAGAGAAGCTGTCGGCTTTTGGCCAAAGACCGATTGCGACGGGACGTCGCTCTCTCGGAGCCTGAAGAAATGCTGGCAAGAGGAAGTGGAGACGGGATCGAAGAATTCTGAAAGGGGGATGAGTGTCGCGGACAGCCTTTTGTTACGCAGACATTTGACCGCGTCCGATCGGGCCCATCAAACTTCCAAAATGCCCACTTCGGGACTGAATACCCTCGAGCCGTTCGCAGGAAGAACACTCGAATCGACACTGGGGCTGAAGTCTTCGAAGCGTCCGAAGTTTCCAACTCTTCGAATCGTATAAAGTCGTAACTTACGATTTTCATGAAAAACTTGACGGAATTATCACGGAATATACATACTGTGGATTTAACATAATAATTTTACGTGGACTTGCGAAAAAGAAGATATATATTTTAGGGTAACACAGAATAGAATTGATATAGAAACACTATGACAATTATTGAAATTATATCTCGCAACACGTGTTCACGCGTATACTGTTCTCTCACTCTTACTCGCATAAACACAACTTCTCTCGGCGATGGTTGTCTAAAGACTCTTTCTCCGTTCATTCGTCATTCTCCACCTTACACTCAATCATCGACAATCACACAACGCAGATAGTCTTTCGCATTCATCCTCAAGCCTCATTCTCACTACACTCATTTTCATAAAACTATATCCACACATACAACCAGTTATATAAAAACTATATTTATTGCAGAAATAAATTGTAAAGAAGATTTCATGAGAACGAAGAAACACTGGATAAAGCAAAATATTTAGATCTTTTAATCTTCTAATAATTGATTACGGAGGCTCGAAATTCGCGAAGTTACAAAATTGACGACCTTCATATTCTAGTTGAATGTCTGTTTTTGGGGCGAAGCTGGCCGCAGTAACGAGCAGAGATGAAGAGAGGCATGGTGTTCTCGTCAGAAAAGAGTGGCGAGGCTTCCGTGGCCGTTCGAAAAAGCATTAAAATGAATTGCAACGACGGTTTCGCGCTATTCAGCCGGTCAGCATACCGATCCCAGTATCGACCGCGGGAAAAGGTTTGAAATGATAGAGAGATAGAGCGTCGGCCGTCGGCTGAAGCCGCGGAGTGGCTCGTAATCCCTGGTCCCGGCAGTTTCGCGCGGCTTTATGGTGTTTCTTGCGCCTGCTGGCGTCGCCGCTAACAGGCGTCACTAATGCACACAGGCGGCTTGGCTTCGGCGTTTCCAGCACAGGTAACCTCGTGCCTACCTGGCCACCTGTCTCCTCGCGGTAATTCAGTAAATCGCTTCATCTCTCGACAAGGAACAACGGGAACGCGAACGTTTCGCGCGAGCGAGCTACGCTTTTCGCTACCTGGCGCAACCATCTTTACACACAAACTTTCCATCCATTCTGGACGAAAACCTCCTTCAACGCAACCTTCGTTTGGTCAACCGTGTGCTTACTTTCTCTACGAAATACAGGGACGAGTCGGTATCACGATAACAAGTTCAAATTCAATCTAGAACCTTCGATAGTACTGATATCTCGCTAATTGCTGATATGTCACCTTTCAGCATAAATACGTTTTCCAAATTGCCTTCTAGCATCCCGTGTATAAGGCAGGGCCCGCTAGATAGCCTTACTGATGAGTCCTCTAGCGGGTCTAGGACGAAACACCTCCTTCCTTTTATTGTCCATTGTTATAAATAATCGAAACGTTGTGCCGCGAATAAATATTTACACTATCATTAAGATAAATTACGATCGAGAACCAATTAATTAATTAATTATCTTCGATAGTACGTTGGAGAGAAAGTTCTGTCGTATTTTAAAGAAAACAATTTATAAAAATATACGTTTAACATTATTCAATGATATAACTTCCATTATTTGTAACAACTTTGTTACCATCTTTCAGATAACCTGTCAATTCCTGTTTCCAAATGACTCGCCGGTAACATGCGTCTATTTAAAACACGACCGAACTTTCCCTCCAACCTAATGCATTTCAGTTCTTCAAGGAAGTTATTTACAGTATTTTGAAAAATCCCAGTGGCCAAGAGATTGAAGAATTATACAGTATAGTTTCCATTCAAACGGACCCAAACGCGTGAAACGACAAAATCCATCAAACAGAGCCAAGCCATAATTCTCGGTGTTTTCTCCAAACTAGCGTAACGAAGCACAAGATGGAAGTGAACTTTCTCCGGAAATTCGCGCGGAAAAGTGTAACAAGCGTCAACGAGAGGCGGTGTAGGATGTATGGAAATCGAGGAGGAAACTCATGGTCCGAAAACGCAGCAAATTGGCATAATCGCGGATCAGCGTCGGCAAAAGGCGTCGCCGATTCCGTCGGTCTGATCGCGGCGTTGGAGAACAAGACCGGTGCGTGTCGCGCGCTCGTTAGCAGCGGCTTCGGAGTCGTATATGCACACTATTGCACACTATAGCACACGATCGTCTCCTCTTTCTCTCGAGCTAACGAGCGATCCGCCCTTCGTTCGAACGAACACGACGATCCCCGTCTAATCTCGATCGTTACGACGTTAAACGCGCGAAACCGACGACCTCCGCTCCGTTCTGCTCCGCTCTGCTCCGCTCGGTTCTGCTCCGCTTTGGAATCGCCAGGAAACGTATATCTTCCGCCGGCCACAAGCAAATTGCTATCCTCTCTATTGCCGTATTTGTGTGTCGATCCCTCCTTCGAAACCCTCCCCCTTCTTGCGCCTCTTCTTTTGGAATGTCTCTTGTCGTCGGTCTTGTTTCCAGCTGGTCGCGGTTTCGGCTTGTAATGCGGACCAGAAAGGAAGAGACGGTTCCATGTGGGGGATCGAGGCACGCTGGATCCCTCTCGTCGATCTCCTGACCGCCGTAGATCCCCGTGGACGTCGGAAGAACGTCCGCCGATGATTAGACTCCGACGCTCCCGCAGATATCGATCCTTCGTTCGTAGAAACAGGGAAGATGGAACCTGATATTCGTCTGGCCGTGCGGTTTTTTCTCGAGCATATTTTCTAAAAAAAAATTTTTTCTTCAGTATTTCTGCTACGTCTAGCGACGATTTGTGTCGTTTAACCTCTTCATCTTGTTGCGTTTAATCTCCACTGGTCTGGTAAAATAAAGCAACAAGCACACGATGCAATACACAGATTTCAGTTGAACATTTCATCTTGCGATGCCCCCTTTTCTCCTTCCAAAGAAGACGCTCGGCTATCCCTAACAACTTAAGTGAATTGCTTTAGTATGTAGAATATGATCGAACCGTAGCGCCGATAAAATCAAATCTTATCTAATATCTTAATATTTTACGATCGACATAAAGAGAAACATATTAAAAAAAATTAACATAAGTGAAAATCCACAAAAATTTATCATACTCTGTAATCTTGTATATAACTACTACTACTACTAATAAATGTTTATAAATTTAAAGACATAATATTGTAATCTTGCGTAACACGTTATAATCTTTGTGCTCGCTAATAACCTTGTCGTTGATGCGACCTGTATAGATAAATAAATAAAAAAGAAAAACTACAGAGTAGTGCTTGGTTTGATTTTCCATATTTAATCTAGCACAAGAAAGATTGCCTAATATCGTAAGAAGTAGACATTGAATGAAAGTGTATTCCTTTGGAAGAATTTGAAAAATGATTTCCGATTTGGCCAGGTCCGTGCGGTTTTTTCTATGGTAAATATAACAGAGTACTTTGTCGTCAAAAATAGTTTGCTTGCATTTTCCTGATGAACTATATTTAATCTAGCATTGGAAAGATTGTCTAAGATCGTAAGAAGTAGAGGTCGAACGAAAGTGTATTCGTTCGAAAGAATTTGAAAAATGATTCCCGAGTTGGCCAGATCCGTGCAGTTTTTTTAAGGTAAATATAACAGAGTACTTTGTCGTGAAAAATATTTTGCTTGCATTTTCCTGTTGAACTATATTTAATCTAGCATTGGAAAGATTGCCTAAGATCGTAAGAAGTAGAGGTCGAACGAAAGTGCATTCGTTTGAAAGAATTTGAAAAATGAATTCTGGTCGCGGCGTAGAATCGATCGTTATTTCATCGCAGATGTTCGAAACTAGGAGTCGAATGGTAAACACCAGTGTCATGGATGTCGTCGAGCACACCGGTCAACTGTAGTAGGAGCGATCGGCGTGGAATCAGAAAGAACTTTTCTTGCGTGTCTCGTTCTTTCCGAGCCGACCTGAGAACCATTCAGAAAAGGAACACCTGTGCGGTTTCGTACGCATTCCGCTGGTTTCTTAGGTGTAGCTCGTACGGGCCCGTGATGTCATTCCCGGCACGATCGCGCGAACGAATTCGCAAAACCAACGAAAACAGCCGGTAAAAATGTTGACGATGCTGTTTCTTCGTCCACGACCATCTTTCCCCGGAGGTGTCTCCCGCATTTTTCTTTCTATTTGCTAATTCCTCGTCCGGCTCCTCCGCTCTCGCCGCTTCTCCGCAAAAAGAAGAGACCCGGCCAGCGATCGCGCAGCACTTCTTTTCCATTACAATTGTAGATACGAGACCGAAGTACACGGGCGAAACGCTACGGGTTTTATTATACTTGTAGAAGAACCTAAATCCTCGGTACAAAATCGACGATGTAGATCTTCGAACTCGAGGGATTCGGTAGTCCTCTTGCAATTCATTTTTCCTGAAATTCTATCCTAACAGTAGAACTCTAGAAATTAATTCTTACCATTCTACATTTATTTTTTATTGAAGCTCTTTAGACCCTTAGTTGGGTCCATTTCGCTTTACAATTTGGTTTTACAAAGTTACCAGTTGATGATACATAACATAAGATTTATATTGATAGTTTACAATCTGTAACATTCTACATTTGAGAAAAATTATTAATTTAGGGCCCCAAAGGTGCAGGCGGGATTAAACGAACAACCACTACAATAAATTTCATCTTTGGTATTGTTGGAATTTATTTCATAACTAAACAAAAGAATTTAAAAAATCACTGAAAATCGAAATACTCTAGATTTCAGTTTACTTTCCCCGTAAAGGGTGCGGTTTTTATATACCCATAATCGAATAGGTATCACTAACTAAATTACCTCAAGTTTTTGCTGGACCTCGGAGAGCTGTGGTTCTATGATGAACGCGTTAATTTTTCTTCGCGTTCTGGACGAAGCGTCTGCTCGCAAAAAGCGAGAGGTTCGAGATTCGGGATCGGTTTGCTGGGGCCTGGTCCCACGATTTGCGGGGGCCACGTTCGATCCGCGCGTCCGAGAGGAGCGTGTCATCCCTCAACGTCAATCCGCCGCGGCGGAGCACGCAAAACGAAGCGACGAAACGATTTGAATGCGTCCCGGGCGCGGCATTCCGAAAAGTCCTCGCCGGTTTTGTCCTGATACCGAACCTGGACCCCTGTACCTGCCCCCTGCCAGTCTACCTGCGGCGTGTCACCTGCCGCGGGGACCAGGAACGTCGTTTTTGCGACACGCGCGAAACGAGATAATTAGGACCACTCAGGAGAACGTTTCGTTAAGGGCCCCGGGCCCAGGGCCGCGAATACCGCGAGGACACCTTTTTTCTCGATCGGATCCAGGCTAGAAGACGATTGATGTGTTGATCAGGCTGGGAGATCCGAAGCTACCGAACCGGACGGTCCTGTGCTTGAAATTAATTGACGAATCTTCATCCTATTATTCGATATAATAAAGAAACAGAGTAAAACGGAAGAAGAAGTTCATTTTCTTTCACAGAGAGATAATTTTCGTTTCCGAGAAGAAAGTTACGGCAATCGCGAAAATCGCCGATCGTGAAAAAGGATCACGAGATCAAAGGGTTCCCATGGATCGCACCCGGTTTCCCACCGCAGAAGGTCGAAGACAAATGCCGTACGAATCGCGGACATTAAAGAGGCAATGTAAACGGAGGCTATTACCTGAATAGCCCTTGCGCGGCATTCCTCCGGGAATCTTCAACCGTTTCGCCCTCTTCCCCTCGTCTTCATGTTCGTTTTCTTCACCGTTCTTTAACGCGGCGCTCCCGAAGCCTTGCGGAAATTCCGACTTTTGCATATCAAGGCGCCGACACCGTTTAGCCTGCCATTATCTTTCCGGTGCTGCGACCAATTCGTTTCGTATCACCCTCTTGCTATCCTTGGAAGAAGTCGCGCCGGAAATTCTGGAAGCTTAGGATTTTCTGGTGATTCGTTCAATGACACACTGTTGTCTATTCGTTGTACGTTTGTCTTGGTAAGAAAACGAACCCGTTGTTATCTTCTTCTTCTTCTATATATATAAAAATGGATATTTGTATATATATGATTGATAAACTTCGAAACTGTTTGACCGATCAACATGAAACTTGGCACATATATGCATTGTTTCATGGAGAAGGTTTTTACGCTATTCAATTTTTTGTAACTCGCCGCTGTAGATGGCGCTGCAATAGATCAACTTATATACCGTTGAACCTATCGTTATGAAAATTGGTATACATAGGTATTTGAACACGAGGAATATTTTCCCGCTATGCACTTTGTTGTAACTCGCCATCATATTGACGACAAAACAGAATAATTTATGATTTTGAATGTCCTTCAATAATGAATACTGTTATGGACTGTTCCCGCTGCGCTGGCTCGCGTGCGAGGGTAAGTCCAAATTATCTTATATTTTCGCCCTCTTTTCAGCATGTTTCTGCTTATAATTTTTGAATGGTAGCACCGATGTTCAATTTGAGAAAGGGAGGGAGAGAGACAGAGAGAGTACGTTCAGAGTAACACGTTCAGTACGTACATGCTTTTAAAAATATTGTACCACAACAACGCGTGGCGGGGGAAAGCTAGTCTAACTATAAATTTCATCTATATTTGTCTGCTTATCGTCAATTTCGAGCTTTTCGACCAAGATCTGCCGAAAAATGGAAAACTATAATCACCGGAGCACGAAATCGCATGCCCCCACCTCGTCCCGTCTCCACCATGGTCCCATTCTTCACCTGACCGCAAAAACGATCGCGCTTAAAGTCCCATAAAGAAATCGTGGACCCGAAACGCGAGGAGTCGAAGGAGCTTCGCGAATCGCCGCGACTTTCGAAATGTTTTTGTCGTCGAAACGGGAAGAGAATTATTGCGAACTAGATTCAACGGACGAAAAGAAGGGAGAGGAAGAGAGAGAGAGGGGAGAAAGACTTCGAGAGGGGAAGATAAGTCGCGAGTGTCCAGAGGGGGAGGAATTGATGAAGGAGCGCGACTTATGCATACCGTGTAAGTGACGCGCATGAATAATTCATTCTAATAAAATAATGCAGCCTGCACGGTGCCCCCGACGAGCAAAAACCATCCCGGTTTGGCCGACGGACCCCACGCTGCTGGGCCTTTCTTCAGTTCGCACCAATTTCTTCTCCACGCAACGCCGCGCCATTTTGCTTCTTCGCTGAGGCTCTTCGGCTGTGTTGCTCTTCGAGGCCATCACTTTCGGTCCGTACAATGTGCTGCGATTGAAAACGAAGCGATGGTAACCGGAATGAAAAAAAAACAATATTTGCGATTTAATACGAATGCAACTTGAACATCTAGCTGTCAACTTATGAGTAGAAAGCGGATTTTATGCATTTATAAGAAAAATTGATAGGTGTAATTCGACACAGTAAAAACATTAGAAGAATTTAAAACCGCAAGAAAGAAAATAAATTCCTACTTCACTCTAGATGGTTGTAGATCAGATAGAAAATTTTTATTTTGCTGAGATCCATGAATTTTCTGTTTCTATCATTTCTTCATAAATAGTTGAATTTCTCGATGTATTCGTGTTTTCTTCATTTATTTATTTAATGCTTTAAACTAGATGTGGTTTATATAGCATATTCAATACACGAATTCCATTAGCGTATTACATAATGGCTTAATGTGCCTCTTAGCTTAGCTTAACTTAACAGTAATTTTTTATAAAATCGAAAACGATTAGCAGACCTTTAATATCTGGATTTATTTATTTATTTATTTATTTATTTATTATAGATAGACTTTTAATATTATATTATATTAATTTGTAATTTGAGATCATCATCCAATTGCTTGCGATGCAAAAGATTTGCTGTGTGTTCGTGTTGTATTCTAATTGAATGTATATTGATGATTGAAATAGATGTTAAATGTACTTCAACTGATTTCTTGAGTATTCAATAGGCAACAGTTTCAGGCCAGCGAACGATTAAAAAAAAGGGGGAAACAAGCTCAATGGAACGATAAATTTTCATGTTAAAAATAGTTTCCCGGTATCCAGGAACGGATTTTTTGCCCCCGGGGATAATAAATACCTCACAACCGACTATAAAATACTATTTGTCAACCGGTGCAACGTTCGGGGTGACCGTCTGTCACCGGAATACCTAGTATTCCGAGCATCATTCCGCTGAGAATCTAGAACACGCTGAGAAACTACGCGAGTGATCTGTGTCACGGTCGAAAGTATCCCATATTGTGTGTATTAGTGACCAGAATATCGTTTTGCAGGAATCTGCATCTGGTTCTTAACAGGATATGCGTGAGAAACCTGGTTTTTCTCCTATAAAAATTGTCGAGAAACTATCACACGTTGTTACAATTTTTAACGAACAGTACATCAACCACTGCGCAAGTCCTGATTGTGCAAGTCACTTAATTCTTTTCTAATGTCGAATCTGTAACGTGTACAATTTCTACTGTCACGTCCTGTGGTCCAACCATTAACGAAATTGATAATCAATAAAAGAATCTACGAATTCAATATTTTTGAATAATAATTAATATTATTAATTCATTATATTATTTTATCATTATCATTATCATTCAAAATATTATTATTCAAAAATATTGAATTCGTAGATTCTTTTATTGATTATCAATTTCGTTACTGGTTGGACGACCGGACGTGACACTACTAATAAAATGAACTTCTCAATTGTATGTTTAATAGCTGTGTTATTAAATGAGATTACTATATACATCCTAGGTCTGGAAGGGGTGAGTGATGTTGATCGATAGTGAAGATGAAAATTATCGAGAAGTCTCTATTCTATTCGCCAGCATCGTCGCCGGAAACAGTGTCGGGAGAAAAGAACGTTCAAGGGTGGAACGGGGCGAGGGGTTGGTGGAATCAGGACGGAAAAGCTGGAGAAGATACAGGATCCCATTTTCCGGGCTCGATCCGCCATAAAGATTTTTATCCTCCCGCCTTCGACCGCCCCAGCAAATAGAATTGTTGTCGGTAAATCGGAAATTGCCGCGTGGCTTTCATCGCGGCAATCCGGCCCCGTCGTTCTCCAAGGTCAAACGAGCGACTTTTTTACGGGACCATCCGCCGGTTATTTAATTAGTATCGCCGATGGGGACCCGCGAAACGACCACGCTTTATTTTTCCTTTTTATTCGACGGGAATATCGAGCGAATCAACGAACCCGGAGAAAGGGGTTGGAACGTTTCTATCTCTTTAGCCGTTCAGCCATTTTTCACAATAACACCGTCATTTTGTAACATTCCAACTTGGAAAAAAAAAGATTGGAATGTGAAGCTACAAGTTTCGTTATTATAACTTGCAAAGATCAGATTTTTCCATTTAGTAATTATCTCTGGAGAAACTCTGAAACTTTTCACGGATTATCATCCCCCTAAGTTGGAGTGGACTGTCAAATAAAACCCAAAGCACAGAGAACTAAAATATTCTACACGTTCTGTACTTTTTCCCGGAGTTAACGATCCAATCTTCCTTAAAAATAATTAATTACGAACACCATAGCCCTTCAAAGCCCGTTCCGTTTTCCACTGAAAACACAAAGTCGAAATGAACTGTTTTTTCGCAAGGCTGACCCAGAACGAGATTCGAGAGTGGAAAACGAAAACGTTAAAGCCGCGGGTCGAGGGAAAACGGAAAATTGTTCTCGAAAATTGATTTTTCCATCGTTCCACGGGCTCTCGCGGCCGAGCATCGAAGATACGAAAGCGCGGCGGCGGTGTGTAGGGGGAGATGGTGGCGGAAAAAGGAGAGGTGGGAAAAAAGGTGGATAAGCCATCCCATTTCCCGGACTCGATTCGCCATAAAGATTTTTACCGGGCGCGCGAATACGCTGGCCGAGGGAAAATAGAATCGTCGCCGGTTTTCGGTGTCTTTCAATTCCCGCGGCAGGACCAAGGAGAAAAGGATCGGGCCGCAGGATGTCCGCTTGGGGACACATTCAATCGTTTGGTGGCAAACGCTTTCAAGATGGCGGGTGAGACCGAGGCCCTCTAATCGATAGATCGCGATTTATGGATTCCCGGGGACGTTCCACCGCGAAATTGTCTTGTTTATCGGAGGACCGGTGTCGCTGGACGAGTAACGGTTTCACCTACCAGCCCTTGGACCCTCGGGGGTGGACCCATGCAGACGATCACGCCACCTTTTGCCCAGAGACGATCGTGGTTTCATAGTTGTTGACCCTGGAACCTTCAACCGGAGTTTTATTCCCCGAAAATTGAAGGCAATCAATGAAACTTCGATGAGACTAAAATTGGACCTTGTAGATCGGCTTGTTAAATAAAAAGATTCAACCCTCGAGAATCTTTTTTCTGGCTTTGTCTTCATTGCCAGAATTATTCGTCGTTCGGGTGCATCCGTGTTCAAAATAAAAATCGTCGCAGCCGTGGAAACGACCATTACTTTCCTGTGCACCTAATAAAAACCCAGTCGAAAGAAGAATCGTCGGAATCAAAAGGAAACGAGCAACGGAGATCGTGGAACGGAGAGAGCTACACGGGGGTGTCTGAGGGGGGTTAGAGCTATGAAAGGGACGGGGTGTCGGGGGAGAGGAGAGGGGGTAAAGCGAGCAGCGAGCATTATAATAAATCAGCGGCACTCTGACGTGAATGTAAAATTGCCGGAACCGATCTGGTCGTGTATAACACGAGCGAGGGGGGGTAGGAAGGGCTGGAAACTCGACTGCGAACTGTAGGAAGAGGGGTTGCGGAGGAGGGGGGACACACACGACTGGAAACGATGGCCCATTGTGAGAGTTATTTGTCATGCTGCCTACGAATCTATGGGGTTCGACGATAGCGTGGATCCATGCCGGATCGTTCCTATTGGCCGATTATCGATGGTTATAGCCTGTACTAAGCGCCATATGTAAAGAAAAGGGGGGTCGTCCGTTTCAGAAGAAAAAGGGGGACACCGTCGATTCCTCTTCCTGGCGCTCGATGACTCGTATACCATCGATGATTCTGAAAGGCTTTACCTGTCGCTACCATTTCTTTCTTCTATCGCGATTCGTCGAACACGAATTTCTCCGTGTCTTTTCACCTTGTGTACACGTGAGCTTTGTGTACAGTTTTATCTCAATCTTTGAGTTTATTTAACCCGTTCCTGTCGAAGTAATAACCTGAAAAATTCCATGAAACCAAGATAATCTTTTTCTCATTCATTATTAACTAGTCTGTGTCTTTAACAACATAGGTAATGGATGGAAATGGTAATAAATAGATTGCCGATGTTCATGCGTTCTCCAATTTTTAGAAAAATTTTCAAAAAATGGAATGAAATACTATTTTTAATAGGAACAGCCTTTATGGATATAAAACTGATAAATTTTTTTGAACATTTTCATAAGCCATAAATGCATAATATTACGCGGTGTAGTGATAAATAATTTCTGTTGAGATACACTTCTGGAACAAGTTCTCAACTGTAGATTAGCAGATGAAATAATAGTGGAAACGCGACGACGAATCCATCTGAACAACGGAACTTGTTTATTCTTCGTGACGAATGATCGTCGACATTAACTGCGAGCGTTCTAACCACCGGGCCACCATTTGTCGGCCGGTAATGCGTGCGATCGATTAATTAAATCCGGCCAACCGGCGATGGTATCGTGCCCGGAATCATCCCTTAAACGCCGGACCAATCGGAGCGAGGTTACGAGGGGTTCGCCACCCTCGTCTGCCCCTCGAGAGATAGAACGGGGCCGATTATCGTGCGACGGGATGATCGTCCTTAAATTGGGATTTTATTAAGTGCCCGGGAAATCTACCGACCCCTCGGAAACCGACAAACTACGATTCATCCCCTATTCTTTCGGAAATTCTCGCAAACGTGTTCGTACCGAAATCATTATACAATGAAAATACAAAATAACTTGTTCCCTACTTTTTCAATCATTTCGATTATGTTGAACACGCAAATGGAATCGATTAATTTGTAATTCTGTATTTTATTAACAAATGAGAGAAAGACGTCGAAGATTACCGAACACATAAACATGCGAGTTAAAATTATTTAAAACAGCCGCCATCGGCAGTAGAGCAATTTTTTAAACAGACTGACACGTTTCAATAAATATCGCAGGAACTACCAGCACGTCACGAACCGTATTTTATTTCCGGAACGATGAAAAATTAATGAATAAAAAAATAAAAGAATAGCAAAACAAACTCCATTTTTTTCGTCCATCGAGGAGCCGCGGCCCGATGTGAAAAACGAGCCGCCGAAAATGAAAAAACGACGAAAAATCGGCGAGAGCGCGATAAAACGAGGGGGGCGGGGGTTCGACCCCGAATGAATTTTAATTCGGCACGCGCGAAATAACAAACAAAGGAGAGCCGGCCGAAACTTAAGCCAAACAAGCCGATTGGATATTGCGACGGCCGCGGCTGTTATCGAATCGATCCGAGCCTCGCGAAATCGAAATTGCTCGCGATCCCCGAAACCGATTGGGATTTGGTCGCTTGGAACCGGCCGATTTTTTTCCCCTCGCACTTCGCTCCAAGTTTGCGTTCTTCAATCCGTTCGTGTTTGAAAAGAGAAAGTAATCTTCGACTACGTCCGAACGTATTTGCCAACACGCGAACAGTTAATTGTTGGTATAGCAGAGTTTTTTCTGCGATTTCAATCTTGGGCTGGCTCGATTCTAATTCTTAATGGACTTGTCGCCTTAATGTGGAATATTAAACGACACGCGTGATAGTTGTATGCTTCTATTGGAGTCGAGGAAACAAGATTCCGTTGGTTGCAAGAGCAGCATTTATCGTCTCAATTTTTAAAATGTTTCACGTACCTCCTTTATGCATCTCGACAATTTAGCAGAAGACGTTCTTAACTATTTCCTTATTTCAACAATTCAGTAGCGTTCGATAATCGTCAGACACTAAGAAAAGACTGTTCGGAATTCCGAGTTTGAGCTGAAATTTTTCTCAGTATGTATTAAATGTTTTTAAAGTTACAATAGATTCCTTTCTGTGCGAACCCTCTCTTTGTCCCCTATTTTATATCATTACGCTCGCATGATTTATTAAAAAAAAAGAGTTTCTTTAGTTTTTATCGCTCCCAATGTGGTATAGTATATGATAATTCAATATTATTTATTAATTATAATAATTGATGTTATATCTCTCGTACAACATTAATAGAACAATATGAAAAGAAATTCTGAGATTATATAATATATATATGATTGATTTTATTGATTATTACTAATGGCAGAACCACCGGACGTGACAATATACATATATTTCTTAAGTCTCACTGTTTATTTCTTTAGTGTTAATGTTGTATTCGAAAATGTTCAATATATAGTTCTAGTTTATAAGCTATCGTTGTAATTTTAGTCTGTGTCATGTACGTGCTGCTAATAATCCCATGTGAGGTATCATAGCTTAGTAAAAAATTTTTTTTTAAAGTAACCTCTGATTGTAATTTAAAATAATACGATAAATCATGTACATGAATATAGGAATAACATAGACCAATTGCACGACTGATTCAAATTGTATTTTAATTACGTCTGATGCCGCCTCTCTGTATCATAGCACGGCACGACCCTGGCTGAAATAGTTAGGGTCTAATGAAGCATTAGGCGAAAGGTCGGCGAAACCAGCGCTGGGACTTAATTCGACGTAATGCTGGATTAATCCGAGTAACCTTTCGCGGACGAGCGGTGATTTAAGGCGATGATTGGCGTCGGCTAATTGGCGGCCTTGTCTTCCGCCAGCGAAACAGTGATAAATATACCATAATTCCGACGGGAAGGAACGCCGTGGAAAGAACAGAGACGAAGAACCGGAGGAACGCAGCGGGGCAAGGACGACGGAGAGGCTCGTTTTCATTAAGTTCGCCTAAACAGCCATCAATTCGAGCCGATGAAAGTCGACCCGTCGCCATCCGACATATATTTTCGCGCCATTTGTATGGATATTCGTCGGTCGAACATCGTGCGCGCGCGCGCGTGTTCGCGTTAGCTAATTAAATCAGCTGGGAATTCCTGGAATTTATTGGGTTTTCATGTAAATCAACCGGCACGCCGCGGAAACCGTTCCTTTTACAACCGACTGGCTCGACTCGTTCGGTTCTCCTTCAACTATTTCTTTTTCGTTCTTCTCTTACATTTGTTTTGCAGATTTTTAAATAGAGAATAAAATGTAAATGTTTTATCTTCCTGATATTTGTTCGTGCCGTGTAGAAATTGTATTCAGGTTATTTCTGAGAATTTGAAGAACGAAGATCTATATAGCATTGTTTATATTAATTAGAAAATTGATTTAGCACAAAAATGCGCAAGTCCAGTTACTTGTATTAGATCC
>CM052332.1:12774832-12785538 GCA_028455615.1 Lasioglossum zephyrum | reverse complement strand
TTTTCTTCATAATGATATCCTGGAGAACCTACTGGACAATATGTGCCCAATTTTTTCGGGCACGTAATATACAGAGAATTTTCAATAATAAAGTAAATATAACATTCTGTATTGTTTTTATGTTCGATTTATTTCCCAACGCCCATAAATAAAAAACATGCATTTTCTACTTAGAAAATAAAAATAACATGAATTTTAGGCTTAGAATTGAGGTAGGTATTAATTTCAAGAAAAAAAAATATCGAAAGCGGGAAACAAACCAGCAACAGTATGCATACATATAGAACCAGTCATACGTTTTTGTTTCGCTAGGAACGTATCTGCATTAAAAATGTGTGGAGAGTATGTATAGTGGGAAACTATTACTGGTAGGGAAGTACTGGAAGAACTCAGAAGTTTATATATTATATGTACATACATATTAAATTTTACTACACACACGCATGTTATAAAGTCATATTTCAAAATCAAATCGTAACAAATCTTTCGAAATTATCGGGGCGACCAAGGTACCCCATCTCAGCCTAACTTTGTTCTGGGTTGTCAGCCAACTTCACTGACGTAGAGCGTGTGCATCGATACATCAATGCATACACCATAGACATATGAAGATAGACTGCGCCGTCTTATGGACGAGATGAAGCTCACAATGGCGACGCACGGTACAAAGAGTGAGAGAGAGAGCGATAGCCAGGGGGTATTGCGTTCTCTGTCTAATTGACGCGTTGGTGGGGAAAGATTCCCCTAATTGCTTGCTAGATAATGTAGATTTCTACATAGTATTGATTAATTTAATATTTTTTTTACATGTGATGTCACATTAGAAAACCAACAAGATTTAACAATATTGGAAAAATCGTTATTAAAAAGGTAGTATACTATATTATTTATTCAGAACATAGAGAAGAATAGCGCAATTCTTTGAATTGTGCCGGCGACTGAGACTCTCCGTCAGAGTTGGGCAAAAAATGTATTTAGATACAAATTTCGGATCACAACTAAAAGATACAAAATTTTTAATTAGTTACTCGAAGACTTAGATACAAATGTATCTTGTATCCGATGTTTAATTAGATACTTTTGTATCCGAAGCAAAAGGATCCGAAGCTACGGATACATTTGTAACTAGTTCTTTAACTAATTCAAGATCCTTTCGGATCCTTCTAAGATCCTTTTGGCCAGCTCGACGCTTGAATGAACGCGTCCCGAGGCTCGAGAGTCGGGCACCGAGTCGTCAGCCAAGAACACAATAGCAATGCAATAAACGCTGGTGACCCTACGGCCAGTCAGGTATATCGGGATGAGATCGCTAAAATGCAATTGCTAATCTTCGTTATTTTACATAATTCTTTCACGGAGTCATGTTAGTAGTGTCCACGGCGTTCTTCCGATTAGAACAAGATTAAACTCGATAGAATTCGGGCTGCGTATACTGGTTCTAATCGTGAACAAATTTCCAAAAGGATCCGTAGCAGCGAAAGTTCCTTTTGGGCCAAAAGGATCTTAGAAGGATTCGAAAGGATCTTGAATTAGTTAAAGAACTAGTTACGAATGTATCCGTAGCTTCGGATCCTTTTGCTTCGGATACAAAAGTATCTAATTAAACATCGGATACAAGATACATTTGTATCTAAGTCTTCGAGTAACTAATTAAAAATTTTGTATCTTTTAGTTAAATTCGGATTTAGATACTTTTGTATTTAAATACTGCCCAACTCTGCTCTCCGTAGGGGAATCTTTCCCCACCAACGCGTCAATTAGACAGAGAGCGCAATACCCCCCGGCTATCGCTCTCTCTCTCTCTCTCTCGCGCCGCCATTGTAGGCTTCAGCGGTTCGTATTTACAGACCGCGCAGTCTATCTCGCATACACTTGAAGCCGGTGACGTGTAAGTTAGTGTAAGTTTACATAATAAATAAGGCAAGAAAGTGTTATTATGCAGGATAACTGATCAACATTAATTTTCAGCTTGGATGTTAAAAATACTTGAAAGCAGTTTAAAATGGGTATCCGAGGTTTATCACAATATATGAGGTTATCCCCGTATTTAGAAGACTATGAGCTCCAAAATACAGATTTGATAATTGATGGTACTAACTTATACAATGAATTGCTTGGGCACTCAGATTGCTATCCTGCGTTCGGTGGCAATTACGATGAATTTGATCGAATTGTATCGAATTTCTTTGATTGGTTGCTAGAATGCAATGTGAAACCATTGGTTTTATTTCAAGGAGCTTGTCCCGAATCACAAGTACCTATCGCGCTGGTAAGAATAAAACAGAAGATTGAAAAATCATTAAATATGACACCGGAATCTCCAAAGACTGAACAAGTACACCCTTTGTTCCTAAAACTTGTGTTCGTGCAATGTTTGAAAGAGATGAATATTCCAATGGCACAGTGTCAGTTCGACAGTGAAAACAGTATAGTTGCGATAGCAAAAGCATTAAATTGTCCTCTGCTCTCTAGTGCTTCCTACTATTACTTGTATGAAGCATTGTACATACCTGCTGAAACATTAGTACAGAATGTATTGGACCATTCGAAGGACGATAGAAAAATGATACCCTGCAAAATATATAGACCCCAACATTTTCTAAGTAGTTTCGAAGGATTAAATCACCATACATTGTCATTAATTGATGTATTGCTGTCAAATAATAATAAAAAACTAGAACCAATGGTTAGCAACACCATCGAATTGATAAAAAAAGAGCATGTAGCCAATTGCGAGGAAGTATCTCCAGGAGCTATATTGATTATGAAGGTATTGAATTGGTTGCGTAAATATACATTAGAGGATGCCATCACTGAAATTGTAAAAGGAACACCTCCGCCAATGAGACCAGAACTTATAAAGATAACAGAAATGTATATAAATAAATACACAAATCCATCTTCTGAACCATTTACTCACTTGATGGTCCCAGAAGAATGCTTCTCTAGTCCTACAAAAGAACTTTATAGATTTAAAGGAAATATTAACACTTTACCATACAGAGAAGTGTGTAACAATCAAAATTTTAAAGTACTTCGAGAGCTAAGAAATCCTATAATAAAAATGAGTAAGATGCTTCTGGACGATGTAGGACAACACGGAGATACCATGATCAATAAGCTGCCTCAATGGTTTAAAGACGAATATTCGTTGGTTAATTTTCCAGAGTATGCTATATGCATGATGCGATATCATTTTCATATCTATCCATCACTATTGGAAGACGCTAGTCGTCCTCCTAGCTGTCAAATAGCTGAAAAAATTTTTCTGACCATATTTCAATATTTAATATCGCTAACACAGATGAAAGATTACACATTGAACGTGATAAAGAGAAAGGATAGAAATTTTAACATATTCCCTTGTAACATAAGTGGGAATGTGATTATACCTTTACCAGTCGTTAGAGGGCTTCCACGTTCTGCTCGCAAAGAGATTATAGATATTACATTAGGAATTCAACATGCACGATTTACTGATGCACTTTTACCCGAATGGCAGTTGTATTTTGCCTGCATGAAGTATTGGAGAACTCACACGCTAAGAATATGTGATAAGTTTCATATGTATTCGCTACTTACTTGCTTGATATACAAATTGACAACTTCTAAAATTGGGTACTACAATTCCTTGAGTACCTTTGAAAAAGCAAACAGTTCTGTAATTAAACTATTACAGAAACAGAAAGACAAAGGTAATATCAAACCAAAGTACCATACGATTATCACAGTTGCCGAGGCTTGTAAGGAAATTGACACATTAGATTGTCTTCTGGCAGCACCATTTTTTATTTCCCATTCTCGAGTAATTCCATCTTTATCATATGGTGACCAATTCAAGAGACACATTCTATATGGATTTTCGCAATTGCAGTGTGTGTTGACCGCCAGCATCCACCTAAATGCACTTTTTGATTGCCCTTACGAAGAGCCTAGAATAGCCAATTTGTATAATGGTACGTTATTGTACAATCTGTATGTCAGTTATCAAAATTGCGAAGACATGGAAACATATAAAAACAATATTTTCAAAAATTCTCCATCTCTCTTAAGAGCGTTTAATATATTGTATAAATTCCTCGAAGAGAATGAGATGATAAAATGAACATATGTATTTGTGTATAATGTATATATAATAAGCAATCTGCTCTCAATTACTTGTCCTTAATCTTGCTATCAGAGATCGGGCAAAATCGTTAATCACTATTTCAAGATTTTTAATTAATACAATTATTATTATAAATACGCGGAAAATGAAATTATGTATTTTAGAATTTTAACAAAGTTACAGTTGTCTCTCACGGCGAGATTATATTCGCTCTCGGGGATATATTTTCAATATTTTGTACATACTACAGAAATAAAAAAGAGGAAATACATCTGTTTGTACTTTCATTTGATATTGAAAAAATTTCATCAATATGTTGGCAAAAGTTTCATTAACCACTTCGCTACCACGGACATGTTATCACGCGACTTTGAAACCGTTCGTATAAGGTCACAGACGTGTAAACACGCGATGCAATACCGTTCGCGCGGTGCTACTGACGACATATCTCGCATGATTCTTTATTAGATTAATGTAGACGAGATATGTCGTCAGTATTGCATCGCCGGATAACACGTCCGTGGCACCGCGGAAGCGGCATTGCGTCTCGTGTTTGTGACCTTATACGAACGGTTTCGAAGCGCGTGATAACACGTCCGTGGTAGCGAAGTGGTTAAAGAGTAATTTCCGTGTTATTCTAGGCGACATTTTCGAAATTGGTCTGTGGCCAGCTTTTGGGTACCAATACTGCACCGTGCGTCGGGTCGCATCGGCTCATTAAAGAAACAGCAGAGCTATGTTCAAAGACGAGCGTGGAAAGCGAGAAAGAGAGGGAGAGGGGAAATAGAGAGAAAGTAACTTTTACTGCCGTGGCCCTTTTACGAGAACTTTCGTCGAGGACGCAATAAAACTGTTCGACGTATGTCGACAGGGGTATCTCGTTTTCCCACCCTCGTACTGGCCCGATTTCCACGAGGTTTCCACGTAGAGAGCAACGTGGAACGCCCATCGTCCGCCAACACCGACCCCCGATTACGTTCTTTACATTTTCGCCTTTTACGATTTTCCAGCTGGTTTGCATTTCACGCCCGCCCACCCTCTTAACTTGCCCCCGCAACCATCGTGTTCGCGATCAGCTCCTCGGAAACCCTACCGGCTTGTACCGTCGACCGGGATTTTTCTCGGTAGTCTCTCACAAAGGATTCCATTTTCTCAAATAATCCCGAAAACGCGATAGAAAGCTCGTAAAGCGGCCAGGCAATCTCGCATTTACGAGCTTCGCTCGTTCGCGCTGTCAACTCGAGGCCGTTCCACCTTGAAATACGGAAAACTCTCATCCCCAGCATCTCTCGTCCCTCCCACCACCATCCGGCTCACATCGCTTCGAATTTTCCTTCTTTCTCGAACTCCAGGAATTCGACGACCCCTCCAACCATCACCATTTTCTTCTTGCAACCGATTGCTCGTCTCGCAACCGCGATCTCGACGATTCCAGTTATCCTTGGCGCACAATGTCCTTCCTCGATCGGCAAAATGCAAAAATCTAAAGCGTTCGTGACGAACTATTAACCAGTTGAATCAGTTACCTTCGCGATCTGTTTACCTTAACTCTTCACGTCATTTCAGAAAGAGATTTACGGTAGGACCTTCATTATGTGTATAAGTCCTCTGTTTACTACAAACGCTTGTAAGTATATATTTTGTGATTTAGGGGAAATGTTAAACCAGTGGCGCGCACCTAGGATTTAATCTTGGGGGCGGAGGGAACGAGTTGAACAAAATGACCTTTTCTTAGCGATGTGCACCGAAGTGACTCTGCGATCATTGCCAATAAACAAAAAACTGCCAATACTAGAGCACTATTGTTCGTACACGGCGACAGACGCACAACAATAGACAGAATTCAATTCAGTGTCTAGTATCGGCAGTTTTTGCAAATATGTCGGAACCTGAGTATGTCTTATATGTATAGGAAAAAGTTGTTCAAAATGTTTAGTTTTACATATAACATATCCAAAAATCATTGAAATCGGAGAGGAAGCAGCTATTCTACAGTTTAGCTAATTTTCCAGGGTTTTGTTTCCTTTTTCTTGGGGGACTTGGCTCCCTGCCCCCATTGGGTACGCCACTGTATTACCCTATCTCTACCAGTACCGGATTGGTCACGAGGCAGTGTGAATAAACGTATACTAAAAGTGACGTTACGGTTTTTGAGCAATCATAGAAAAACATTAATCGAGGTCCTACTATATACATATGTATATTTCTGAATACCTTGTCGACACAACGGGGAATGGAAACTCTTCATAGTATATGATGTATCATAGTACGCTTAAGGAATACTAAAAAAGACGTGATTGTTTTTTGAGCAATCGTAGAAACACGTAAATAGCAAAAACTACAACTTCTGGGTTTAGAAAAATCTGCCGCCGAGACCGTGCGAGTGTGAAAGGGTTGAAAGGAGGAATTTCAAGGAAACGGAGTCAGCGTGTTCGTTCTCATTGGCGCGAGGAGTCGTGGGATCGCGGAGGCGCACCGGAAACGTTGCGGCGACCATTTTGGTGAATGGTGTGGACCGAAAAATGGAGGCGTCGGTAGGCAGTAAAACGTGGCGGCGGAATTGCGGCAATTTCACGTCGATGTTCCGCCGTAATCTTGTCGTTTTCGAGGTCGATAGTCCGGCCTGGTGCTGTACGTTTATATCCGCGTGGCAGCTGGGGAACACGCCTGGCGAAAGAGCAAGACGAAGAAGAACAAAGCGAAGAAAGCTCGAGAGCGAAGAAAAACTGCATCTCGCGGAGAGGATCGACGGGGAGGAGCGGTGTGCGAGGAAATTGCGAAAATCTTGAAGAGGCAGTTTCGCTGGGCGGAGTGGCCGGCTAAACAAACAGTAGTTGCTGGCGAGCAATCACGTAGGAAGCGAAGGATCGTTCGGCCGGTCGAGAACCGGAGAGAGGAGGAGAAGATGATCATTTCGAGCCGAGCCGAGGCTGCAAGGTGAAAATTGCCGGTTTGCCATCGCGGCGGCGGCTCTCAGTCGCTTTCGGAATGCATCCTGAGGATATGGTAGCCCCCATGGCCGCTCGAAGGGAACGCCGGCAGCGCCGTTCGGTTTTATCGACGCAAATTGCCCGGAAAGTCGGCTATCCTGAGCGCGTGTGCCCTCCGCTTCCACGCTTCTTTTCTCTCCTCTTTCTCTCTCCCTCCCCCTCTTATTTCCTTTTTCGTTCACCGTTCCACGGGATACCTCGGCCGATGGTTTGTTTGCACAGGCTTATGGCTGCGCGAAGGGTTTACAAGCCCTGCGAACCGATCCGAGGCAGCCACGGGCGCCATTACGACCGGTTTTATTTTATTTACACGCCGACGAACGCCCGCCAGTTTTTAGTGGGATTATCGGTATTATTGTTCCACTTGTTCCAGTTGTTTCACTTGGTTCACATTGGTCCACTTGCGGGCAAAGGTGCAACACGCTGCGTTGCGCATGAAAATTATAGATTTAAGTGTATCTCAGCCATTTCTGCAACGTGCACGACAGTCGAAGGTACCAAATTGCATAGCTTGTGTGATCTAACTTTTCAAAAAGTAGCACCACTACCTGGTGAAATTCAAATGTTTGTCAACCTCTGATCGGAGGCACTTGAATTGTTCATCTGTACTGTTAATGAATTTTTATTCTCGGCGCAAAGGTTCGATCATTTTTCTACACAACAAATAGCTATTTTTGTAGGAATACTAAACGCTGGAGAATAAAAATTCATAATAACCTAAAGATAAATTACGATCGATAACTAATTAATTATTTGTACTGTTAATATCGGACTACCGCACCATGCCGGATCAATTGGCCACGACAGTGGCATAAAATGTTCATTGATTCCTGGTAAAACTAATGGACATGTCCCACCCAAGCAGTGTTTGACTGTAAAATATTTATTAGTTTCGGGGTCAAGTGAACGATCAAGAAATTCGAATATATTTACCTCTCAGTGAACATTCGGATCCAATTAGAACGGGGGAGCGATTAATGTTTGTTATAATATCGACACGTGGATCGCGCGTTAAGTAGCAAATATGTCGGCGTTCTATTTCGCGGGCCACTCTCGATCAACTGTTTATCGAAGGTGGCCAGAATTCAATTTCGCGGCGGTTGTAGCACAATTTGAAAACGATAACCAACATAAAAGCTCGAATTAAAAGGAGTGCGAGGCGATAGCGAGCCGCTTCTAGAAGGGATTTATGCGAGCACATAAAAGTCTGGAATGGCCGTGTTCCCATTAAAATCGATGCCCGTGTCCGCTCTGCTTTATGACTCTGTCGTAAACATTAATTAAAATACGGAAGAAAAAAACGGACGCGTCCAATGGAAGCCCTTCGTTTTTCGAAAAGCAATGTGGGTCGACTACAGTTCACACACGGCGGTCATAATAGAATCCATTTCGTGACTCTTGTCCCCCGAAATTGCAAAGCTTTATGCTAGGTCTACACTGAAACGACAACGAGCAACTTTTCGTTTATGTTGCGTATATCTTGAAACAGTGAAAATCTTCAACTCGAGATTGAAAATTTTCCGATTTCATCAGATTTATTGATACTTACAGTAAAAATAAAATTTTACAATATAATTCCTTAGAATCCAGCACGATTTTGATTTCTCTCGAATCTCCAAACGCTACTACTACAAATGTGCTTGTTATTTATCGATCGTAAGTAATATCCTATTACTTAAGTTAGTCTCTTTTTCAATTGTTTAAGCGTTGTCAAAATCAAAACGATGATCAAACTCTATAGAATGTTTTGTTAACGCAGTGTGTTGTAATGGATTTAAGAAAATATTGCATTTATATGTTCTTTGATTCTTGTTTCTAATAGTCTCGAAGTCTGTCCAATGTAAACCTGGTTACATCCTTTACAAGGTATCAAATAAACAATATTATTGTTCTTAAGAGGTGGTAGTTTGTCTTTGATCGGTGGAAACAGATTTTTTAGATAGTGCGGTATTTTGAAGATGGTATGTAATCCGACTCTTCTAAAGATTCTTTGTATATCGTTTGAAATATTTTCGACATAAGGGAGGACGACAGTGTTTTTACAATTTTTAGATCCCGTATTTATGAATCTCTTCTCTTTTTGTTTAGAGACTAAAAGAGGGTGATAGATATCAAAAATACGTTCCTTAATTATAGTGGATGTGTAGTTAGTAGGATAACCGTTACGTCTGAAGACGTCTTTAATTGTTTTGAAATTATTAAATCTGAATTTTGGATTTGCTAATATAACAGCACGATCAATTAAACCCTTAATAAAACTGACTTTATGTTATGAAGGATGGTGAGAATGATAGTTGACATATCTTTCAGACCAGCTAGGTTTGTGAAACCAATTTGTTTTTAACATGTTACCTTCTCTCAATACACTGGCATCAAGAAAATTCGGACGAGAATCATTCTCAATCTCATGTGTGAATTGAATTCTATTATGAAATTTGTTGAACGTGTCCAACACAGTCTGCAATTGATGTGGTTTAATACAAGTGATAATGTCATCGACATATCTCTTGTAAAAAACCAACTCGAAGGGTAATTTTGAAATAGAAACCTGCTCGAGTTTTTCCATCACTAAGTTTGCTATTACTGGGGAAATGGGTGACCCATAGCAGTACCAACAACTTGTCTATAGCAAATGCCATTGAACAAAAATTGCTACTACTACAACTGAAAATAAGATATTTTATAAATACTTATACTATCATTAAGATAAATTACGATCGAGAACCAATTAATTAATTATGAAAATAAGATTACATTACATAATTCCACGTTCTTAAAATTTGCTTAGAAAAATCGAAAATTTCATAAACATTCGCAGTTCACTCGTTACTCGTTCGCGAGATTCGGCCATTTTAATTGCTGGCTGACGAATCTCGAGTACATAATCGCAACAATTACAGTGATACACGAAAATGTCGTCAATTACGGCAATTAACTCGTTCGCGGAATTGCATCCTTGTCATGATTCACGTGAGTACGTCGCGAACCTTCCGAAGCACGCATTTCGTGTTAATCACAGGCCGCTGCACACGCCGACGCGGTCATTACTCATAACGCTCTTATCGAATCTGTTAATACTTCTCCCATGCGTCCAAGATAATGTAATTGTTCGTCTGTTATCACGGTTCTCGTTTCTTCTCGGCTAATCTGCCGATAAGTGTAATTGCGAGTTAATTGAGTGCGACCATGTTTTCCAATGAGTTGCAAAAAAATATTTAAGCTTGACGTATCGAATCATTTTCACTTGAACATGTTATTACTCATTTTTGTTCGTAATATCCTTACATTCGGATGCAGTGAATCCTAAAACTATTTCAACATTAAATTTCACATACAGGGTGGGGCGCCACATTTTGCCATCTAGATTTACGTCATTATTATTACGCATAGCAAACAATGTTTCAGATGAAGTTGAATGGTTTTGAGAGGGACAAATTCTGATGGTTCATTTTTTTTTGTAGGTGGACGTGTAAAGGACATATGAAGGTCATTAATGTTTTTTTTAAATGGAATCATATATATTTTTTATTGCATCAGCTGATGCTCCTTCATATTCTTTACAAAAAGTATTAATCTATTTGTGTAAAAAAATCATTAGTTTAGGAGAT
>CM052332.1:12712675-12774732 GCA_028455615.1 Lasioglossum zephyrum | reverse complement strand
TTAAAGGTCTACATCATTTTTGATGAAATAGCAAATGTTCTTAATGCAATGTAACATGGTGTCACAAGGTAAATGCTTTGCAAATGTTATTTTATTCTCAAGTTTTTTTCTTCCGGAGTTTTCAAGATGATCGATATTTTTTTCTTGTAAATGTATATTTTCTCCTTACATATTCTGGTAGATATTAAAACACATTTAGAGATATTAATAAGGTGGCCTAAAACATGGACAAAAATTTGCTGATAAACGGAATGGCCATCATTACGCTAGCATTAAGTCAAAGAGAAAAGAGGAACGTTCGCGGAACGAGGCAGGTGCGAGCGTTTAATAAAGAGCAACGCGGCGGCTCGTTGACGGAAGCCAATTCCATCGACGTGTAATTCGATTTCGAAACGAGCCGAACCGCGCATTAAATAGCGAGCGTACACCGCGGGTGATCAGAGACGGGTGTACAGTCGCGTCCCTGTGGAAAATTAATGAATTTCGAATCGAACCGCCGCGAGTAGTTAATTTTCGTGGAAGCCGGAGGGAGCAAGATGGCTACCTGGTTGGCGAACAAGCTCGTTTAATGCCACCGGGTACTAATGGCGTTTCGATTGCCATTGGTACACAGTGGCGTAGTACAGTACACCTTATCGTTACTCGTGGATCTTTTCGCCTCTTCCTCATTACCGATCCTTTACCTGAATATTGCGTAACAGACTCAACGATTCATCATCGTTCGTGGAAAGTACTTGGAGATGATGGATATAAAATACTCCATATTTCACGCAATTAGACCTTTCATTGTTTATTTTGTATGGAATGCAGATGGATCATTGTAATCGATGTAGAAGATCTACCATACCACAATACAATCTACAGAAAACATCTAACAATAGAATGTGAGCATTTCAGCATGCTTCCAAGCATTCCTCCAACATAAATAATATTTCAACCGTGTCCAGTATGAAGGTTTTAATATTTAATATCATGTTTAAGTACTTTCCACCAACGATAACATTTATTGAAAGTCGAGTACTTGCATCACACACTTACAAAGAAAACACATCATATCAGTAATAAAGATACACGAGATATATCGTCTATTATAGTAAAAGGGTTGACGATGGTAACCCTTTACACTCGGTTGTCCCCTCCGAGGAACCACTAAAAATTGCTGTATCATTGTACAAAATATCGTATACATTATTAAATATATCGGTATCTAATCAATTACTAAACATTCCTTTCTCAATGAATTAAATTAGTTAATAAGTTGCGTAAAATTAAGTTTTTTCTACCATTAAAAGCGGACATTTTCTTTGCTACACAATGTTAAAGCCTGTGAATATATTTTCAGTTTTTATGCGATTGCAATCTTCACCTCTAGAGATTATTAATTCTGTCATTGTACACTAACTATAAGACTACTGTAAAAACAATAATTATTAAAGCCGAAATAAACCTATAATAGGTTTCAGTGGCTCAATAAAAAAAAAATTACTGAACATTTAGGTATTGTATAAAGTTTTATGTCCATTTCATCTCCATAAAATTCAAAAAATCATAGGAAATGGAAATATTTGAGTTCGGAAGAAATGTTTAATTTTCCAGTTAAAATAGTTCCTAATGCAAAGGGTCAAACACATTGCGAAAGAAACTTTCGGGGCAAACTAATACATAGATCCAACCATTGATAGCTCCGAAGAAGCTCCGTCTTCAAGAATCGAACTAAGCGTTCCTCTGTAAAGAAATCGCTCGAAAGAGACGCAAGAGAGCCTGCTGGAATTCCGCCCCCGCAACAATATTATTCATAAACCGGTCTATTCCGGGGCTAATCGAAATCACGGGCGCCATTAAATCGCCGGGGGCCGCGCCCTTTAATCGTCGCCTGACAACGTTACTGGTCCGATTTGTCATCCACGAAATTGAGTCGCATCTGCACCGGTCCGTACACGTCCGGACCGTTCTGCTTCCGAGCATAAAGCGGAATCCGTTGGTGAACCAGTGTGGAAGTGTGTACGCGTACATATGTACATGACAATGTGTGTGTGCTACATACTACGATCATATACTGTGGGCCACATGCTCACCGATACAATGTCCTCGGTGTACACGGTGTCCTCGAGGATAACATAATGGCAGCCGGCGAACCTACACGAGTACGAACCATTAATATATGGCCACGGGGGCCATTGTTGCGAATTAGGTACCATTGAGCGACCCATTGTCGATGACAACAGGGGTGCCACGATCGGGCAACTGCGTTTTGATGAACTTCGCTCGATGATCCTTCGTCCCCGATCCTCCTTGTCCCTCGTTCTTCGCGGACCATTAATTTCCTTCGGCCCCTGCGACGATCTAACCCGTTCCGGATAGTTCCGTTGCCACGCGGAAACATTGTAACAAGGATTTTCGGGAAAAATTCAACTCAATTCAACAGCTTTTAGCGACTGTGCGAGCGTATCATTGACTTCTTTATGTAAAGCTTTTGTAAATCTTTGATTATACCGAAGCGGTCTCTTTCAGTTTTTTAGATGTTTGCAAAAATATATCTAAATTTGAGTGAGATCTAAAAGATTGGGTTTTTTTAGATCAGCATACCCGAGAATGAATAAAGACTTATTTTTGGGGATAATCAGTCACAAAAGAAAGATAAAATTGAAAATACAGAAAAATATTAAAGCTAATTTATCTGGAAAAATATTGAAGTTATTAATTAATTAATCTGGTACTGCAAATATGTTCTTATTTATGAAACTGTGTATCGCACACGTTAAATTAAGATTTCTTTAATTGTACATTTTTCATAATTGAAATAACTTTCTTTTAAAATAAATTTTATAATAATGGTCGCAATGGATAGTTCCAATATTTTCATATGAATAGTTTAAATAAAATCCTCATTTCGGTATGGTGCTGCCATCCGTGATAAAGCGTTCAAACTGCTAAACGGTTACGCCACGAAGTATCTCGTGGGTAGCGCACAATGTTAGCTCCGACCGGTACGATAGGTTGTGACACAAAAGTGATAAGGCAGCTCTTATCATAACCAGGGCTGCCAGCGAACTCGAAAATGCGAGCCGAGTCGAGTACTCGCACGAAGCGAGCGTTCGCACAATGCGGATAGCTCGCTTCGATGTGAGCTACTCGCATGACGTCATCGGCTTGCATCGGCTCGATTCATTTTTTATTTATATCATTACCGATATTTATATTAACTCGTTGCTAACCCTGTCAACAACGCGTTGCCAGGGGTTGAGAAGGTTGAGATGCGAGCCGATGATGTCGTGCGAGTAGCTCGCATCGAAGCAAGCTGCTCGCTTCGTGCGAGTACTCGACTCGGCTCGACCGATCGAGTCGAGCTTAGCTCGGCTCGCATTTTGCGGGTACTCGCATAGCCCTGAAGGCTGGCAGTCTTTAACAGAATCTCGTCGGTGCTAATGCTGACATGAATTTTTCCGTAGAAATTCACTGTTAGCATGTTACAGATAGGTTCTGTTCCTGGATTCAACCCTTTTATATTTTCGTCGTTACTCTCTCAATAACAATAAATATATTTATAAAAAAAGAAGAGATTCTGTTCCATGCTAACAGCGGGAATGATCCAGTAGAAATTGCCTCACACGTTAAAATAGTAAAAAGATTTATTTACTATAAAAAGGCGCCGACACCTGTACATACACAGATACAAAAAAAAAGACAATATTGCATACTAAAACAATGTACAAGGACAAGTATAAACAAAGTGGACCAAAACCGTGTATAGGTCATACAGAATGAATTCGGCCCTCGAATTAGAATCTCGTTAAATGACGATCAAAAATGTTCGTCAGAAAATATAACACGAGATCTAATTTTCATCTTCACCTTCGCCTGCGTCTGTCGAGTCCATGCCAACTTCCTCGTAATCTTTTTCCAGGGCAGCTAAATCTTCTCTGGCTTCGTTGAACTCGCTTTCGTCCATACTTTCGGCGACATACCTGATCATAATTTAAAGAGAAGATAAATCATCGTCACTGCAATTCGAAAGATGGTAACGAACATATTAAAATCACAAATTTACCAATGAACAAATGCTCTCTTTCCGAACATCAAATCGAATTTCCTGTTTAGCCGGGTCCAGGCCTCTGCGATCGCAGTTGTGTTCGCAAGCATCGCCATCGCTCTTTGTACTTTGGCTAGATCACCTCCTGGCACTACGGTTGGTGGCTGATAATTGATACCCACCTGGAAATTAAATTACCAAATAACAAACAGTTAAAAAAATATCTACTGGCTTGACAAGAAAGTAATTTCGGTGTTTCAAGGGAGTAGACTAGTTTCTAAAATTCAAAAGAACTTGTAGACAAAATAATTACAATTAATATTATAAATATCTTACAAAAAATTATATATTTCCCATCTCCTATAAATTGATAAGTAAATCTTCCTAAATAATTATAGAAAAATAATTTTATAATACGATTTGAATAACTTAATGTAAGTATGGTTGAAACAATTAAAATATAAATTATTATTTTATTTATAGTTCTAATATTTATAAATTCTAAAATTAAATCAATCTAGGCTGCAAACTTCCTATTTTTCCTTTTATGAGTCATAATTTGCATTATTCTGCACCTTTGCAATCCTGAAGACCAGTCTACCCCCTTAAGAAGAATTCCAAGATATTTATCGAATGCTAGAATTAATAAAATCTCTGCCCCGAATTTATAATAAGGAAACAATTTAAACAAACAGTACCTTAAACCCAGTGGGACACCAATCCACAAACTGAATAGCTCTCTTCGTTTTAATCGTAGCAATGGATGCGTTAACATCTTTTGGCACCACATCCCCTCTATACAACAAGCAACAAGCCATATATTTCCCTCTATGGGGGTTACATTTGACCATTTGCATGGCAGGTTCGAAACACGATGAAGTCAGTTCCATGACGGTCAGTTGCTCGTGATAAGCCTTCTCGATGGAAACAATAGGCGCGTACGTCGCCAGAGGGAAATGAATCCTTGGATAGGGTACCAGGTTCGTTTGGAACTCTGTTAGGTCGACATTTAGTGCTCCGTCGAACCTCAACGATGCCGTGATGGAGGAAACGATCTGTCCGATCAATCTGTTCAAGTTCGTGTAGGTTGGTCGTTCGATGTCCAAGTTCCGTCTGCAGATATCGTAAATTGCTTCGTTGTCCACGAGGAACGCGCAATCCGAGTGCTCCAATGTTGTGTGCGTGGTTAGTATAGCATTGTAAGGTTCTACGACAGCTGTGGAAATTTGTGGCGACGGATAGATGGCGAATTCTAGTTTCGCTTTCTTCCCGTAGTCCATTGACAGTCGTTCCATCAACAAGCTTGTAAATCCAGAACCGGTACCACCACCGAATGCATGGAAGATTAAGAAACCCTGAAGACCGCTGCACATATCCGCGATCTTGCGGATCCTGTCTAACACAAGCTCGATGATCTCCTTTCCTAAGGTGTAGTGACCTCTCGCGTAATTGTTTGCTGCGTCTTCTTTGCCAGAGATTAGCTGCTCTGGGTGGAAGAGTTGATGATAGGTCCCAGTGCGGACTTCGTCTAAAGAGAATTAGATGGTTTGGTAAACGATGGATTTTTTTTAGTTGATTGGGAACACACAGTGGGTGTACAAACTATTTGCACACCTTTCAATTCTTAGCAAAAGCGAATGGTGAGGAATACTTTGGAAAGTAGCATATTTCACCAGGCATATTTTATCTCAGTTTTTTTTGTATGATATAGAGCATCTCTTCCCAATAAGAAATCATATATTGTTTTAGTAATAACTAATAATAATATCTTTAAAAAATAATGCTGAACGATACATGACAGATTAAAAAGATGTTCTATATTTGTCAAGGGATATCTTTTTTATCCTAAAACATCCCAGGCTCTAACACAGAGGAATATTTTCGGTAAAAATTTCTTTTAAGTAACCGTACAAGAATCATTTCCGACATCGTCCGTCTAACAACAATGTAGTTGTTTAAAGCGAACAATGTCAACCTAAGAACTCTTAAGATAGTAAAAAATTATTTCTTTTCTTAAGGAAAAAGCAACTGATTCAACAACTACATAAAAATTTATAAAAATAACTAACTAACAAATTAAACAAAAAATATATTCTAACACGTATTATTCGAAAGAGATTATTTTATAATATATTTTAGTTCAAACCTCATTTCAATATCTCAAACGGTTCAAAAGTTATGCCCCAATGTCCCTAAATTTTTTTTACCACTAACAACTATGAAAGCTTGTCATTACATGTTATCATTTTTTAAGAGCTGTGGTCTTAAAGTATAAGTTTTGTCTATACTGTTCCAACTAATTATATTAACAACTAAGTCTGTATTAAAATATCTGTGTATCTCTAATATACCACATTCTATTTTGTAATTATTATATTCTGTTTTGTATGTGGCGTATTTCGTTTTTTTTTTTAATTATGTTGAAATAAATCTCATATGAGATTTTCTAATAAAAAAACTGATATACCATTATTAATAGACTGCTGATGTTCATGCAATTTAAAAACAAGACCCGACTCACAGATTACAGAATTTCTTTCCGAAGGCTCACCTATGACTGTAGGCTCAAGATCCAAAAATACAGCTCGCGGAACGTATTTTCCACCACCGGTTTCGCTGAAGAAAGTTTGGAAGCCCTCGTCGCTGGAACAACTTGTTGGAGGCAGCATGCCATCGGGTTGTATCCCGTGTTCCAGACAGTACAATTCCCAACAGGCATTTCCCATTTGGACGCCGCCTTGGCCGATGTGGACTGACAGTACTTCACGCTAACCAATTCGAAAAATGTTGTAATGTGTTGGGACAGTTTTGTGTCGGAATGATGGAGATCGAATCGAGAATACGTGTATCTGTTCTCAGCACTTTTGGGAAATCCGAATCGTTAAATTGTGTAAACTCGTGTGTATGAAGTTTGTATTCGTAATGGAAGAGCGTGGGAAATGATTAATTACCATTTTGGCGAGTTGTTCAAGATTTTACGGAAGGGAAGATGAAACGATGTTGATCGAACGGACGTATGAATCCAATTGAAGGATTCCTGTTTTGTTAAAGAATTTTGTTTTCGTTGCTGGGACACGGAACAGGCTACGTGCACACCGCGAATTTTTTCAGAGGCGAGAAATATATGAACTAAATAGATTTTAATGTATTCGTGTAATAAAAGAAAGAGGAAGTTTCTGCGTATTGCTTCTCTGTTCCTTTTTATTTTTCTCTTTTCATTCAGTGTCAGAACGTAATCTATACTTATAAAAATCTCTTATAGTGCTTTAGACAATGTAATTATTAATGTGCACGTTAAATAAATTGGATTTATACATTATTGTTTGTTCTGATAAACAGAGACAGCTTTTAAAATTCATTCGAATGTGAAACGTGTTTGCAAGTCTTGCCAATTTTAGAGATCTTGTGTAATTTACACAGAAAACTGTGGACGTTTATGGCATTATAAAACAATAATGCTTCGTTTGATTCGTTAAGGGTAGTCACCCCTGTTCCAAGGACAGTTTTGCATCGTGTAGCAGCAGACGAGGTGGCCGAGAGGTTAAGGCGTTGGACTGCTAATCCAATGTGCTCTGCACGCGTGGGTTCGAATCCCATCCTCGTCGATTACTTTTTATATTTCCACAGATCATATTATTTCATTTATTATTGTAAATTCTACTGAACACCTTAAACTAGCTCCTTACTATGCATATTAATTAAGTATTCGAACATTTTTAATCATGATTTTGAGTGATGTAATGCTGTACAATGCATCCTCGCATTGCACACGAGACAGGAAATAAATACTGTTGCAAACTGCAACACAAGAAATTGTTTTAATCTAGTCTAAAATAAAGTGTAATCATTTCTTAAATTATGTATCATCAAATATTCCATAACTCATCGTTTGAACCGTGAAAAAGGACGAATTTCTCCCTGAAATATCATCGAAAGAATACAAAAATTCATTTGAAAATACTGCGTGTACATTTGTACAAGAAATAATTGAAAGTAAGTTAAATTACAGTCCCCTTTCTCAAGCTGAAATTGCAAGATAATGCTGATGAAGTACAAAACGCATCTGTCTCGGTTTCACATTTCTATATTTTTATATTTTCTTATCGCAATCAGGCTCTTATCATTTCCTACTGTATCAACGATCGAGGTCGTAGAGAACTGTAGCCATGTATTGATTTAACAACAGACATTCAGACGCAGACGCGTACATATATGTATTTACATACATGTATATATATATATATATATATACAGTCTAATACTAACTAAACAGCAGATATTAATGCAAAAAGAAAAATGTTCTGTATTGACCGTGAGAAGCAGAAGTGAAATGAAAATTGATTTCATCCCTTAAGGATTTTTTAAAATTACCGTTCTAACTAATTATAATTATAATCATAATTATAAAAAATTGCAAAAACAAAAAGACAGACCGCTTCTTCCTATTCGTCGCAACTACGTTAACTCTTGTGAGAGAGAGAGAGACCTCGACTTTGACATCAGCCAATATCATCAGGAGATTAGCCTTCAACGTATCTGAACTGTGATAAATCAGAGAAAAGAAAAATTTGATGTCTATCAAACTAGAAGATTTTTATTTTATATTAGCTGAACCGACAAACGTTCTGTTCAAATTCCCATAGAAAAAAGCACTTTCATTCTTCCCCAAATTTCCATTTTTCCGGGCAACTTTACCAATTTTTCTTTCCTAAAACTCTTCTTCGGACTATCACGAACATTAAAAAAAGAAATTAACCAAATTGATCCAGCCGTTCTCAAGTGATGCACTCGCCAAATGTGTGTGAACAGCATTTAATTTTTATTTATATAGATAATCTCTTTTACCCTGTTCACATGAAATTGAACCTGTTTACTGAAACGACATTTGAATTCCCAGCAATTTCTAGAATACAGAAGAATTTAATCATTTCAAAATCTGCCGTTCTCAAGTGATGCACTAGCCAAACGAACAGCATTTAATTTTCATTTATATAGATAATCTCTTTTACACTGTTCACATTAAATTGAACCTGTTTACTCAAACGACATTTGAATTCTCAGCAATTTCTAGAATACAGAAGAATTTAATCATTTCAAAATTTGCATGGACCAATGATATTATACTACGATATGCACTATTCGACTGAGAAGGGTTAAAAAGTTCGAAGAACATTGATTTTCGGATACTCGATGGCATGGAGTCCGCTCGAGTGAACGCGCCACTCGAAAGAGAAAGACCCGTTCAGCCCCCTCCACGGTCCTCTGGAACAACACACACGTGGGCTCCTACATGTAAACCTTTCGGTACAGGTAAACCCGGCCAGTTAACCGATTCATAGATCCCCCACCTCGGTCGATTTAACTTAGACTTGATCTTGATTTCCGAAAGTGAGGAACGGCAGTCGAGTGGTAGTCAGCGCGGCGTCCGGACTTCGTCGAGATAGCGATCGGGAAATTTGGCTGGCAAAGTGGAGACAACGCGTGTTCGGTTCAGCTGTCAACGCTGTCATGACATACATCCGCGCGTCCATTTACGGTTTCGACGATCGATCGTTAGGAATCCTCGGCTGGCAGTACGTTTCGAGCGACCGCAGCGATTTCGTGTCCGCGTGTGCTCCATGATGCCCCGATAGGCACAGCTCTCATAAGATCGATACGCGTCGCTCTCGATTAGTCTCCGCGCCTAATATACACTTCCACCGGTTAGATCAACGCTTAGATCAACCCGCACACACGGCGAGGAAACGTGATCCGGGCACAGCAGATCCGTGAAAGCTGCAGACAAGCATCGCGACGATAAGCGAAAAAAAAGAGAGGAACCAGGATCTAGAGACAACATTCGTCATTGACATTAACCCGGTTCCCACGCCGGAAGTACCGTGACGCGAGTGACCCTATAGCCTTTGTCCAGTGATCTTTAACGATCTTCAGGAGATCCGGTGAATTGTTTTTCGACACTCGAAGACGGACCGTATACGTGTTTCGCGTTTCACTTTCGGGGATCATTCCGCGAGGTAAGTAGACCGGAAGTTCGGGCTTTTGATTCGAAGATGATGGGAATGTTGGCTGTTATGGCTGCGGTGAATGTCTTCGAACGGTTCGAAGAAACGAGGAGGTGGCTCGTTGTGAGAAGACTGCGGTCTTGCGAAATTCTGAACTGCAATCGAACACTGCGGATTTGAAGCGTTTATAGCAAAAGGATACTTTAAACAATGGTTAACCCTTTGCACTCGAGTGCAACTTCAAAATATTGTTTAGATTATTAAATGTGTTGGTGTCTAATCGATTACTAAACGTTTAAGTAAAGTATAAAGTATTATTATATCTTTATAATAATAACCTAACTTATAATATAATATAATAATAACCTTAGGTTATTATTATATTATATATATTATTATTATTATATATTATATCGATTTTATATTCGTACAAAGAAAAAATTGCTGCAGAAGATTATGAGTAGACTTAGACTGCAGATTTTATGCGTTTACGACGGAAATGAGTAGGTGTGATTCAAAACAATGGAACAATTAAAAGAATTTAACATGAATTTTTATTTAGTTCCTGTAGAATTGGAATGAACGTATAAAAATTTTATTTCGCATAAAGATTCGTACTCTAATAACGAGTAACTGATATGCAAGAATGACAAGATTCCGTTTGTCATAATGATTTTATGATGATCTTGATCTAAGATATTTAGTCGATCATCTCCTATAAAAAAAATTAAAGGAATTTGTCAATACACTATTTCCAGCGAAATAAAAATGATTTGCACGAATTCAAAGAAGTTGAATGAAACTTCACTTAGACTTTTGATAGTTCTAATAAATTGACGATGGCATAATATTCTAGTTTGATAGTAAGACAATTAATTTATCTATAGAAGGAAGTAATTATTCGTATTATTTATTACATTTAGTAATATTACGTGTCGGGAATTGGAAAAACGTATGAACAGCGAAATTCGAGCTGCGAAATTTGCTCGCGTGTTTCATTAAATGGAGCGAATTCTTTTCACACCCGTAATACTCGGCTTATACTTCCGTGCGATTAAAGCAATTCCGATGAAATGTTTTCGTGACAAAAGTGAACGAGTTCGTGTCTGATCCGTTGCACTATTATCTTTCATCGATGAAAGGAATTCACTCTGAATGCTGAGTTTTGTAAACATGGAAATCCGACCACAAAAACCGAATAAAATGTCTTGCCTTCTAAAAATGACGAGGTACTATTTATTTAAATTTTGCGCAATTTTTGTTACAATATATTTAATGTCCATGCTTGGACAAAGAAATTTTTCGAATGAATTCCTGTGTAAGCAGCATCACAATTTCAATAATTATAAAATTAAAAATTTGAAATTTATATTTGACAACCAGTGGTGGGTTTAGTGTTTAATAATTTATGCGAATATATGCACAGTACAAAATGCAGATATGATCTACGATCATCTTAACTTTTAAATTACATCCGTGCCCTTGGTTGTAATTCATCGAAGCAACTTGTTCCATTGATTTAGTTAGGCAAATTTTGTTACAATATATTCTATTACCTTGCTTGGAAAAATAAATTTTTCGAATTAATTCCCGTGTAAGCAGCTTCACAATTTCAATAATTGTACAATGAAAAATTTGCAATTTATATTTGACAAGCAGTGGTGGGTTTAGTGTTTAATAATTTATGCGAATATATGCACAGTACAAAATGCAGATATGATCTACGATCATCTTAACTTTTAAATTGCATCCGTGCCCTTGGTCGTAATTTATCGAAGCAACTTGTTCCATTGATTTAGTTAGACAAATTTGGAAAAAATCGTTCATAGGCCAAATGGTTTATCCGCGATAATGCAAAGTCTTGTTGATAATGGTGGCACGATGGCAGAGCATTAGGAAGCGTTGCATAATAGAAGAAACGAGGAAGAGGGTACTTAGCTGGCCACCTAATTTATGGAACGTAAAGGAGGATACTGCAAACATCATTGAGAGCCGTGAAACATCCAAGGAAACCGATGTTTCAATTAATTATCCTCTGTCGGTGCTATACAATGACCGGCAAAATTCGTTCGGTGCCTGATTCACGAAAATACGCCTAGGAAACGTTGCGCAACTAGATACGTGGCACGCGAAACAACACATGTATTCAAACTCAAAGTCAAATGCGTTACAAAAGCACACACGTGCTGCATCAAAGAAAATAATTTATTGCCCTGGTAAAACCTACAAACGATCAGAGAGACTATTAATAAATCGATACCTTTTTTCCGCGAAGTTTCTCGCTCTGCTATGATTTGCATCGCAGTAACCATTTAATAGGCGATCGTAAATCTTTTAAATCGCATTAACGATGCCACGTGTGACACGAAATTTTCATGTTTTTCCGCTTCATTGGAGTGCAATTCATATTAGATCTAATAACGATCTAGTAAACAACACGATCATCTCGTATCGGACTCTCCGATTGAAATAGAACTCAGTTGCAATTGCAACGAATTAAAATCTCAGCCACAAACATCGACAAATAGATCTTAACCAATACTTCTCGACTATTAAACATTTCATCAATGAAACGCTTACTTCTTCACGCATGTCAAGTGAAAATGGTTCGTACAATTGGTCAGTGTGTCCGTCAATTAAACAATTGTACAGCTATTAATGGTGCCACCGAATAAGGCAAGTAATCGATCTAAGGAAAACGATTATCCACGAAGGTTGAGTTCCCTTTTAAAGAAATCATCCTTACTTTTCATTATTCTTTTATGGGACTCTCCGATTGAAATAGAACTCAGTTGCAATTGCAACGAGGTAAAATCTCAGCCACAAACATCGACAAATAAATCTTAACCAATACTTCTCGACTAATAAACATTTCATCAATAAAATGCTTACTTCTTTACGAATGTCAAGTGAAAATGGTTCGTACAATTGGTCAGTGTGTCCGTCAATTAAACAATTGTACAGCTATTAATGGTGCCACCGAATAAGGCAAGTAATCGATCTAAGGAAAACGATTATCCACGAAGGTTGAGTTCCCTTTTAAAGAAATCATCCTTATTTTTCATTATTCTTTTATGGGACTCTCCGATTGAAATCGAGCATAGTTGCAATTGCAACGAGCGCGGCCGCAACTGCAACCCAAGTGAAACAACGAAACCGCAATTGGCATCGACGTTCGAATCTCAGCCACAAACACAGACAAATCCATCTTAACTAATAGTTCTTGACTAATAAACATTTTATTAGTGAAATGCTTACTTCTTCGCGTATGTGCCAGGTGAAAATTGTTCAGACTACTGGCCAGTCTACTCGTCAATTAAACAAGTTTGCAGCTACGAAGGAGAAAGAATTTGATCCTTGGTACTCGTTTGCTCCGTTTTGTCGTATGTTCTCAATCCGCAGAGTATCGAACCGGTTTTTCGTTGGAACATTATCAAGAAATGTGAAGCTCGTAAATACCAACCGTTAGATGAATATGGATATCATAAAACTGTTTTCACGGTTTTCGCTATCCTCAGGGCAGCTTCTAAAAACATTTCTAATTATCTAAAAACGGTTGTTTGTCGCTTATTTACGAGAAATCAATAAAGCTCATTATGTATTCGTGATTTGAATTGCACTCTTTGATTTTACGGAGGGTATTCATTAAAACATTGCAATTACGAAATGCAACTCTGGGAACTGACTTTCTCCAATGCAGAAAATATATTGCCTGAAAAAGGTTGAAAAGAATGTGGGCAATCACGATAAATAATTTCTCGACTACGAAGAGAAGCTGCGATATAAAAATATGACGAAATCGGAGTAAAAAGCTTGATATTAAAATAGTTGGTTTAGTCTTTTTTAATATTAACCTTCTCTTTGTGTGTGAGAGTGAGAAAAGAGAATGGAAATTTTTTAAGTATTGTACACTTATCTGTTGAACATCAATAGAATTACACAAACTAATTTTCATTTTGCTGGAAAAATGTATGGGGTCGAATTGTCTCCCTGTACACGGTTAACATTAAAATAGCAGCACGGAAAGAAAAGCTTAATGGTAGTCACCGTATTGTAGATGTGTAAGAGATAACTATCTCACGTGTAATTTGGCGTCGGTCGAAAACTCCACGGGTCACGTGTCAGCCAAAAACCCGTTCCAGCTGGCGTTTTACTTTCTTCCCGTGGCTCGGGCCACGAAAGTTACGCAAAAATGAGGGGCTCGGGCCCGCGCCGAGTGGGAACCACGTCAAAAACTAATCGAGAGATCCCCCTCAACGTCAATTTCTCCGACGAATTTACTTTCTACATTCGCCTATTTTCGATCGTCTCGCAAGGATTCTACGTCTTACTTACGCAGAAAATAAGAACGCAACCATATGGAGCGCTCACCTCAGGGCACCGCAAGATGCTTTTCTCGCCTGACCGAGATAATTCCGGTACACTATCGGGAGTCGTTTTCTGATTCCAACGAGATTAGTACAATGCGGTTCCGAGACAAATTGGTGTGGGAGTTTTTAAATGTACTTTAAATAATCAATTAACCCTAAGATCATATCACAAAGTTATTTATTATGAAAACAATTAGAATTGAAGGAAGCATAATACATAAATACGTCTCAATCTGCATCGCAGTATATTTTAATTTCCGGATCTTTATCTTTCTCGCATGTTAATTCATAATCTTTAGTTTTTCTTAAATATCTAAGAACATGCTTAGCTTGCTCCCTGGTTATTGCGTACGTCAGTTTTGGATTCTTTATACATTTTATAAATTATTGTTTCACACTGTATCACTATATTTGTAAACGACGCGCAACTATTTTCGTTTATCACTTCTGTGTTCCTTTTTAATTATGTGTTATCTGTACGCATAGTTGATCTGGGCCCATAACCAATTGTGGGAGTTTTTAAATATACTTTAAATAATCAATTAACTCAAAGATCATATAAAAAAGTTATTTATTATGAACACAATCAGAATTGAAGGAAACATAATACGTAAATACGTCTGAATGTTGAATATTATATAAGAGGAATGAGCTGTTTAATCAATATTGTCGCAAACGAACGATTCTCTTTTTTTATTAACATCTTGTTTCAATGTACTGCATGATCAAATTTAAATAGATCAAATCAGTCCACAATTGGCACACTCCACTGACAATCCCCGAAAAATTGTTCATACAGTTTTTGCACCCGAATGCCACCCTTTTGCAAGTCGAATTCAACCTTATGCTATTCAAATTGAACCTTTTCATCTAATTTCACAAAATCTGGGTGCATTGAACCTCGTCAGTTTTTTTAAGCAACATACACGACTGTCTCTATCGATGCTCGATAAGCTTAGTGTTAAAAACAATATTATAAATAATTTAGTAATTGTCTTTTATGTAAGAATCGCACCACAGATTTACGACCTTTCTATACGCACGATTGACGAAGATAGAAAGATATTTTTCATACGAATCTCATGTTACAAAATTTGTTAGATCACGGTGACATAATTTGAGGATGTGTGCTTCACACTTTCGCTAACACACACATCCTGCATCTCACGCACATTTCACCGTGGTGCAGACTGTCGGTTACACGGGGCAGCAACGATTTCTCATTTCGTGGTTATATAAATCTATACAAATTTGTGATTGTCATTTACAAGCACGGAACACGTTACAGTAGAAGGAATTATTAAAAACACGAATTCTACCACTCCTTTCTCAGTCATAAAACAAGAATCAGTCCATCGATTATGTCCAGCATCAAAATAATGAATATACATTGAAGGAACAGTTAATTAAATCGTCCTCTGCTGACGCAATAGAATGACAGACCTCTAAAAAATTAATATCGAATACGTAGGTGACAGAAAAGTCGTCTAACAAACATCCACTGACGATTACCAATGGTAAAAAGAAAGAGTAAAAAAATTCGATAAATCATTTATGAGAATAATTTCCCGGCTATGATAATTTTGTTGAAAAAGGTAGTGGAGTAATAAATTCGGCATTTTTTCCGGGATATTAATTGTTCGTATTTCCGCATGACGAAGCGGGTGAAATTTGAATTGGCAAACAATATTCTTCCCAGGTTTGGAATTTAATTGGTAGTTTGCACGTTTTTGTAATGAAGTGTTTATTATTTGAAAATTGTGTCAAAAAATTATTTTTTGGGGAGGCTAAAGTACAATAAAGGTTGGAAACCGCTGCACCACGTTGACTCGTCCCGGAACACGGTGTCTGCTTGGCGAACGAATCGAGATCGATCGGATCGATGGCAGCCTTCGAAGCGGATAGAGCAATCTCCGAGAAGTTATGAGAGCATGTTACACCATCGTCGGTCCACTGTTATATGTTGGAGCTCGAAATTGTCGTTCGTAACACTTTCTTCGCGATTTCGTAACAGCGAAGCCTTGAAAGCTGACTAGAACCGACCGCCCGTGCATACCGTTTCTGAGAAAATCGGTGTTTTTATCGGAGAAATGACGGTCCAATGGAAAACCGCTGCTCGGAGCTGAGCGCTCGACGGAAAACGGGGACAACGACACACGAGCCCGTTGCAAATTGCACCGACATTATCAGGATTTGCATAAATTTATGGAGTTTATCGTTTCAGACGGTTCCGAGCGTCCGCGTGACTATCAGCCTTGAGCGGGAAGCTTGATGGAAATGATTGGACCCGTTTTGAAACGACCCGGAATATAACTAGCTAACCGGATCGCTGACACTTTGCTCGTGTAGGGTAGATTCTGTAGCCTTCTGCATTCAATTAATACTCGATGGTATAAATATAATTTAGTAATTCTCTTTCATTAAATATAATGGACCCAGACACGATTATTGGAACTCAGTGAATCACACAAAGCTCTACGACCTTTCTCTGCACTCGAAAATTTGAAAATTTGATAAAGATCCGATGATCAAAAATATTTTTTCAGACGAATCTCAGTTACAATATTTCTTAGATCACGGTGACATAAATTGAACATGCGTGCTTCACACAGAACAAAACGTGTTTCTATATTTATTTGCTTCTCCGTTTATTTATCTAATTGTCTTATTTCTTAGTTGGATAATGTAAAAAGAATTGCGTAGAATAAAAATGATCTGGGTTGAAAGAAGTGTCTTAGATTGTGTTATTAAGGGTGGTGTTATTGAGTCCAAAGGGTTAAAACTACAAATGTGCATTGGTGAACTTAACAATAATTCGATCACACCGCAGAGGTTTCAATAAAATCGTGTGTGATAATTTGGTTCTTCGTTTATTTATCGAATTGTCTTATTTTATAGTTGCACGATGTAAAAAAGGTTGCATAGAATAAAAGTGATCTGGATTGAAAGAAATGTCTTGATTGCGGAATAAAAATTGCTTCGAGTTCAAAGGGTTATGATTGCAAATATGCATTGGTGAATTTACAGTGAATTTGTGGCAACTGTAGCAACGTTCAGACAACTCTCACCAATGTGAAGTTATCGATTTATTAAAAAAAAAACGTTTTCTTTTCATTTTAAAAATGTTTAATCAATAAGAGCCTGTTCACACACGGCGGAAACCGCGCGTTTTCATAACCGCGCGCGGACGTAATTACATTAGCGTCAATGCATTCGTTCACACGTGACCGCGCGGTCGAACAATCAAAAAACAAAAATTGCGCGGTCGAAAACGCGCGGTTTCCACCGTGTCTGAACAGGCCCTAAGTTGATTTCACCGAAGTAGAATCAGATAATTTAGTTCAAAAATTGTTATTAACATTATTATATTTAAAAAGTTTTGAAATTATTAATTAATTATATTTATTAGAGGATACAAATTAAAAATCCCTATAAATCCTCTAAATTGGTGAGAGTTGTCTGAACGTTGCTACAGTTGCCACAAATTCAATCACACTGCAGAGGTTACGATTGAATCGTGTGTTATATCGATTTATAAATATTTTCGGGACATCGAGAATCGAATCACGTGGCACGCAGACTGCAGTTTCAGTGCATATTGGCTCGAACGATCGGCACACGGTCGCGAGTTTGCGAGGTTCAGAACATTGACCCAGAGTTACACTTTTCCCCTGGCTGGATACACGTGGTACAAACGGCTGGTGCATCATAGGTCGAGCGCACACCTCGTATTCGAAGTCCCTTCATAACGGTAGATGTTTACTTGTAGTCGCCCGTGTGGAACTGGATCCCGCCGATCTTGCTTAGAATGTACGTTAACGGAGAATCGAGATTTGGTGAAGGGTAACCAACGCTCGTAAAGTGCAATACCACTTCCGTTCGGTCGTTAAAACTGGATATATGCATATTTACTCATTACCCAAGAATTTGTGCAGTTAGGGATCACTTAGGTAACCGTGTCATCGGACCATTACGCGCTAATGGTATTCGCAGACAATGAAAACACAGAATAACGACTACACTTACACTATCACCGAATAAATGACTGATCCCAGATTTTCATCTCCCCCCCAACAATTGAAATTACAAAAATGCTCTCGAGGCAAACAATTAAATAAATATATATGGTCGCGCAGACATTGTGGTATGAATCGCGCAAAGTTTAAATCAATTTGATTTTTCTATTTTTCCCATTTTTTCCACGCGTGTTCTTTAATTAACCCGATGAAAGAAATGTCTTGAGATATGCAAGAAATTGGTGACAATATATGTATGTTGTCACGAGTCTCAAAAGTTACACTATCTATTTTCACTGGCTTCACAATAAAAGCAAAAGATCATTGTTCACCGAGGAAGTGATCAAGCATTTTTTTTATCGAGAGCAAGCACGAACGAGGATTATATAGAAACCAAGATTTCTCGGAAGCGGATCGCAGTTGCGCAGGAAAATATTAACTTCCGGTTCACGAGCCGCTAGAAAAGAAAAGCTAACAATTGGCGCTACCGTAACACGATTTCTTCGGTTGATCATGATCGAATGGTTCAGATGAAGCGAGAAGAACCATTTCTTCGTGATAACGGAGCGAGACCAGTTGTCTTCACGATCACTTTCTCGGATCTGAATCCGATTACTTTTAATGACATTAATTGTGCATACATTATCGCAGCTTTCACAATTTATTTTATCGTTCTAGTCGTTTCGCGTCTTGTCGTCGCTACCGAATCAAAAATGTTAATGACACATTCGCCTGGACGTGTAGATTAAAATGTAGAGAAATGTTTTTGCTAATTAGAATTGATGATATTTTATTTAGAAAGATTCACAGCTGTCGCAGTATCTTAAACTTGTGACTTTATTGCTCAGATTAGGAGTTAATGTACATCTATCAACAGTAGGAAATGACTTTGATACCAATTAAATTATAATGCAATGCAATTATGGTAAACAATTGTAACTATGTAGATCAGAATGCATACATTCTCATCAATTACAAAAAATCAGAGTTCTTTTTGTCTTCATATATCAAGCATCACACGAATTGCATATGTAATATGAATGCATTTACAACTTATTATTAGCATTAATTTTTTTTACTGTCGATAAAACATCCGGAAATATAAAACTGTTTATCTTCGTTATGGATTCTTGATATAGATAAATCGTATATCCATTAAGTCTATCAGCATTCTCACCTACGGTGAACTGTAATGTTTCACAATTCATTCAACTGAATGAATTAATTCAATGACTATGCAACTACATACGATACTCACTGTGCGATTCTTATTACCTTGTTGTGGTTCTTCACATATTACTCAAAAACTATGGGTCCTAAGAACTTTTGTTTTTCATTTTTAAAAAGAGCTTAAATTTGTTTCAAATTTCACTGGTCAAACGTATTTTTTCACCCAATAGGCACCGAGAGACAGGCGTTCAAAATTAGGAAATTAAGTGGTAACTGACGAATATAGGAAAAGACAGAGCAAATTACACTGGCCAACAACAAAAATATTTTCATATAACTGTTGATTCTATAACTCCAGATTCCGAATCTGGCCTTAATTCTTCTCCTGCACTCACAGTTTTTGAGAAATTTGAATTTGAAAAAAAACATATTTTTTAACTTTGAACAAATATTGTGATGTTATTATAAAAGATATTGTATTATTCTTTACAACAAAAGATTCTCTAGATTTTCCCGAATCCAGTGATGCTTCATAGTAATACATTATGATTGTTTAAACATGTTTAAGACGTTGGAAAGTTGAAAGGGTGGTTCTCAAGATAAAAGTTCGGTTCTCTTCGCTGCTCTCTCGCGTGGTGCAGTTCGATTTTCCGCTGGACCCTTATTTTTCAGATAAATTAAAAAATATCATGAAAAAACGGTGCAAATATGGTGCCTCTCCGTCTATAATGATAATACATAATGTATTACTATTGCACATCTATTGCAAGTCTTTTTCTGTAAAGAACAATACAATATTTTTTTTAGTAACATTACAATCTTTGTTCAAAGTCGAAAAATACGTTTGTTTTTCAAACTCAAATTTCTCAAAAACTGCGTCTAGGAGAAAAATTAATTAATTTGAAGCGTTCTTTGACTGTTGGACCGTGTGATCGACGCGTATGAGATCAACTGATACATCGATCACGCCATTCGACTGTATTCTTAAAGACCTTGACAGTCGATTACAGGATGCCGTTTAAATCATGGTCGATGAGATACTGTTATAAACTCGTTGACATAGCAGCCGCTATGACAACATTGTTGTAGATTCGTGCCGCGGCCGTGCAATAATGTCCATCGGAGGCGGCGCAGAAACCGTGCCGAATGATAAATAGCCAAGACCACCAGTGTGATTCGATATTTAGCATAATGCCGATACATACAGAATTCGTAATGAACCGAGGCTACCCTGTGAAACTGCTTGTATCGGTTTTCAACAGTTTTGAACGTCGTCGAACTCACGAGCGGATTCAGACCGGCACAGAGCGGAACTTGGGTCAAATTACTGCTAATAATAATCAACGTCAAGTATAAACTCGATCGAGGTGATTAATTAATTGTCGCATGCTCTATTTGGCAGACGATTAACCGATTTTCCATAAACGATCACTTGAAAATTTTTCTATAATACATGGGATTAATGTAAATATTTCTAACTAGCTGACCCGACAGACGTTATCTTGTCCAAATTTCTAAACATTTCTTTGCGATCACGTCGATAATGTAAATTCCTATTGAAATATCGCTTAAAAGCTGCGAAGTTCGTTTTTTTCGTTGTATTGAAATATGATTCGAAAAGCACTTAGTTTTTCGCGAAATCCAATATTTCTTTCCCTAAAACCTTATTAGGAATATTACGAATATTAAAAAAGAAAATTAGCCAAATCGGTACAGCCGTTCTCAAGTGATGAGCTAACCAACAGCATATGATTTTTATTTATATAGATGAGATTTTTAAGAGACGTTTCAACGAGATATACCTGTATACGTCGCAAATAATTAGTCAATTTTGAGATGTTTCAATGTGATGAAGAAAGTGCATCAAATTTCTATCGAGTATCCAGTAGCAACCATGTGCCTTAGTTTGCATAATCATGCGCATTTATATGATCTATATCTATTTATAATTATACCGAATGAAGTTGATATGTACGAAACCTCTTTTTTTTTATTTTTCTCCCTATCAATGATTACATCGTCAAATAATTTAATCTAGTCGAATCACAAATAAATAAATAATACTTATAACTAGTAAAGCTATTAAAAAAAATCACAGCGGTTTGATATTTCAATCTGCTCTGTCTAGTCTAAAAAATAGATTTATAAAAACTAAGTATAAAGACTTAATAAAAAAGAAACCTTTCAAGTCGTGGGAGCGGACGCACGACAAGAAAAGATATCCTATTCTAATATGTACGAAACCTTGACAAACTGTACTGCGTTTTAAACCTGAACATTGAACTTGTCATTGCTCAAAGATTTCATCCCATGTGAATTTTATTATTATTACAAATCAAACACAATAATGTAACCACCACTTCTGTTGCACACTTCTTTTAATCGTTCCTATAACGCAGCGTATATTTTTACAAATAAACGTAGACGTCATAGCAGAAAAATTAAGCAATAATTTAATAGCGTCAACATTCCAAATAGATATCCACGTAGACGCCACGTCAAAGATATTATGTAGCTCTCATTGCGAGTTCGGTCATTATACCAGATCGATCGACGAAAGTGAAAGGGTCTCGTATAGTCCAAGCAAAAAATGGAGTATTTATTGCGAGAAGAAATTGCATACAACGGTCTCGCGAACAGGTGGAAGAACGCTTCCGATAGCCTTGGCGAAATTTACACTTAAGGACTCTCGAGGCGTCATTGCGCAAATGATTAGTCTCAGACTCGCGAGGCCCTTCTTCAGCGATGACAGCTGTAGCTAGATAGGAATGTTGAACTTTGCTCCGCATGAGAACGGACTCTGTTTAATGAAACGTTTCGAGGATTCAATTGAGAAATCGGTGATCACGCAATACTAAATTATACGCTGGGGAAAAAATCGACCCGGAAATGAAGAATACTTTAGAGACGTTTTTTTCAGAGTTTTATTTAGCTCTCTTGCGAGATACGTGAGATTAAAAAGTTTTTCGTGAAAGTGCATAAATATTTTTCATTGAATTCATTAAAATTAACTGTTTTGTTTATCTCGATCGACAACTTGTAAATAACTTAAGTGGATATTTTCGGAGCGAAGATTCGATCCTATAATGACTAAGCAATTTTACAAATAACTATAACTTTTTCAACGTTTCGGTCTAGTTTAAGGCCATTATCAAGAAAAACTTTTTATATATAATTACGTCTGTAAAAATTAAAACACTGTAAATTATATAGTTCAAGTTAACCTCCGTGTCAAAAAACAAAAATAAAAAGGAAAGAAAAAACGAAAAACCAAAGGTACTATGGAGCAAACTTACTTACTAAGTGGAAAATTATTTAAGTAATTAATTATTAAATACAGAGTGAGGTGAAATGTGACAAACGTTCTGGTCTGAAAACGGCAGTCCTGCTTTGTTAAAATTGTTTGACGGAAAATTTGCAAATTCAAAATCGTAGAGACCATTTGAAATGTTTGAGATTCTAGAAATTCCTAAGTCTCCGGAGATCAACGAATCGGTAAACTTGAAAATTTCGTTAAGATCGACGATCAGGAAAAAATCGGAAAATTCGAAACCGGGAAACATAATTCCGGTTCTCTATTCTACAGAATTCTCGCGCGGTATAAATGAACTTGACATGTCTGCTGCAGGTTGTTCGTGACCAACGTTCCATAAAATGGTGGTGCAAAACGCAATCATAGTCAGGGATGCTGTGAAACAATACGGGAAAGCAGCCCCGATTCTGGATAATTTGAACCTGTGTGTTCCAAAAGGGTGTATGTGAGTAATGTTCCTCAGCGATATGAACAACATTATACAGAAAGAATTGACAATGTTACCATTTACTTTATAGTTCGCGCATTGAGCAGCAAGTATGTACAAAAAACACAATTACTAAGAACTACTGGAATAATATCGATTAAATGATTACGTGAATGAATCGTGAAAAAGTTTAATTAAAGACGAATAAAAATCAATGCTCTCGTTCCATAATTTATAATCTCTTTTTTATAATAATAATAATAAGTTCATGATCCTGTCAATATCATTCCAGCAGAAATTGTTACGAGATTAAATATTCATTTTTCAAATAGCATGCGTTTCTTCGAGGTATTGTCCATTATTGTTCCACAAGTACCTACATTGTTCAATGCGATTTGTACCACTTTCTTGAAAAAGAAAATAATAACATTAATTAATAAATTCAATGTCAAACAGAACTTTTACATTTCACTTGTCCTGTTTCAGTACAAGGTAACTTATTTTCGCTGGATAAAAGGTGTTAATTAGTATTCATGTTTTAATTAGCCATCCAGAATTTTCAAAAATTGGATGAAAAATATATCTTCAATAGCGTTCTCTGTAAATCAGTAAAGCATCAATTTGCATAAAGATGAGTCAGTTCATTGGTATTTCACTTTCCTCGGTGGTTAGCGAAAGAATTTCGAATAGGTTCGAACGGTGGGTCGGTGGAATGGTAACACAGTGACATTGACTGGGCAACACTGACCCAGTCAATGATTACATTAACTGGCTCCAGAGAGTTTATCTTCATATGTTAATGGTTCCGTTTAGATATGGCTTATTGGGGCCCAGCGGCTGCGGCAAGACCACGCTGCTTTCCAGCGTGGTCGGAGTCCGGAAGTTGAACAGAGGTGAAATTTGGGTCCTGGGTGGCACGCCGGGAACCGAAGGATCCGGAGTACCTGGCCCAAGGGTCGGCTACATGCCACAGGAAATCTCCTTGACGGACGAGTTCTCTGTAATCGGTGCGCTATACTACTTCGGCAGGATCAATGGCTTGGAAGACTACAAGATCGGTAGGACCCCTATTGCCATTATTAATATTTTTAAAAAGTATCGTTGCTCTATCACATCGAAAATTGTCTAACGTACAGGGTTTCATTTTAAGTCCCACTTTGTATAATACTTTTTACACAGAATTTCTCGTAGCTCGATAAAAGAGCAAACAGTTTTTTCGTACAACAAATAACTTAAGATCTCTGCATGCACAAAAATTCTGTCCAAGAATTTGATACGAATTAAACGTCTGAATTTGTATAAATCGTAAAGAATCGAATGTAAGTACTCCATTCAGAATGTGAGATTTTAGAGACGTATTGAAAATGTTGAAAGTTCAACGTACAGAGTTATCATGACTTAGAATTGTTTTGGAGCTCTTTTGCCATAATCGCTATGTAAATTTCAGAGGAAAGGTACGTGTTCCTAAGAGAACTGCTCCAGCTGCCGCCAAGGAACTGTTTGGTGAGGAACATGAGCGGTGGTCAACAAAGAAGACTGTCGTTCGCGGCAGCTCTCGTCCATAAACCAGAACTACTAATCCTCGACGAGCCAACCGTCGGTCTGGATCCAGTTTTAAGGGACAAGCAAGTACAATTTCATTCAATTTACCTCTGGATCGCGTAGAAAGGGCCAAAGAACAATGAAACGAGCGACGATTATTTGCGCAGCATCTGGCAGCATTTGGTAAAGATCACGCGGGACGAGGGCGTCACCGTAATCATCACCACTCATTACATCGAGGAAGCCAAACAGGCGGACAAGGTATGAGAATTGAACGTATCCTCGTGATTCTTTACGCATTTATGGGTTCTGGAAATTTTCAAAAAATTGATAAAGCATAAAACCGCTAGGGTACAAAATTTGACGGAATTCAATACGATTTTTTATTTATTCCAAACCTGCGAAGTCTACTACAACTGAAAATAAGATTTTATTTGATTCTTGAAAGTCGTCTAGAAAAATTGCATAAACGTGTGGCAATAACTAGACTGCGGATTTTTATGCATTAATAGCAAAATTGAGTACATGAAATTCTCAAATTGTACAGACAATTTTAATTATGACAAAAATGGGCAAGCACAATTTAAAGCAGTGGACATATTAAAAAGATTCAAATACACCTGTGGTTTCAGCTGAATCAGATAAGAAAAGAAGAAAGAATAGATTTTTATGCATTTGTAGCAAAATTGAGTACATAAAATTCTCAAATTATATGGGCAATTTTTATTATGACAAAAATGGGCAGACACAATTTAAAGCAGTGGACATATTAAAAAGATTCAAATACACCAGTGGTTTCAGCTGAATCAGATAAAAAAAGAAGAAAGAATAGATTTTTATGCATTTGTAGCAAAATTGAGTACATAAAATTCTCAAATTATATGGGCAATTTTTATTATGACAAAAATGGGCAGACACAATTTAAAGCAGTGGACATATTAAAAAGATTCAAATACACCAGTAGTTTCACCTCAATCAGATAATTAAATAAGAAAGAAATTTTTATTTCGCTCCTGTGACAATCGATACAAACATTTTTTTATTTTTCATGAAGATCCGCGGTCTGATGGTAAACTTTAATTAAAGATTGAGAATAGTTGCGTCGTAGCTTTGGAAATTTGACGGTCCTTTCGTCTCGAGTTACTAGGAGGAACGTAATAGTATAAGAAACGGTAGTCCGATTCAGAGGATGAATCATGATGTATGCTAATGGCGGCTATAACTCTCAGATTGGATTAATGAGATGCGGCCAGCTGTTGGCTGAATCAACGCCGAACGAGCTGCTGGAACAATGTCAAACCGATTCCTTGGAGGAAGCGTTTCTGAGCTTGAGTCAATTGCAAGTTCAAAATCAGACTGGCAATGTCAGTCAAACGCATATGTCTGACACCAACATCTCCGACGTCGTCGCCGGGAACTTCTACGACGGGAGTTATTCACGCAAAGTTGGTACATGTTTCTGGATTATTCAACCGTTGCCAAACAATGCACTTTGACGTACAACAATAGTTAAAATACAAATAAAACAAATAAAAAAGAAATACTAATAAATTATTGAGACTAGAGGCATATTCAGCTATTGTCCGTGTAAAAAATGAAACTGTATAGTTAAAAGTCGCGTGTTCGACTACACAGGGACTAGTCACGCGACTATAGTAAGTAGAGGTAGCGGTTAGGCGACCGGTTCAATGACTAGCAGTTCGTTTCTGCATTCCTTTCTCTTTCTCTCTATAGCTGAAAGACATACATATATTTCCATAGATTAACTTGCGAAATAGAGGATTGCGTAAGACTGTATATTTTCTAATAACCTTTTTCAGAAGAAAAACACAATGATCTATTACGATACTGTGCAAGTCCCATTGTCTTCCATTATATATTACCTTCTTTGTTATTAAATTCTGTCGTCGTTACACGTTTTTCATAATGTTGGTTGTCATTGCAATTTAGCAAATATTGTCTTCTGTACAATCGTAGAACACGTACGTTATTTAAATAACAATGAAGAACGTGCTCAACAATGAGGTGTTGGTCAAATGAGCTAATATTGACGAAGACGATTGGACAAACTGAAAGAGAAACAAGCAGATTTTATTTAGGCAATTGTTCGATCGAGTTGTTAGAACATTTTCATTGTCAGAGAAGCTTCTATTGTTTGATAAGTTTAGTTTGCACGATTAATCTTAGTGCACACCTAGGAAACATTCATTTTCTTTCAGAACTGGGACTGTCGAAGCAGTAGGAAGAAGAGGTGTCATGCCCTGCTCACAAAGAACGCGCTTCAATTCGTCCGTCATCCAGGGTAATTGCCTCATTAGTTGATTATCAACGGGGTTGGCAAGTCTGAAAGATCATGTCGATAATTGCTTTCCTTGTGCAGCGGTGTTCTCTTCTCCATAATTTTGCCGATACTGCAAATGGTGCTGTTCTTCAACTCGTTCGGCCTCGATCCAAAAGGACTCGTGATATCTGTCGTAAACGAAGAAGCTGGTGACTGTGATTTTGGCTTGAACCGAGGAAATGTCTCCTACGATGAAACGGAGTTCACTTGCACTTTCGTCGATCTCAGCTGCAGATTCACGAATGGGTTCAACGAGACCGTTCTGAAGAAGGTACGCGACCGATTGAAAAATGTATTTTCCTTACACAATTTTTGATAGACTAGTAGAATAGCTTTCAACAAATAGTCGATGGTAAAAAGTTAATGATCTATAAAGTGCACATTTTAGAATAATAACGAAAGGAATAAATTACTTCTGAATCGAAATTAAAATGAAATACATCGAAGTCAAATGACTGTGGACATATTATTCGATATAATTATATTTTCAGATATATTACGACGATTATAATAAAGCAGTGAGCGAAATAACGTGGCAGAAAAGCGTCGGTATAATGCACTTTAGTAGAAACTATTCTTATGCTGTACAATCGAAGCTGGACGACTTTTTCTCAATTACGGAACCAGACATAATCGCCGGTCAAATCACGGTTTCGCTTTATACACCAGGTAATGTGTCAGCCAGCACAGTGTGACCTGATTTTTACAGTGTACATTCAGAAAACGACAGTTTGATATTCTGATTTTTAGATAGACAGATAGGTTTGTTCGTGGAGAAAACGTTGTACGACGTTTTCGTGAAGGAATACCGGAAAATCATTAAGGAGTGTCGAATTGCTCAAAAGTTCGCCGATGTACCGATACATGTACGTACACGTAGATCCGTTTTTAATAATCGTTATGGAAAAGTGAATTTATATTAATTTATCTTCTAGTTCGAAGACCCAGTTTATGGATCGCTCAATCAGAAGTACATCACATTCATCACTCCACCTTTTCTACTTTCGTAAGTCTTGTAAAACGAAGGAATGAATAATTTTCGAGCGGTCTCGATAAAAGAGAATTATTATTCCAGATTAGTATTTATCATGGCGACATCGATCTGCTCGAGCATAATCATAACTGATCGACACTCGGGTGTATGGGACCGAAGTTTAGTCCAAGGTAATCATAATTCCATAAAGGGACCATCGGTAATAATAAATTCCATTTCCTGATGACTGATCGTGTGTTTGTTGATGAAAAAATAGGTGTTACAACAGCGGAAATCTTAATTACACACCTGCTGACTCAATGCATAGTGATTGTCATTCAAGTTGCGACATCATTGTTAATCGGCTTCTTACAATTTGGCATGGAGTGCAAGGGGTCGCTGACCGCTGTCATTTGGCTAGCGATACTCGGTGGCATTTGCGGAATGACTTTCGGTGAGTATACTCTGCTCTTTCAAAGAATAACACGAGCATTATTCTTCACTGTTTTTGCAGGTTTCTTCATATCGGTGATGTGCACGTCTCACGCTCTTGTTAATTATGCCGCCGTGGGCACCTTTTATCCTTTGATTCTTCTGTGTGGTAAGTAATTTACGGGTTTAATATGTTGAGGTGGTAGTCTCTCGTTTCCAGGATTGCAAGGGTGCAGCTTCTATTTTCTCGATAATGCAAAGATGAGGTTTTTCACTAGGCAAAAACGCTAGATAAAAGATCAATCTAGGCAATCTTTACAAGGCGCAATTTGCATTTAGTCCAGTCGGCAGGTCGAGAAAAAGGCGTCTACCTGAGAAGTATTCCGAACTGAGTTATCGACTTCGACGACCCTGTGCTAACTTGGGGAGGGGGAAAAACCACGATTTTTAGTACCTTGTTGTGGTTCTTCACATACTACTCAAAAACTATGGGTCCTAAGAACTTTTGTTTTTCATTTTTGAAAAGAGCTTAAATTTGTTTCAAATTTCACTGGTCAAACGTATTTTTTGACCCAATAGGCACCGACAGACAGGCGTTCAAAATTAGGAAATTAAGTGGCAACTGACGAATATAGGAAAAGACAGAGCAAATTACACTGGCCAACAACAAAAATATTTCCATATAATTGTTGGGTGTATCTTATACAGTTTTTGGCGCTGATTCCGAATTTGGCCTTAATTCTTCTCCTGCACTCACAGTTTTTGAGAAATTTGAATTTGAAAAATGCATGTTTTTTAACTTTGAACAAATATTGTGATGTTATTATATAAGATATTTTATTGTTCTTTTTCTTTTAAGGATATTTTTCAATTTATATAAAAAGATAAGGATCTAAGGGTCCAACGGAGAACCGAATTGCACCACGCGATAGAGCAGACTTTTATCTTGAGAAATCGCCCTTTCAACTTTCCAACGTCGACGTTTTTTTTTCTCGATCTACAACGGCGTGGTGTATGTTTAACATATTTGAACATGTTTAAACAATCACAACGTATTACTATTGCACATCGCTGGATTCGGGAAAGTCTTTTGTTGTCAAGAACAATACAATATCTTATATAATAACATCATAATATTTGTTCAAAGTCGATATACACGTCTTTTTTCAAGCTCAAATATCTCAAAAACTGTGAGCGCAGGAAAAAAATTAAGGCCAAATTCGGAATCAGCGCCAAAAACTGTATAAGATACACCCAACAATTATATGGAAATATTTTTGTTGTTGGACAGTGTAATTTTCTCTCTTTTCCTATATTCGTCAGTTGCCACTTAATTTCCTAATTTTGAACGCCTGTCTCTCGGTGCCTATTGGGTCAAAAAATACGTTTGACCAGTGAAATTTGAAACAAATTTAAGCTCTTCTCAAAAATGAAAAACAAAAGTTCTTAGTACCCATAGTTTTTAAGTAATAGGTGAAGAACCAAAATAAGGTAATAAAAATCGTGGTTTTTTCCCACTCCCCAAGTTAGCACAGGGTCCTCGGGGTCGAGAACTCAGATTCGACATTCCAGAGTACCCCTAAATGACGTGTCAAAATTTCATTAAGTTCGGAATACTTTCCAGGTAAAAGTACCTGGCGACTGGGGACTATTATTCAGCTGCGACAGCTATATTCAGCCGAATAATGCAAATCACTTAACTTAAATTTAATTTTAAACCTGTAATGTCGTACAATGTTCAGGAAGTTCTTGCGCTGCGAATGTAGATCAGTGAAAGAATGTTCAAAGAAAAATAATGCTCTGAAGAAAATGCTGGGTGTTAAACATTCAACTTTTTAATTCACCAGACAAATATAATTTAACGCGATTCGATAGAGCTCGTCGAACGGAAAAATGAGTAGAGAACTAAAACTAGATTTTCTTCAAGGACTCATTTGGCCAGTGGAAGGAATGCCGAAGTTCCTGCGATGGATCAGCTTAGTATTGCCAATAACGCTGCCAGGCATCTCTCTGAGGGGTGTTTTGGAGAAAGGAACGTCGGTGCACGAACCGGAAGTGTACAACGGCTTCCTGGTGTTGTCTGGATGGATTATGGCATTCATAATTCTCTGTCTCTATCAGCTAAGGGCGAAATCCGTGTAGGAAACAGCCATTACCATAAGGAAAACAAATTGAGACGGAACGTTGTTTTGGTTGCGTTTCAGTTGGTGCAATAGTGAGAATGGAAATTTTCACGCCTGTCACAGGGTCGATACGCTTTAGGTTTATCGAGTACGTTAGTAGGTACGTTTAGAGCAATCGTGGGGGATCTAATGTGTTTTTCTTTTCTTTTTTATACATGCTAGGTATTGTACACGTTCTTCTGTCGATAAGCGAATTTAATTTAAACAATGTCTACTGTACAGATACAGCGAAGAGAAGAGAAGTGTGTTGTTGATTGTTAAATAAATGCACGACTATTTTTGTAAGAACATACTGGCAGTATTGAATCGATTCGAGGATTGTAATTATTGCGATCTCTTCCTATTGCGTCGGGTAGAGATATTTTTTGATGTAATTGTAAGATAGTCGAGACCGTAGGGAGAGACCAGATAACTTAAGCGATTTTACCTAATAAAATAGATCTTCGTTAATACTTGTCTCATTGATCTGGCGCCATTTCGAAATACTCCAGGTCGAAAACGAATCTACAAAACGTAAAGGTAAGGTGAGAATCACTGCGAACGAACAAACACACGTGCGATTAATTTCTAGAAAAGTAATTGGATAGAAGATGGAACGAAGAAATGAGAGCACACAGCAATGGCGTCGATGAAATATAATTCTTCGTTTCAGATTTATTTATCTCCTCTTATAGTGGTCTCCTTGTCCCACAGGTATACATGTTTACGACACTCACTAGATCGGATTAACATAGTATACAAACATATACAACGTGCGAACTATGTGAACAATTCTTTTTGTCATATATATATATTTATTTATATATGTTTTTTTTTTGTTCATTTTAAATATTTTGTAACTCGTTCTTAAGACTGGAGTATATTAATCAATAATCGGTAGTGGGACATACGTCACATCGATCATCGATAATCTGGGACAATAATGTCTTTGCGAACGCGGCTAAAAGTAACGCGAGCACTTCCGGGATTGGGGGATTCAAATCAGAAGGTAGGAACGCTGTATCCGGACAGCCATTGTTGTAACAATACAGTCGTGTAATATAATACTTGAAAAATCCAGCGTGTGGACACGCGATCGAAATGAATTCATTACGAATCTTAGAATTATCTGGCACTTAGGTGAAAGACTGCAGAGAAATTAATCGGACAATGTTGCGGTAGTTCCTCAACCTCCCTCTCTCTCTCTTTTTCTTTCTCTACTAGACTACTATTCATTAGCCTGTTATGCAAATTGCTAACGTTCAATTCATTGCAACGGATGGAATTACACAACGCTATTGTCAAGCGAAAATAAGTGGAAATTAACCTTTGCACTCCAATTATTCTGTTCCGAGAAACGTGTCGGAAGTGTACTAGAATACACGTGTAATTAAATCGACAACTAATTCAATATTTGTACAAAAATATCGTAGATTTTGAAATTTGTAAATCAGAGATAAATATTGAATTTGCTAATGTACAGTGGGTAAACGGCCAAGTGTACATCTTCATTAATATCGTTACTTCAAAGCAGATAAATATAACAATAATATCTGAAACATTAAGAAGTATTCCTAACATAAAAGTCTGGAGATTTTCAAGCGAAATAAAAATTGCCTGCGTGAATTGGTTCTTCGTAAATAAAAACGAATTCTAGATTTTAACTACTCCAGAGAATTCTTAAAACCTTCGATTTCTGATTGGAACAGTTCAATTTCGAAAGTTTAATTCAAGAAGATTTGGAATGCAAAGAGTTAACGCAACTCTTAAATTATAGCTCGAAAGAAAGAGTTGTTCTAACAATTATAGCTCCTTAATCAATAGTGTACAGGTAAGACAAAATCACGATAAAAAATATTCAGATTCGGTGGATCACGCCTGAAATTCTTCACGGTTACCTGCGTCGAACGAAAATGATCACAATCTCGACCACGCTACTCTCATACTCCCTTTTCCAAATGTATACAAAATATGTATTGCTTAATCTTCTTTTTTTGATTTCTTTTTATAGTATCATCTATCTCGCTCTCTCTTTCTCTCGCTCTCTCATTCTCTCTTTCGTTACGTCCTCGCCAACTACGAAACGCGATTTCCGTTCGCTTATCGCTGAATCATTACCAAAATTATACACCGCGAGATTCTGCGCAACACACACACGCTGCAACTAGGATTGCAACCTGCCGGGATATTGCAAAATTGCACAGCAGATACGGCACGCAACGGACTAAAGTGCAATTGATAACGCGGATGACTGAACAGTCGCAGATAAAACCGAGATCTATTATCGATCGCGAAAACCACTTAATCGCTAATTCCTTATTGTACTGTATGGAGAAAAATGTGTTTAAACGGTTGGAAAACGCGAATAAGTGAATTAACCCCTTGCCGTATAATTTTCTTTACAGTTACAGTGATTAAAACGTCTTTATTTGTATTCTCTGTATGGCTACGTTTATTTCAATGCTTAAATATCGGTTAAAAGCGAATCGAATTTTATTTCATTTAAAAAGAAAGGCGTGACATTCGTATTTGTTATACTTCGCTTAAAAACTTTGTGACGAGTGTGACTCGTTAAAATATGGCGAGGGGTTAATGGACGATTGAAATAATTAATCGAGTAAATAAAAGTAAGGAGGCATCGATGATCTCGATGCTGTCATTTCAGATCGAAGCTGAAGTATGCTGACAGTTACGTTGGAAGCGAATTAAAAAAGTCTAACGATAAATCACGCGAAAATTTTAATAAACGGGATTTACGACAGTTCTATGTGACGAAAGTGACTCAAGGCAATCAAGTTACGTGGCTCACCCTTTAGAACGAAACTGAAACGCGCTGTTTGAAATTGATAGTTGCAATTTTGTTTCTCGTTGAATTAGACAGGCACATTCGAGTGTTCCCCATACAGTAAAAACTAAGTAATTGGTAACAGTCACGTGCCAGACATCAGAATTCCTTTGAGTAACAAACTAGGTGCTGTTCGACAAGCTTCTGCGCACAGGAAGTGGACTAACGTTAAAACGCAAGGCATGTCATTAATTATTTATGCCGCAAAAAAATACACGAAGAATGCACAGAAATCAGGCAAACCATTCCAATTGGTCGTGGTATTAATATATGCATCGTAACATTGATATATTCATTAAATGTTCTCAGATTTCAACGTTAGCAGACTCTCACTGCATCTGTATAAAAAGAATAAAATGTTCCCCTGTAAATGAAGCAGTGCCGGGGAGAGTGAATGATTTGTTTATTGTATATTGTTAACAATGTTACTAAGAATGGTACTGAAGATCTAACGTGTGTAAATGCTCTACGATATGTTCATTGTACCGTTCAATCAATTTGATAATGTACTATTTATTAAGCACGTAAAGCTTCAAATATCTAATATCACGACAATGATTAAAAACGCTAAAGTATCGAGCACATTTTTGATTTTCTTTTTGTTGTTGTAAATGCTAGGCTTTTCAACAAAGTGCATATCGTGAATGCACGCGAGATATAGATTTTCCATTGCATATGGTCTAGGTATATTTTTATGTTTAACAATTACAATCTATTTTAATTAGAACGTTTCCAATAGAAAGTATAGTGTTCCATGAGAACGAAGAGTGAAGGAAGAGATTTTACAGAACTGTAATCGTACAACAATAATAGTCACGTGTAAAGAACCGTATAAAATGTAACAAAACTTTGTAAAAAGAGCAACTTACAATAATACAGTTTAAATATACCTCAATTAATTCGATTTCGTGAAAGTTCTTTTGAAATTCAAGGTAATCTAGCAAAATTATAAAATAGAATCCTAAGACCTAATTTATTAACTCTATATCTCTCGTTCCTGTAACACCGCAAGAGAGTTAGACAATTTAAGCTAAATCCTGACTTATTCGAAGACAACTGAAGCAGACAGTGTACGCATATCATACGAAAACCATAAATGGCTGAATCACCTAAAATATGCAACGAAGATCCAAAGTCTCCCGAGAGAAAAAAGGTCACCGATAAATCGTTTATCAGTATTTCGATTAATTTAGATCTAACTGCTGCTTCTGTAGAGCGAGTAGGCGTTTCGGTAGAGTTATGGTCCAGCAGGGGTGGACGAATCTCATAAGGAACAGATATCAACGAGGTTCCCCAGCACTGCGTTCGGCTAATGAAAACAGAAATCCTAGTCGCGGCTGGTTGCACGGTAAATCAGCCGTTTCTCGCGGATACTAAAGCTTTGGATATTCTCGTAGGCGTGTACGTTCTTGTTGTTGTTGATGTAGCTGTCGATGTTGTTGCTGTTAGCCGTGCTGCTAACGCGGCTGGCGGCGTTACTATCGCGATTGTTAGTAGCAGTATTAGAACGTTTAGCAGTAAGGCAGGGGCCGCATCGGATTGGCATGGGTCGAGCAGCAACGAGACAGTCAACTATCTGTCTTACAGTAGGCATGCAGGTTTTGCTGTACCCTGGAAAACACATATCACATGCTCCATCAGAACCGAGCCACACATCGACTTCTATCACGCCATCGAATTCCTCTATTTTCATTTCCGAACGTCCATCCTCCTTCTTCTAACAAATTCCAACTTCGGCAAGGTCTGGGTTTAATCAAAATAAAAATTCTCTGCGTGAAAAAAGTGTTTCGATAAGTTCGAAATAATGTAATGATCTTTCCTTTTAATCGTTTGTGTAATTCCAATTTTCTACTAACATCTCAGCTTCTGGTCTCGCTCATTAGTCTTGATTAGTATAGTTAGCGTAGGCGTGTTATTAGGCCTTGCGATGCAGCTACGATATTAGAAAAAATAAGAACAATTAGAAACTGAAGTTCGATATGAGGAAAATTTCGAATTTCCTATACAGTCCCAGACCTGCGCACACGACTTTCTTCTTTTACGAGGAAACACGGTTGTTCTTGGGACACAGCGAGTGCATGATAGAAGTCGCGATGGCCAAACACGTTTCACATGTCCCGCGAAATAATGTAAAATAGAGACACAAAGTAACGAGTATACAGGAGTAGAAAAAGAAGCGGAATTGGTCGAAAAAGATACAAGGGCGGCCTAATGCCGGTTCAGTCTCACTCAGGAAGCACTTTGCGAATTAACCCTTTGCGGTCGAAGGCCGGGATACCTCCAGGTTGCCATAATTATCGTCAGCGACTGTCTCGTCTCGACAACTCTTCGATTGTCAACATTCGAGCAAAAACAAATAACACATTTAGTTACTTTTACCGAATTGAAAAATCTGTTTTAACCCGTGGTACTTGTGCTATAATTTAACAATAATCGCCAGAAGATGTCCAACGGATTAGGAAGACAATACGATTGTTCATCGATGGCAATTCAATCTCGATTAATAAAGAACCGATTGTTCACGCGCAAAAATTGAACTTTTCTAAATGGTTCGCGAGAGTTCCAAGATGGCGTCCAACGGGTTAAACAGAACGGCGTCCCCAAAGGGTTAAGCGTACAATGTCGTCAGCTTGAGCATTTACTCGCCACCATCGTCTATCTACGTCACTATACAATGACAAAGAAGAGCGGACAGAGTTTGTATAGGGGTGAACAAATAAGACTTGCGGTACCAATGCTAAGAAAACAACGGGGTGACGGCAGAGGGTGGGGGGTGGTTTCTGGGCGGGGCGGATTGTTAAAGTAAAGAAGAGAACCTTCTGGAAAATGAAAAAAGAAAAAAGGAGTCGCTTCGCTGATAAGTCATTCCCAGTGAACACAATGCTCCTCGAACGTCTCATTCCCCGGGAGAACAATAGAAATTAGGCACTAGAACAGAGGTACGCCTAAGAAGCTCAGCCATAACTCGGAAACACAACGATTCAATTCCATTGCACCTAAGCGTAACGCGAATCCCGACGGAGCTTTTCTTTTCTCAGCCTCTGTGTGAAATGTGTAAAGTACACGGAAAAAACAGTGAAAGCATTCGCGGAGTTTTCCTTGTGGAAAGTCATTGCGGAAATACTCGTGTTCCGCGAGATAACGAACGACAGTCATCACTAGACTGCGAATCTTTATGCAATTATGACTTTAGAAAATATTCAAAAAATGCAAGCATATAAAATACGACAGGATTTATTTCAAATCATTTTCTAAAACAATTGCAAATTGTAAAATAACAATATTCTGCATCGATTGTGGGAAGCAGTGGTTAAAGAAAAATTCATTTCATCCCTCAATAGTCTTTTCACGTTCAAGACAACATAAGAATGTTATTCGATTTTCTATATTTTTCAACGTTTTATATTTCACCCAGCTAATTTTTTGATAAACGTATAAAGATCCGCAGTTTAGTCATCACAGTTAGATGCATTGGAGGCTCGGCTGTGAGAACAATAATCGCCGCAAGGGGTTTCTCAAGCCAGATTCATGACAGAGGCGCATGACACCGTGCAACAGGAGTACAAGATACAAAGGAAAGAGAGACTTTTATCAAACTGCCATACTTACGGGAAGAGGCGGCGATCGTTTCGAGCGATTCGCTCCTTTCGACGGAGACAGATGCTAGAGCGTTTGTAACCAACATTCTCGTCCTCGAAACACACACACGCACATACACACTTACTTTTCTCCGTTGCAACTGATCTTAATAAGCAATCTCAATGTTTCCGATCCACATAATTTCAGCCTCCGAATTTACAAAGCACGCGACAGACCATGAATGAAAGTTACGAATACCGTTTTGAGCAACACTGTGTAGAGAAAAATATGAAATACTAATTGTCAATGGAATGAAAATGAGTCACTTGTACTTCAATGATATGTGCACACCGTGCGAACATTAAATTCCACCAGAGTATTTCGTAGAGGAAACAACATTTTCCCCCAGATTGTCGCGCCCCGCCACGCCCACTGATTCGATTCTATATAAATTCGACTTTTTTTCGTGTACAAACGCTCGCGCAACTGTCCTCCCAAGATTGCTGAGCAAACGTAGTGGATCGAATCGACGAATTTGAATCCCCGTTCTCTCCCCGCCAGTCTTCTAAGAAATTCTACAGCCCGGGACGCTTCGACTTAGCGAAATTAAAGGGCCCGGTCGTTTGAACGGTCGAAAATGTCGGCGGTTTAATAAAACTATAATGATATGGCGATCGACGAAGTAGAAAACCCGATCTGTAAAAGTATAAAAACAATTGGCACGTATCGAATGAAAGTCAGTTTGGCAGATCGTACGCGACGACGAAATTAACGGACGCTTGAATATTTTTTCCCTGATCGATGTACCGCAGCCCGTCGTGTATCGCTTATATAATAGAATATATTTAATTGAAACGATCTTCCGTAGTATTGACACGTTATTAGGATTGTCTCGATAATGCACCGCCCCCTGTGCGTGTCCGTGCGTTGCAAAGAACTCGAATCGAACACGTATCGTGTGTTCGAAACGAATTCGAGCATCCTCGAATGTTTTCTTCCCAACGCACGCGTCATAACGATTCGTATCGGTTAATTACGGTTGAACAGTGGCGGCTCTTAGATTAATTCGTTACTCGTCAACGCGGTTATTATACATTATATCATATTCGTTCTTTTCCTGCGCTCTCTAAAAGGAGTTTTACAAAGGCCTGTGTTCCTGTATGCATATTATAATTAGAACTCTTCCTATTTACGACGATCAACGTGCGACATAATAATTACGCTCCGAGATTCCCGTTTCTCCTCTCGTCGCGCGAAACACGGTCTCACACCACTGGAGGTCGCGTTCCAGGATCGTATCCCGTTGCCTCCGGTTAATTAATTTAATTCACGCGCGTGACTATCAACGCAACGGCCAGAAAAGTTAGATAAAAATTCAAGCGATTTCATTGACAGAACAAAGTAAAGCTGTGACTTATGAGATACCTGGGTACCCGGGTTACCCGTGAGATACTCGGGTAAACAAAAATTACTCGGGTAAACAGCATTACCCGGATACCCGGGTATTCGTGTAAACAAAAATTACCCGGGTATCTCATGAATACACTGCGGATCTTTATGCAAAATAAAAATCGTTTGCATCAATAGGAAAAAGCAGACGAATTTTAATAAATTTAAATTAATATATCAACGTTCTTTTAATTTCGTCATTGTTTTAAATTGCACAAAATCATTTATGACTTATGTCTTATGAGATACCCGGGTACCTGGATACTCTGCTATCTCATGGGTATTCGGGTACCCGGGTACCTCATATACTCGGGTAAAAGTCCGAGCTCTAGAACAAAGACGAACGTTACATCTCCTATTTTCATTCAGCAGAAAAATCAATTTTCATCTACTTATTTAACTTGTTAGAAGACGTAGAATAAGATGCGTGGAATAGATTCGAAGATTGTAAAAATTCTTCTACGGAAAGACACTGTCAGATCACCAGCCGCGACCTCTCGAGGCATGATCGAATATAATCTATGAGCAGGATTAATGGTAACATCTTGGCATCTCCGTGGCTCCTCTGAGCCGAACGTATCGATAAATACATACGTATTATTTAGCTATTCTAATCATACGTGAAAAATCTTGTATCTCTTGAAGGCGATAGGTACCGGTCACCACAAGAGGCTAAAGTTTGCGAGTGACCTAAACGAGAGTTCCAGCTAATTTGTGTCACATATATTTTTACTCTGTTCGAACTAGCGTGAGCGGTTTCCTCAGACAAGAAAATCCATTGATTTTCCATCAGACAATTACAGAGCGGTCTCCTTCTCACTGATTATCTTAATACCGTACTTCGTCAGTATCATCTTCACCGTTTCGTTGTCCCTGATCTTCGGCTTTTCCGTCCAATCGACAGAATCTTGGATCTCTTCCTCTCTATCCAGGCCTTCCATCAGGGAATCCAGATTATCGGTGGACGAGACAACGTATCTGACGTTGTCCGCGGACCTCTGCAAGGACTTGCATCTTCTGGAACTCTTGGGGGCACGTATGTTGTCCGCGGAGCCGATCAGCTTGCTGTTCTTAGTCCTGAGCACCTTGTCGTTGCTTTTCGACGACACTTTGGCCAGCTGAAGATTGTCCACCGACGAGTAACGTCTCTTATCCTGAGCAACGTTCGCTAAATCCTCCGGCTTCTTTTTCAACAAGGAAGCCTTGCGGCCGATCCTTCTGGTGCCACTAGTTAGGATCTCTATCTCGTCCTTCGGGAAGTACCTCTCTCTCGTCTTCTTCTTGATCACGCCAGCTTCGGATAATGTAAAGGAAGACAAGTGCATCTCCTTATCAGGCCGAACCAGTTTCTCCGATTGAGGACCGCTGGGTAAACCACAGTTCTCTATCTCGAAACGGTCCTCGTCCAGAGTTGTGCTGTCAGTGATTCTGGAGCTTTTGGGAAGACTTCTAGAGGAAGACTCGGGTATCCGGCTGTGTTCCCTGGGATCCCTCGGTGGGAAGATTTCCTGATCAGGGTTGTACGTGGTACAAACCTCGCCGCAGATCTCGCAAACCTCGCAGAGCTGGTCGCACTCGCAAGCTGGCAGCCTTCTATCCAGAGCGTCGGTGGACTCCTGCAGGTTCCAGGAGCTGCAGATGTCGCACTCCGTCGAATCCTCGTCCGCGATTGAACTGCAAGTGGATCGCAGGGTGTAGAAGTTGTCCTGGCTTGGACTAGCGATCCCCTCTTCAGTTCTCAAGGACATCTCGTTCACGTAACAGCAGACCGAGCAGAACTCGTCGGTCTGCATGTCCAGCTCGTTGGCCGTGATCAGCTGAGACGTACTGTCCGCTTTCGAAGGATCCTCGTAGCACGGCTCCTGGACCTTCTTGATCGACTCGTAACTCTTCGACTTCTTCGAGAACACTTCGTTCGGTTTCGATCGCCGCCTGGACGTCGTTCTCGAATCGCTGCTGGCGATCACAGAGTCCAAACTACCTTTCAAAGGCGTGTAATACTGAGTCATCGACGAATCCATCTTTGATCTATCGTCGCTAGACTCGTAGGTCTTGGAAGCGCTACTGGATTTTTGGGATCTAGAAGTTTTCCCATCCTTTCTGGGACTCTTCGTCCTGGAAGAAACCTTTGACGATGCGTCCGAGACTGTTTTATAGAATGTTTCCTCGGACTGTGTATACGAATCGGTGCTCTTCTTCTCTGCGTCGTATTCATCCGTGACTACCTTCTCCGTCTCCTCGTTGCAAACTCGCATCTGACCGTTTTTGGTCTTCCTAGGACTCTTCCGGGAGTTCACCACAGACTTAAGATACTTACCATCGATCTCAGGGTTCACGTCCAGCTTGGACGTCTCGTCAGATCCCGGCTGATCCTCCGGCGCCGGTTCCACGACTTCTGGAGAATCATCCACGATCTCTTGGATCTTGACAGTGCTCTCGTCGCTGATCGACGACGCCACAGGCGACTGCACTAGCAATACCTTATCTATACTCCCATCAGACTCACCCTTGTATATCGTGATCTCTCCTTTACCGTGCACCGCGTTCTCGTCCAAGATCAGAGTGGCGCTCTCTTTCTCGAAGGGATTGTGGATCATGGCGCTAACTAGAACTAGAACCTGAGTATTGGGACATTTCACGGTATCGTTCGAGAAACTCTCCCGGAGCTCGATGCTTTTCTGGTGATCGGTTTGCTTGTCATTAGGCGCATTGTCCTTATCCTGATCGTGGACCTCGTCGTCCAGCGAGGCGTCCAAGCCGTACCGCGTCAGTCTGTAATCCTCTTTGTCTACGCTGAAGTCGGACAACGCACACTCGTGACGACCGCTGTCATCTACAGACACTGGCAGGCCCGAGGACGACACCGAAGACTTCCGGTTCGGGTCTTTGCCAACGGTGAGGCCTTCCATGTCGTCCTCGGGCTCTGTTCGAGGTTTACAATCGTCTAAACTGTCTCTAAACTCGGCTAGCTCGGTCTTAGGGACGGGTTTCGCAGTGTCCTCGACTTTCGACGAGGTGGCGACGCTCGGGGACGCCTGTTCTACCTGACTGGACTGTGGCTGGACTCTAACGACCTTCTTTCTGCCTCTCTTATCATCGTCAACGAAACCTACCTCGTCGAGGATCTGCGACTCGCCGGTTTCGGTGGCGATGATCTGTTTTGCGAGACCGGGGTACGCGGCCTTCGCAGTGGTTAAGTGCTTGCCGTTACCGTTCTCCGCGACTAAGGCGTTTATGAACTTTTCACGGGCCTCGTCGATGCCCACGTGCCGCGTCGAACCCGTTTGAACGCCGCTAGCGTTCTGCAGGTTCTTACGCAGCACCGCGTCCGGCACGTCGATGGATATTATTTCGATCGGACTCGGGGATTCCATGGTTACGTCGCTAGGCGACGGCGTGAGAAAGGTGCTTTGGTACTTGGAGTCAATGGTCAAGTAATTGTTCGCGTTCGGCGAGGTCAGTTCCAACTTACTTCATTGTCCAAGAGTGGCAGCGTGAAAAACAAGACACTATGTTTTATTTGGCACTGGGTAAACTTTCGGTGCACTGCATACCCGATTCAGGCACAAAGGATTCGATATCCAATTCTATTAGTTTTAGGCATTCTGGACAGCACCGATCAAAATTTTACAATGCATTTGCACATTTTGATGGCTGTCTTAAAGGTTACAGTGTCCCTTCATAAGTGTTCCATATTCTTATGTTAAATTTACGGGAATAGGAATTTTGTACCTTCATCCGTGAATCGGTATCTTATTTGTGATATTCAATCGAGAGGGTATCGTCATTCTTCCATTTGAAATATCCTGGGTAGTTGTTTCGGAATCGAATGTTTTATTACTTTCTGAAGTAGATTGCTTCAAACGATGATACCCTCTCGCAATTACTACAGAAGCAAAATGCAGTGTAAAAAATATAAAATAACGTGATTGCTAAAATTTATTCGTAATTACAGCAGTGAAAAATTGATTCTTGAGACTCGATATACATAAAATGGAAGACTCTTAGACTAGACTATTATCTATCACTGTATAACATAGGATACTTTAACCCTTTTAAGATTCAATAAATTCTTATGTATTACAAAAACTACGGTTATTTATTAAACACAACTTTGGCCGTAACTCTATCACTTTCCAAAACATTAAAAAAACATCGTTTTAACTACTAGAGTGTGGTCAAGATGAAATGTTTAATTTATATTTTTTGTTCAATGAAATGTACTTATACCGTTCGGAATGTATGTTTATTAAGAATCGTATATTCTCTTAATATTTTATTCTATTTCTTACAACATTCATTCGCAAAATTGTATTGTTAAATACATAATTCGCTGGTTTCTTTATCATTATAGTACGTATTGCACGTTTGTGTAATTTTCGAAAGGAGATATACCGACTATTGAGTGCTAAAAGGGTTAATCTTTGATCACAAAATATACAATTTACATCACTTTGTGTAACAGCTTTACATACTCTAAACTCACCAACTACGTGGAATATGAGTGCTATAAAAATATATATATACACTTCTCATTCAAAATATGTAAAAATAAAGTCTTGTGTATATCTACTGGAAGATACGCTATTAAATGGTCACTAGTTAATTGAACTACCATTTTTGTTAAATTATGTCAGACTCACATTGTGGACGCCGACGTCTTCGCATCGTAAATCCCATGCTTATAGACATAATCGATCACAGCATCTTGTAGGAGATATCTGACACTCTCGCCTCGTTTTAGTGCCCTTCGTATTCTAGTTGAGCTAACTTCGTTTGGAATCCATTCTGTTACTATGTATATATTGTGCTGCACAGAAAGTACAAATATCCTTTAGCAAGATGCAGAATCTATGCGATAATTAATTATTATTTGAAATAAACAGATAATTTTGCTTGTAAATCAAAAACACAAATCGATTATAATGTTTTCTATAAAATACGACGGAACTTTCCCTCCGACCTAATATTTACCATATGCCTGGAAAGGATGTCCGAGTCGTATATAAATTTGTTGGGATTCGATCCCTCCCGGGTAATAACTACAAGACCATGTTCGCCAACGATTGCGTCAATCTGCAAATTAAGATAACACAGTTAGAATACAATAACATCTATTAAATCAAGACTAATCTCACAAACAGAAGCTCTTACATCTTCCTCAGCCCAAAGATCATAAGTACCAAAGCTTTCCAACAAATCAGCTCCGCACAGCAATTTGATTTGAATAGGAGTACGATCAGGACTGTTCTTCACATTTTCCGGTATCCACTCCAAATCCTCGGTCGGTATATGATTCAAATTATTCGGATCGAATAAAACAGAGTTCAACAGATTCTGGTGATGCTGTAAAGAAATCCTAGTTTTCGTCCATCCGTTCTGCCTGGTCTCCCAGTTGCTCAAACGAATCCAGTCGCTGTTTTGTAAGGCCAGTCTGAGCATAGCGCATCTGTGAGTGGCGCTAGCTAGTTCTTTCTTAGCGTACGCATCGTGTACAGGAGTTATAACACCACCAAGTACTATGTGCGTTCCCATTCGATGTAGATGATCTCTGGCAATTTCTGAAAACATTTCGTGAACGGTTAACCTCACTTTCCGTCTACGTCTCTAGGATAAATGTGATTCGATTGAAATCTGCGATTGTAAATTTTCAAAAACATAGAGGAAAGCGTAGTATCGTCGGAGGCCGAAGATCTACGAGGATCTTGAAATTTCGAATAGTTCGAACAGACGATTACGTCAATCGCGATTGTTTACACGGTGTTATCTAAGTGACATCTCGCTTAAACGATTAACAACGATGACTACGGTGATATTCGAGGTCCTGGTCATGTATAAATTAGGGGTCTCGCTGTTTACGTAAAGATTCAGTATCGATTACGATAATATATATGTACCAAACATTCTCAAGTGCATATTGGTCGGAGGGTTATAACTGCCACACGACATAAGAATAACACGCGTTGGTGCCATTTCTTCTTCTGCTACGCTGCATGTGCTGTCACAATCTCCCTTCGACCGATTACTCTTCCTTTTTGAAATGTTGTGCAGATGGAACACCGAACATTCGCGTTCACGCGTAATAACACCCGACAAACCGTTAAACGAACCACCGAAACGATCAAACACACGGAACAACCTGCACACTGGCTGACGTTTCAGCCATACTTGAAACGGCGGTACCACGTCAGTCAACTGAGAAACTTTTCTCAATATAATCATCATCGATTACTTTCAAAATTCCTCCAGCCTTCTGCAGGAAACCTTCTGTTTATTTTTACTGATTAACACATACAGCACTGTGTCTATTCGTGACTGTCAATTGTTTATTTGACCCACGTTGCATTCTGAGCGGCAGCCTTTGAAACTGCTTTTTAGTAATTATTAATTTATCGATGTTCTTAGGAGTTTGTTTCGATAGATTTTTCAACGAAATTTAGTGGAAATTGATCAATGAAATTCAGGGAATTTTTATATTGTAAATACAGTTGTAATGGAAGTAAGAATAATTGAATATTGTCGGTAGCAGACGGGAAACTTTGATAGTTAATGAGTACGCCAAGATTAATAACTAAGTTGCAGCTTTTGGAATGGCTTTCTAATAATTCTTACTTTATCGATATTCTGTATAGTTTATTTATATCGATTTTTCACCGAAATTTAGTGGAAAATAATCAATGAAATTCATTAATTTTCTACCTGATTTGTAACAAACTGGAGTGAAATAGAAATCTATTATTTTTTCTTAATATGTTTTTACTTGTTTTTATATGTTCTTCTAATGTTCCTTACTGTTTTAAATTACGCTTGTTCATAATTGCCATAAATGCATAAAATCCGCTGTCTATTTATTATGTATAGATGTATAGATTATACATCGTATTATCGTGGATATTTAATTGGATCACTTAACTAAAAGGCTCTAATTTAGAACTCACTGTCCCTAGAGCTTTTCAGTTGAAAAACTTTCGAACGGTACAAACGAGTGTTGTAACTTGCGAAAATAAAACGTAATTAGGCGATTGTTCTTGGAGTTTGTTTTCCATTTAATTTTTTCGAGCAATGCGGTCGCGCGAGAGTTTTAGAGTTCGTCGCTTGCTGAAGTCTTTTCCTTTCTAGAGCGATAGTAATTCTAATTATAATTGTCTGAGCAAGTATACGGCAGAAGTTGAAGCTAACTTTGTTACGCATTCAAAATTTAATTTTCCAGAAACTTGACATTAGCGTGACCTCTGAAATGCGGGATTAATGTGCAGCGTCGTTTAACAAATTCTCGTTCGTGCTTTTCACGATTTTTTCAAAAAAATTATCGCGAGTTGTGAGCGTTAAAATTGTAATTATCGTCAATATTAATGGTAGTACTTTATAAAACACGTATGTATAATCCAATAATTGAGCGTCAACATCGCCGAAATTTATAAAACGATCTTTGTACGAATTTGATGCTGGTTCGAATATTTCAGTAATCTAGTTAAATAGATGGAACTAAAGGTGTGGTTCGAAAATTTAGTTAAGTACTTCCGAGATAAGAGGATTCGGAACAGACTGAGAAAGTAGGAGGGGTTTTAGTAAAATTTTACTCGAATCCAGGGTATAGTTACAACTTTTCAGTTATTCTGTTAGTTCTCTTTTGTTTTAATACCTCTCTAAGCATTTTTAGAAAGCAATTACAATTTATTTGCTGGCACTTACATAAATTCCTCGTACAGGTGTATTTTACTGAATTGTTGATCAAATAAAATATGGTTGGCATATATTTCCGAAGGATGAAATTAAGGTAGACGTCGAAAGAAATGTTTAATTTTCCAGTTGATAGAATTTTATATTGCGAATCAAGAATCAAAAACTAATTTGATGTTGCTGTAATCGTGTGGTCAAGAGCTCGCGAGGGATAGTGTACGCAACCCTCGAAAATGAGTTTGAAAAATTGGGGGTAAGTGGTGAAAGTTGGCGGGTAAAAATCTAACGTAATTAAAACTTTGCGAATAGTGCCGCGTCCGCAAACTTCATCGCCTGACCGACATTTGGTAAGCCCTGTAAATTCCCGGGTCCCTGAAATACTTGAAGTTTTATCAATCTCAACGGAATGTTATAGGCTGGCTGACGAAATTCGCTGAACTAGTGCAAAGAGAGATAGAGAGTGCGAGAGAGTGAGAGAGATAGATAGAGAAGTCGATTCTACACCGTTTGTAATTAGCAGGGTGCGCAGCAACGTGTGCTTCACCACGGTTACGCCATTTTGAATCTACTGTGTCTCCGCGAGCCTGTCCTCGAAACAAGTAGAATGACGTCACATCTTTGCTACTCTGTTTGCCAGTCTGTTCATCCACCCTCGCCTCGTCGATTCGACACGCTCGCTCTCTCGCTGTTCCGTTCCCGAGAGCACTCGATTTCCAGATTTTTATTGCGCCCCGTGTCGTTGACATTCTTTTGGCTTTACACGGAGAAACCGAGCCAGAGACGCAGAACATTTTTGCTACGCGGCACAATGGCCGAATGTGGATGCTTTCTTGCGATTGAAGTCCCGTTTTTGTTCGAGTCGCTTGTGCTTCCTGTTTCAGCTTTCATATCGCTTCCTCTCTTTATCTTCTCCTCCTCCTCCTCTCTCTCTCTCTCTTTTCTCACTGTGCCTCGCGAACGCAGTTTTTCGGCAGCAGTTGAAATGCTGCTTCAAACTGCGCGCGGCAGTTGACTTCACCGAAGTAATCATAAAAGATTGTACGTTCCATCCCGTCGAGAATGAGACCCGAAGTTTTACCCAGAAGTAAAAAGGGTTTCCCGCTGATTGGGTTCGAAAGGGTTGATGAACTCGCGTTTTTCGAGAGAATATTTTAACATACATTTCGCAGATTTACACCCCCAGGGGATGGACTCGCAACTATGTGGACGCTCGTTTCATTTTTATATCTGTCTGAAAGAAGTATATGGAATTTTGTAAATAATTTAGCAAATATCTTGTTAATGGCCATAATAATTCTTGAATCTTAATGAGAGAGAGAGAGAGAGAACGCTGTTATTTTCAATAATTAAGCGGGAAACGATATAATGGATACTTTTACCTTAGAATCTCTCGACTGCTGGCGACCCACTTCTCGAAGCGACGGATCCATCGGCGAGCATTAATCTGCGCGGATCCATGATCAGGGTCGCGACAAATTAGCGTCTTTGTGTTTCGGGTGGGGAAAAAGTGGGTGGTCTTGTGCCGGTAATTTTTGCCACAGGTAAGAAATCAATACTCTGATACGGCCATAAATCCACAAGATGGCGACGGAACCGCGCGTATCGCGTTTCATCTTTCCGTGGCTGCGGGGATAGGAGGGCGCGTCAAATGAAATCGACAGGCACGTGAAAGATAACTTATCTCTGCGACGTATATGTAGAAAGCTATGCTGCGACGTAACGATCCAGGGATTCGTTTCAGCTTTCGGGGACGATCTCTCACGCCTCGACGCGGAAATGACGTCGCCTGTAACAGAAGGGGGTGGGAGGCATGCAAAATAAAAATAAAATTAAAAAGGGAGCTCGCGGGGATCGGAGCGCGTGGAATCGAACATTGCGTGTCTCGTTCGGACGAGGAAAAGCGGACGGACGGGGCTGTGTACAAGAGACCGAACACGGTTCAATAATACACAAATTTTATTTTATTCATTTTTTTTTCTTCCCGCAGAATCGAGGAAATCATTTGTTGAGAGAACAAAACCTCTGCAATACGAATAGCAGTTACAAGTAAATATGTACAATAATATAGAAGTGGTTGCCTTTCTTATTTATTTTTTTTATTTTATCTTATCATCTTTTTTTTTGCCTTTTTTCTTTTGCTTTGAAACATCTGGCTTTTTATTTCCGGTTGTGTTCGTCTGGTATATTCCTACTTCTCGCACTGTTAATGATAATCCATAATGAATAATCAATTAATTAATTAATTAATAATAATGATAATAATTATAAGAATCGTACTGAATCAATATTAAGAATATTTTGCTTCCATACATTCACCTGGTAATGGAGGTTCAATCGTAGGCATACCAATCGACCATCGAATCATGACAATATTGACAAATTGACAGAACGTGCCTTCTTCGCCTGCTTCGCATTCCATTTCACCTATTCTCTCTCATCCACCCCCTTCATCCTTCCATACTCGCCTCACCCCATCCTCACTCTCTCACTTTCTCTCACTCTTACTGTCTCTCTTTCTAGTGTCTTTCACCCACTCATCCCTTCGCCACCCTGACCTCTCACCGCTGTTTACCATCCTACCTCTAGCTCCTGCCTTTTTAATTCACCCCTTCTTCACACGCATGGCTCTTGTTCAAGCGCGATTTTTAGGCGTACACACCGTGCAAAACATGCACCCGAAAAACCTCCCTCTGCTCGCCCTCAGCTCCTCTCCTCAAACATTAATAACACGTAAAGCCACCCCTTGGCGCGTCTTCGCCGGTCCCGAAGACCATCGACCATCGTTCAACCCTCTTAAACCCGTTCGAACAGCTCTCGTGCGCGCCTATATCGCCGAAAAAAAAATCGACGAGCACGAGACTCTGCCCACCCTTTTACTCCAAAATTTCCCCCAACGTCGGTGTCTGTTTGAACGAACCCCGGTCCAACTACCCCATAAACCTACCCCCCAGTATCATCCGTTCACACCGGAACGTGTTTCCGTCAGTTCGTCTGCTAAGATTAAGTCCACTAAGCATTTCCTACCGTTGATTAAATGCTCATCGCGACAAGAGAGCTCAACAGCGGCTCAAACACATTCTTAAAATCACCATCTTTCCCTGTGTCTTCTATTCTCCCCCCTCCCCTCTCTCTCTCACTCTCTCTTTTTCTTTCTCTCGCGCGAAAATCTGCCGCTTCGAGCAACGAAAAACTTCTCCGTTGATCTCATGGGCCTCTTTCGTTCTCAACCTCCCCGAAAAACGTATTCGCGTGCCTCTTCCTTTCCCCCCGTACACCCTACACGACGCATTCCCCGGCAACCGAGTCGCATTCTTAATTCACCCCCTCGAGGATCGTCCCACGGGTCGCGCGTTTCGTCTTCTTTTCCGCCAACCCCTCTCTACCCGGAGACGTGCCATATTCGTGACAGCTTTACGTGGCTCAACAACGACCGAGAAAAGGACCGCACTTTTCGTCTGAAGGAGTATCGCCACGTGGCAATTGCGCGATTGCAACGTCGGCACCGTGTAACCTTCCCCTGCAGCTTTACCTTGCCATTCTTCTTTCCATTTTCTCTCTAGCCTGCCTTCCGATCCATTGCTATCAGCTAGCCACGAATCATCCAAGCCACCAATCAGACACCCTTGCTATCTTTCTTTCGACACTATCCTTTGCTCATCTTTATTCTAGCTACCCTATTTTTCGTTACAATATACTGTTCTGCCATTTTCTGTTGATCCTAGCAAGCTCCAAATCACCGCCGATTCGAACTAACCCTCCCATCTTCGTTTTTCCTTGCGATTACACTAACCCTCCCACTAACCGTTTCGCGTTGTTTCTAGCTCGAAACCGGCGCCAATTTGAACTAACCACCTGGTCCGCTGTCAAGTTAGGTTACCGAGATGCGAGAACCGTTTCCCTTCGCGAACCTGAGAGAAGGCTAAACAAAAGCCCATCTCGTTCCTTCAAATTGCACGTCGAGGAACCGATCATATTTTTCGGCGAAAAAGCGGACGAAACGCGCGAACATGACTACGATCCTCAAGCCACCCCTCAACTCGTTTCTCACTCGCCCGTCAACCAACTCTCACTTCCTCTCTCTCTCTCTCTCTCTGCCTCTCTCTCTCTTTGTTCGTCTTTTGTTGTTGTTTAGGTTTGTTTGTTTGTTTGTTTGCTTCGTATATATATATATTTTTGTATTCCGTGAAAAGAAAAGCCCACCATCGTAATAATTAACGTGTTAACGGCGACGTCGTTCATCGAACAGGCTCCGTCGATCTCGTTTTTGTTACGATCGATTCGTTTTTTTATCGTTTATGATTTTTTTCATCTTATTCTTGCTTGTCGTTAAATAGTAATCATCTAAACAATGAAAGCGGCGAAACGTCTCGAGGAAAAAGTTGTCCCTGAGCGCGACGGAAGGGGACGACGACGACACGCACACGCGCGTGAACGTACGCGCAGGCAACGCCGTTTCTTCTTATTTCTTTTCTTTTTTCTTTGGGAGGGAGAAATAAAAGAGACCGTTCCGCTTCATTCGTTTGTTTGCTTGCTTGCTTGTTTGTCAGTAACCCTTCGTCGTCCTCGTCCCTTTCACGCCCACGATTATTAGCCGCACCTGCACAGGACTTCGCGGGACACGTCCAGTCTAATCGTAAGTGTAAGAAAGAGCAACTATTTTTATACATTTTGTGTGGTTCTCACGTGAGAAAAAGAAGGTGTTCTCTACACATCCTTCTCGTTCTATACATTATATGTTTGCTCGTTTTCTCATCGTTAAATGGTTTGTTACGGGTGTTGGTGTTCTTTCTCTCTATGAGTGGTGGAGGGGGGGGGGGGCGAAGTTTCAATGCCAACCTGGACGATCGGTCTCGTCCTGCGCAGGTATTCGTAAAAAGAGGGACGCTCTTCTCAAAATGTTGCATCTTTGTGAAATCGCGTTTTTTTTCTCAACTAAGTTCCTATGTCCTTTAAATCCTTATTACAAGTACGGTAGTAATAGTAGTAGAAGTAGTAGCAGCGGTAGTAGTAGTAGTAATAGTAGTAGTAGTAGTTTATTAATAGTAGGTTTTTTCTCATTTTTTTTTCATCGTTTTTATGTTTAAGCATTTTTTTATCCTTTAGTTTTCTGGTTCTGATAATCTAATAGACATCTAAAAATAACACCCATTTTTTTCATTATTATTTCATTATTTGTATTTCTCCTTAGCATTTCTTTTTTTATTTTTATTTTAGTTTATTTCGATCAAGTATTACTTAAAGATTCCTTAAACGTTAGACTGAGGGCCGCGTGGTGCGCGCACCTGGGCTCGACGGTGGATCAAGCAGACGCCGGGAGGAGGAATCGATCATTTAGATAGTTCTATATCATGGTCGTCGGCCGCCATTTTCGTTTATCCCCCCCGGTTCACGGGAGAGAGTTTCACCTGTGCGAGGATCGACCGGTGTGCAAAACACCCGGCCGACGCTTTTCGTTTCGGAAACTCGCCTCCCGTTTCATGCAAATCCACCCTTCCCCATTCCACCCACCCCCTGTTTCTCTTCTTTTTCTCTCACGTTCTTTTCTCCTAACGATCCGACCGCACACGATCAACCCTTTCCAACCCCTTCCCGACCATCCCTCGAGCCCAGAATGAACGCAGCTTTGCATACCACTGTTTGAATTACATCTTACATTTATTTCTAGCGGCTGGAGTAACAAGTTTTTTTTTATTTTTGTCATTCGTTTTGTCAGCTCAGTACTGCATCAATTCATATTGCTGCTGTTGTGATCTGTACCCAAACCGTCGTTCCCAATTAAACCCCTGTCCACGCATACACACCCCTTTTCTCATCATCATCCTCCTCCCTGTGTCTCTTATTCCCTTCACCCCTCACTCTCTCGCTCTCTCTCTCTCTCTCTTTCTCTCTGTGCACACGTGTCTGGCCTTCTTATGCGTTGGTGCATCGATCTTCTTCGTTACGCCCTCCATCCCTCACCCCCAAAATCTGTCGTTAAATTTCCTCCTCAATGTGCCCCCACCCCAACCCCTCTATATCTCATTCCTACCCTCCGTCTCGGCTTCCCGTATTTTTCCCTTTCGTGTTAATTTTAATATCACATTTTCATGGGAACAGACTGGCCCGATATATTTGGAAACGGAACCCGGATATGCTGATCAGTGAATCGGTAAATTTTCTCGAATGTCCTGTCTTTCGTCCTCTTCCTCGTTATCGCTATCAAAGATTACTCGATCGCCGAGCCCTCGAAACAATGAATTTTATAATAGTCCAAATTGATTTTCTTGTCCGCTTATTTTTTTATTTTTCTTTTCTGATACCGGCGAATTCTCTCTTTCGGTCGTTTGCCATCGAATCGACGCATCGAGCTCCCTCGAAAAGGAAGTCGAACGTCGGTGTTCGATATTTGATACAACGTTCGCATGGTACGTCCCGTCGCGCACTTTCTCTGCAAGAATTGCTTCCGTTTTTATCGTTTATCGTTTTTTTTTTATTTCGCGCGTTCTCTCGCGTCTTCTCACTTTCGCCTTGTTCCTCGTTCACCACACGTGCGGGAAAAGCGGAGCGCAATACATCGGGCGAGCGTGTCCCTGTTAATATATAGAATACATACATCTTTATCTCGCTACAAGGTACTACGAACCCAGATCGAAAAACGATAATAATCCATCGTTTATGAGATATTACGGCACGTACAACGACTTGGATGGCAACGACGAAACGAAAACGAAACTCACGAGACAAAAAGGACAAAGAAAAAAAAATAAAGGAATTACTTCTTTTAACATACGAAGGTGCGTTCATCAACAATCTACACGTTCAAGAGACATTCATCGTTAAATCACTTAATTGAAACTCCTTACACTGTAAAATATTAATTATGTTTGCTCTTGTTTATCCCTCCCGTAATAGACCCTTTCTAAAACAGGTCCCTCCCTTTCTCTCTTCCGTCGCTCTCTTTCAATCTCACTTACACACGCTCACTTATACACGACACACATACACACACTCTCTCTCTCTCTTTCTCTCTCTTCCTCATTTACTTTTGTAGACGCTTGTGTAATTAATGTTACCATTTTTTTTATTCTTTTTTTGTGTGATTTTTTTTTTTGTAATTTTTGGTTTGCTTGTGGTGGTTCTTGGTGGTTCCCTCGTTTAATACGATTTCTTGCTATATCTCACACGTACACCTTTGTCCGTCTCTGACCTTTTCCGATCCTCTATCGTCTTGCCAAAAAATAAAGAAAACCGAAAAAAGAACACCCGCGCGACTCGAAGGACTCCGATCGTTTCCCGTGTCGAAAGTCAACGGCGTGGACTCTCTCTCTCACTCTCTCTCTCTCTCACACACACCCCCGTACGAATTCTCCCTTTGATCCTAACCCCCGTCCCAGCGAACGCGAACGACAGCCAACGCGTGTCCACGATGCTCGGGGAATAATTAAGAACGGATGCACACCGCCACGATTAATCAATCCGACGTGTCTTTCGTTGAATTAAATTCTTCCCCCAATGGGGGCTCGCCGAGGTATAGTAATTTCAGCTCGGCTCGCGCTAGCCATGATCAAAAACAACAATTCCGAAACGACGAAATAACGTGAACAAAAAAAATCCTTGAAAACTTTAAAAACTCATCGAATTTCCTATATACAACACAACGATCGAAAGACTATAATGACTTAATATAAATTTTCTTGACGGAGACGGTTCCTGAGCTTTCGGTTTCAAATTTCTCGAGGATCATACAAGTCTCGAGTCCCACCCGTTTTATATCTGATGTGTCGGCCGCGGTAAATCTTCTGCAACAACCAATATGATTGCGTTCAACTATAGATAAATGGTCGATTGTTGATACAACAACGACTTGCGGGAGTATCATTACGTTTAATATTAAAAAGTCGCGGCATGCCTCGCTGAAAATATTTCACTTGGCTTGGTCGCTCTTCCGGTGGGATTCGAGGTGTGTGCCTCTATGTATTACGTTCTTTCTGCTCTCTCATCCGCTTTTCTGTTCTCCAACTGCTCTAGGAACCGCCTCCGTTCTCCTCCTCGGTTGGCTGTCGCTCGAGATCGCGTATCTTCTCGTCGCAAAACCCCGTTAAAAATCGAATTCACCGTCGTATACGTCGCCGATCATCAATTTCCTAGAAACGCCACACCTCTTTGCCGTAGATCAAGCTCGCACGATCGTGGTTCACGAAAGCATCATTCAAGCCGGCTCGTTACACGGCACACGTCGAGGACGCCTCCGCGAGAAATCCCTCTCTCAAACTCTCTTCATCCCCCAACCCTCGAAGATAAACATTTTTTTGTTGTTTACGTTTTCTTACAAACTAACGCCGTGTTTTTTTTTCTTTGTTTAAACCGTGTATTTTTTTTTTGTTCAGAGATCACTCGTTTACGTTTGGTAATCAGTCTATCTGGTCTGCGCAGAGCCTAGCCCTCTCGAACCACCCCTCCCCCCGACGATTCTCCCCGATCCGAGAGCCTTTGTTTCCATACAACCCTCGCCGTTCGAAAGAACGAAAAACAAAAGGAAATTTTACAAAATAACGAAAGACAAGATAGTCCCCATAATACTTCGAAATTGAAAGACCGAAACGCATCGATTTCATCATTTCCCCACCCCCTCTCGATCTAGTCGAAATCTCGTCGAACACTGAATCGGAGAATTCTGACGAATATTAGCCGTGACGACCAAACCGGTTAGGCACACCTCGCGGGATGCCACTCGAGCCGCAAAATGGAAACCAACGATGTCCTAACTGGTCGGTGGAATATAATCGTCGGCCATCGCGCGATTTTTTCCCATCGATTTCCCGGAGCTCTTTGGACCCTTGTACGACCTTTTTCAATCCATCTCTCCTTCTCTCTCCCCGAAATATTGGTAACGCTTCCCCGCGATTTTCTTATCCGCCTGTACACCGATCAGTATGGTGGTCGTTCTCCATGATGGCGGCGTCGCTCGCCTGGTTAACGGCCGGCAAAGAAATACCGCGCGACAACAGGTGGTACAGCCTCGAAAACGCCGAACGAGGGACTTACAGAATTTGTACTCTTTGAATGTGTATTACAATGAAACGATGCTTTCTTTCTCCTTGGACTCCACCCTCCATTCCTTCGCTTGTAATATACTAATAAGACTCGCTTTCGCGCCGGAGGCCACCCCTTTAATCAACAGTCTCGTCTTCGTGTCTGTCTCTCTTTCATCCCCCATGCTTCCCGCGGTTTCGCACCTCACATTCCGCGACGAGAACCGTGTACCTGCGTGTGTCTGAACAGTGTATACGTGTGTGTGATTTTTTCGAATTTCTCCCACCGGATTGTGTACGCGCGCGTGTGTGTGTGTGTATGATTTTTCTTCGACTAATTAAAAAACCGTAGGGTTCGCGGAGGAATTCCCGCGAGTTCGTTCACGATCGACCCTTCAGCCCTGATTTCTCCACATTCCGGATCAGCTGACATTGTTTCCCATCCCTCGGTGTACCGTGCTCGATTACGATTTTTCTCGGCTATGAATTTTCCCCCGGAATTTCCCTATATTTCCTTTCTTTCTTCCTTCCTTTGCCCGCAAACCGAGCACAATAAACGAGACTGAAGTAGAATCAACAACGCCGTTCACCCTGTCGATCGGAATCCCGTTCGAGACGCCGATCGCTCAGTTAGCGAGAATAACGGAGCCGAAACAGCGAATATCGTCGACGTGTTCTCATTGGCCGGGAAAACGAGAAAAACTGCACGGCGCCTGGTCGAAGGACTCGAAGGAAATCGGTGAAAGGTCGTCGACCGCGCCGAGTGGCTCCGAAGAATACGAAAAAGATCGACGACCTCTGCGATCCTTCGACGCAACGCCGGAGAACAGGGAACACGATCACGCGATCGTCGCGTTCCAGACGGATCGATGATCGCCGAAAGAGCAACGGAGCCACCATTGCTCGATCGCGATCTCTCACAACCAACAGCCAAAGACCCTCGAAAAAATTTGTCGGTGACATCGGCCAGAGACGAGAGCCATCTACAGTATATCGACAACGAGCCGCGTCTCTGATCGATACGCCACGATCGGATCCGCTCGGACAGCGACGATCGCCGATTGCTAACGATCGGATGATCCTATTTGCTAACTTGATCCTATCTGGGGGTGTCCTTCGAGGAAGAAACGCCCGGAATTTCCTCTTAGATATTCTACTCTTCGCTTTCTCCATAAATTTGGTCTCCCTTAAAAATATGTACAATACTCATCAATTTACATCGTATTCCGCACGTCTCCAAGTTTTTCGCGATTCTTCCTCGAGGATCCCCCGGCCTGTTCCTTCAGTTTCTCTTCGGGGTGTAGTTTACTCTTCCGGTTGGTCAGATTTTTGCCCCCGGTCTTATTTCGTTTTTCCTCGTCTTTTTATATTCTTTCCCTCGTTGTTTTCTCGATTCTTCGCAGCGTTCCTCGCAGAGACCACCAGTGTGAGACCGTATACGCGCCGATGTTCTCTTCGAGGTTCTTCTTCGAGGCTCGAAAAACAGGGGTGCGTGCCAATAGTTCGCACGCCGTCGATCTTCGCACGCTCCTACGGCTTCCTTCATCTTCCTCTTCCTCATTGTTCCTCGTACTCGCTCGTTTCTTCCGCTACACCAGCACCCTTCTCGTATGCTCTCGCCACCATACTCTTCAACCTCCGCGTCTTCTTCTGCTTCTTCTTCTGCCTCTTCATCTCCTTCCGCGCTCCCAAGTGCTCTCCCTCTACTTTCTTCCGCCGCCACCGCGCCATCTCTTTGTCTGCAAATAGCCCAGAGGTACGGACGTGAGAATTTATTTGTCGAGGATCTGTTCCTTTTTGCTATAGCATCCCAGCCCTTACCTTCGCACCCTCTCACCTTCTCATATCGCCGGAGAAAAAGGGAGAGATTTATTGTACTGTACATACATCGTCTTTTTGCGGTTTAGCGGATTCAAGAAATGTACTAAATTCGATTTTTGGCCATTGATATGTACCAGAGTTGGGCATTATCTGAATAAAAAATTATTCAAATAAGTTTAAGATAAAATAAGCTGTATCTTTTGTCTTTTATTCGAAGTCGAATGCAGCGCGAGGATTTATCTGTAACTATCTTTCGAGCGCTCGGTTTGGAAAGTTTATTCGTCTGTCTCGCCGAGAAATTTTCTGGTTATCTTCAAATTTTATTCGTAAGCCGAATACAGCGCCACGATGTATCTTACGGTTGTATCTGTCGTTACTTGGTCATAGAGTATCCGTCAGATTTTATTGGAAAAAATAGATTCGTATTTATATGGATTATTTGAATCCAGATGTCACGCGAGATTTATTTATCATCTTTATTCGTTATTTAAAGCTCGATTTAGCCAGATCATTTATTTGACGCTTTTATTCGTAACGAATATTTCGAAGAGATAAAAATCAGATATATCTTTATTTGTAATTTTTATTTAACTTCGAATAGTACATAATAAATATATATAATAGTACATAATAAAACAAAAAGTACATAATACATATTCAATATTCGGACACTCTTAGAAGGACGATAACAATTGTTTAAATAAATAGATTTGTATTATTTAAACGCTTGTTTAAACAAATAAATATTTATTATTTCAACACGTGTTTAAGCAAATGAATTTTTATTAAGTCGAATAAACATTACGAATAAAGATACATCTGATTTTCATCTCTTGAAATCTGACAGATAAATTTCCGTAGCCAAAGTCTGACGAATACACCGTAAGATACGTGGCGGCACTGCCGTCAACTTTCAAATAATCGTGAAAGATAAACTAAAAATTATCGGTTGTATCTTACAAATAGTGTCTCTTGAATAACTTCTCGCCGCTAGAGGCGTTGAATAAGCATTACGCCGTTACTTCGAGCTTCGATAAACTACAGATGACTGATAAACTTACAGATAAACTGTGTCGAATATATATTTCAGAAAAATGAGTACAAATAAAAGATAACTTTCGTTTATCTTTTATTTTAAAATTTTAGATAAATAATTGCCCATCTCTGATAGGTACTATATTATAGTTTGATGTGTATAACAGTAAGGCATCATTTCGTCTCTCTCTTTCTCTCCTGTTAGGGTATTTTGTTCAGTCGTTGAATACAAAATTTAGATAAATGCTTGCGAAAACTATTTTTATCGATTTCATCGATGTTAGTCTCCACTTCTTATTCTGTACAGGGTGATCCTGGGAATTGTGACAAGTTACTGCTCCTTTTTAAGTAAAAATAGAAAAGAAACTTGCCCTAGTACATCACCCTGTACACTGAAACGATATTAAATGTCGTATAGATCATGAAAAGCAAAAATGTAGAAATATTAAGCAGGTTTTAAAGATTGTTATAAGCAGACTGCGGATCTTTATGCATTTATGGCTTCTGAAAATGTTCAAAAAAAGGGTAGAATATAAGATTCGACAGAATTTAGTACAATTTTTATTTATTTCAAATCTGCGAAAGGCAGATTCGTCTACAAAAATTGAAAATTGCATAAACATCTCCAGTCTAGTAGTATGGTTGGGTAGAATCACAGGATCAAGGATTCTGAATAATGAATACGTATATACCAATAATCTTTGATAAAAAAAAAAATCTATTCAACGTATAGAACCATTGCATCGAAGAAAGTAAAATTTCTACGGAGAAGAAAATCATTTTTTCCAACACCAAAGTTTGACAGTCAAAGTTCAGGGCCGCACGAGCATAAATTCCCGACAATATTTAATTCCGAAATGTTGCATTCAGTTCGCGTGAATGCTGCCTCTTTTTCTTTCGCTTGTTCAGCCAGCTTTAAGTGTCACTCACGTTTCCGTGTTGGTTAAATACGGTTAAAAAAATGGGGCTCGTAACACGTCTCGCGCAAGACACGAAAAATGCTTCGTTAATTAAGACGAACACGTTAAACGCTGCAATTTTCCCGTGCAATAATTCTGAAAAGTTATTATCCGAACGCTTGAGGCATTATGAGACTTTGAAAAATAGTCTTTGTACGCGGCCCATCCCCGCATTTATAAACTCCGGAGTCGGTAAACTGCAACGTCGGTTCACAAAATGGCGTCCATTCAGAAGGCGCTGGTTGAGGATGCTCTTTCAATTCGGGCTTTTGACGCTATTAAACCTTAGACCGCGACTTTCGTGCGCGACTCGTTGATGTAAAGCATGAGCGGGAAATAGAAAAAACGAAGCTAAAAGAATCATCGGCTGCAGCACGTTGTCCGAACGATATTCGAAATGTAATTGCTCCGAAAAAACGTGAAAATAAAAGAACGGTGAAAGAGCCCTCGGTACTCTGAATGGGAACCAATGTTTTTCAAAAAACTGCGTTTCCAAACACGATGCGTAGAAGGGGAAAAATATAAATCAAGTTAACGCGACGAATGGTATTAAAAAATTCATTTAGTGCTCAGATTAAAGATTCAACGATTCGTTAAGTTTCTACGAGCACTCTTGTTCGCTTTGCAGAATTTTTGCATGTTGTTCACGCACTCGATTCCGCAACCGGCAAAACCCAAAACCGCGGAAGTACTGAATGAAAAATGGAGCTTTCCGATCATTAAAATTTTAATGAATATTTAAAAAACATCTCTCGTAACTCCTTTCGCGCGGCAGAGGGCTCGAAAATAATTCTACGCGCGTTTCGTTTCTGCATGAAGTTTGAACAGTCTAAGTGGAAAGTATTGGTGTTGGAAGTTGAAAAGCGGGTAGAACGGTTTTGAATGGTTCTTCGAGATGAATAGTTCTGAAAATAACTCTCGGCTTGTAGAACGAGGGTGAAATGGTTTCGACAGCGCTGTTGAAACGCCTACCCTGATCCCAGACTGAAAACTAGCATAGCAGTTTATACTAGTGACCCTTTTGTGCTATTACGTAACTGTTTATAGAAAATTCAGCTCTGAATTGTAGAATGCTTTGAAAAGAATTGAAAATGTTTAATGTTTCTCGGTTTTGTGTACGGAGCTTTGAATAGATTTCAATGAAGCTAGTGAAATTTCCTTTAACCCTCTGAACAGATTTGACGGATCAAAATGATTTGGTAAAGGGAAAATTGGTAGATCGGGTTTTCGAAGGTGGAGCTGGTTTGAAAATAAAATATTAGACGATTTCATAAGCTCGTGCCCGTTTTTCATAGATGTCGCAATCTGTACCGGACAATTTCTAATTGTAGAAAAGAATGGTAACTGTATTCTTTAAAATCTAACCGTAGAATTTTATTTTCATAATCGGGCACGAACCGATGCAATCATCTGATAATTAATAATGAACCCACCTAAAGATTGTCCATCATTTCGGAAAGGGTCAGCCTGGAGGTGGACATTGCGACGCCACTGTCGCTGCTGCTCTGCACGCTGCTGTGATCATCGGTGTCCGACTGGTTGCTCGTATAACCGATCACGTCTACTTCATCTGTAACAGAAGAGATAAAGAAACCAATGAAATCTAGTGCAAACATACACTTGAAAATCTGCGACAAATTGACAGATACAAAATTCAAATACAATTTCCCGAAAACTGTAAGGGACCAAAGCAAAATCCCTCAGTCCCAACTCCTCCATAAAATATGAGTTGACTCGTTCGAGTCACATATCAGGGAAGAACCCCAAACGTCAACCCAGTGTCGATCTAGCAACGACGGCTTTATCAGCGCGTTACCGAAAGATCAGTGTCCCTTTCGATACACTAAAGCTCGCTATCACTCCTCAGTTCCTTTAGAAAATATCTCGTAAAAACATCTCTTAAAAGTGGCGTATTGTCGCGTTTGTGAGCCTCGGCGTTCTAGAGGAAAGGGGGGGAATCGTCTATCCAGTCGGGTTGGCGAAATGTCGAGAAAGAACGAAGAAAAAAGAGAGAGGGCGAGAGAAAAGAGAAAAATCCAGCATCCCTTTATCGCGCATCTCCTTGACCTGTAGCGATGCTCGTTCCCCGTCGCCGAGGAGAAAGGAGCTCGTCTGGGGATTTTATGAATCGTAACTCGCGAGGAACGGGAGGAGCCACGTCAAAGTCTCGTTAAACTAGTTTCGCGGCGATCGAGCGACCTTCGACCTTTTCGCGCCGGATATGTCCCCGGCAGCTGCCCGAGGCGTATATCAAATTGTTTGCTGTTCTCGAATTCTACGGCTGCGTGTGCAGCCGGCGAAACTCTTTTTTTTATCAGAGAAGGCCGCGACGTTCTCGCCCGCACTTTCCTCTTGGCATAGAACCGAAAACCGCACCGGGAATATTGAGGATCCCGGCCCAGCCGAGAGAATATCGGCCCTTCGACAACACTCGCCGCAGTAAAACATCCGCGACTTTCGCCTCAGTGAAATACAGCGTGGCCTCTGCACGCCCACGCCTATGCGCCGCCAGGTGCGACGCCGCCGAAAGCGGCGCCCTGCACCTCTCACCGTTCGCGAGACAATTGACGGGCATTCATGTTTTCAGGATATTACAAATTTTTATTCGCGGCGCAAAGGTTCGATCATTTACAACAAGAATTAGCTATTTTTGTGAATACTAAACGCTGGATTCGGATTTGAATCTTCAGGTTCGAGAACCACGTTAGCTATTAAAATGTTTTAATCAGTTTTAATCATACTTCGACTGTTCTACACTTTAATTGTACTAATTGCTGTTCATTCTACATTTCATATTCTGCAAACGTGAAAGATACTGGATCCTATAAAAACGTGTATCTGCAATGATTTTAATAAATTCGTGATAATCACTAAAATTAAATAATTAATTAATTAGTTAT
>CM052332.1:12649466-12712575 GCA_028455615.1 Lasioglossum zephyrum | reverse complement strand
TATGAGCAGGTGCATTGACGTGGTGCAAAAGCCAGGAATTCTTTCGACACGAACACATGTAAACTTCTCGGAAACTGATAATAAACTAAACATCAAATACGACAACGGATGTACACTTTTCAGACATGTTCACCAACGGAACAAAGAAAAATGGATTTTCGAACACGCTTCGTAAGCTCATTTGAGCGAAAATATTGGTCTAACTCGATCCTAGGTTATCAATCAATCGCTGATCTACGAGGTCCCAGTTTAAGACATTACGCCCAGGCGCTGGTAAAGTATTTGTCTAGAATGCTGTTGAAGCAGTTGCGTACAGCATTGATGAAATGTGTTTATCCGGTGGTACCATCGACTGTAAACAATTTGGAAAGGATCGGTTATTCATGACCACCCAGACTGCCCACTTGATCCCATCGCTACTCTTCCTCTCTGTCTCTGTTCGCGCCAGTCCCTTTATCCTCGGCATCAGACTTGGCCAAACAAACGTGGGGCTATTGCGTCACAGCGTTAAGGAGTGCCTCCGGTTGTTTACAATTATTTTTGTCGTCGTCGAGCGCGCGCGACGCCGTTGTTGCGAAGCGCCGCTCTAAAGATAGCGGATCCGCCATTGATCCCGGACGATGCGCCCGCGACGCTTGCGAAATTTCGCCGATTTTTCACGTTTCGACCAGGTGTGACGTAACCGGAACACGGTAACCCATGGCGTAACCGTAGTGGACCAAAAATATGGCGAGAAGTGATTTTTAAAATTGTACATAAATTGTAAAACTTTTGTTACTTGATTTAGTTGAATATATATCTGAGGAACAATACATTTCTATAGTTATTAACGTTTGAAGATAACCAACGATTCAGTAATTTCATTTATGATTATAAGACTTTGTAGTGGACCAAAAATGCGGTGAAAAGTGATTTTTTTAAATTGTACATAAACGGTAAAACTTTGGTAACTTGATTTAGTTGAATATCTGAGGAACAATACATTTCTGTAGTTTTATTTTTTTATATAAAAATTCAATATAAATTTCAAATAATATTAAATTTTCTATAAAAAATCAATATATAATTTTTTTATACGAAAATTTAATATCACCCTCAAATAATACTAATAACCTTTCTAACGTTTGAAGATAACCAACGATTCAGTAATTTCATTTATGATTCTAAGAATTTGTTAATGATTTCATCATAGTTTAGGATGACTCCAGTGTTCATTGCTATGTCATTGTGTTCCTTGAAGTTTTACGATTAAGATACAAGAAAAATTTTAAGTTTTAAGTAACTGAAAGTGGTAGTTGTTGTAGTTTTTAATTTTTAGCAGACACGAGAGGAATCATTTGAATCTTGCAAATGAATCTGTTTTATTATAGAAGGAATATTTGTGAATGATCTTTGCCATTTCGTAGCGAAGAGGAACGCGAATTTGCGCAACGTCTCGCGTGCGCCAACAACGTCGATCGATTATCATCGCATAGTTGCTCATTAGCGTCGACTAAAATATCAATTGATTAACAATGCTCGTCTGTAATAAGCGAAAGTCTCAATTTGTGAAGCATCGATCGGCAGGCGGCAATTAATTAGATGGGAGTGTTTAATCGGTTTCCCCTGTAGGGGTTTTCATACGGAAAACTCGAGCGTTTCCGAGAACGCTTCGCGGCCTGAGCGTTTCAAGTCCGATAGTTCGATCAAGTTTTGCGATACTCCGATGTTATTGCCCATAAAAATATCTATGGTAGGCGGCAGCAGTGGGCTTAAGTGACTCGATGACACGTTTAACTCGCGCCCTTTATAGTGACCGCCATAAATATAAAAACGATCGCCGTGAAATATTCGAATATATTTTTACGTTCTTTTATGGTCGCGCCGGCCACCCCGGAAAGAAGGAAGTAGACGAGTAAAAAAGCTTAGCCCGTTGCATGAATATTTAACGAAGACCTCCTGTGTGTATCGATAAACATTGTGTCCTGTGGAGAGAAGAGGATTCCTATGCTCACGCATAACTCTGAAATGCAAAAGGATACCCCTTTGCGTCGCCGTACCACGGGCAATGCTGAAGCCATTTTCTTATCCCGGAACTGGGATACATATTGCCTCCATTTATGAATAAATTTCAAAAACCGCGGCGAAATTGTTTATTCCATTTTCCGCGTTACTAATATACTTGCGTGGAATATTTTATGATGGTTCCGGCAAAGTGTTCGCCGTGCGAACAAATTAGAATTTTTCACAGAGAAATCCCTGTCATTCCTTCGATAATGATGTTTCAGTCTGTTTTGACACTATACAAATTTGTTTATGAATTTATTTATTCCTTTAGTAATGTTGATAAGCTGTATTCAAATTCCTTTTATCTTCCTACCTGCTCACTCTTCTCTGAAACGGATGCTAGCCGCGTTTCATCGAGGAAGGAGTGATCGAATACTGCCGTTCAAAACGAGCAACGCGTTTACGCGAATATTCGAGCGAAACCGCGTATATCCGAGGGGAATAATTCTCGCGCAGAACCTTCCGAGAAGCCCTCAAAATAATTTCCCGTCGTTCCACCTGCTGGGGACAAGGAGCAAAGAATTCATCAGCCCCGGACAATGCGAGGAGCCTCGGCCAGGCAATTCGCTGAGGCTTAATACCCTCCAGAATCATGGAATTAATACGAGTTCGAAGGCGTCCCGTAGGTTTAACGCCATTGACTGGGATATACTCTCGGTATCCGAGTGGAAACGAGCCGAGCCGTGTGATTCAGAACGCAATCTCTTCGGCATTGGGAATGGAAGGAGCAACAGAGTATCCCTGTACCCGTTCCACCGAGGACATCGAGGACCGCAATGAAATGTTTATAATGGCGCAAATACACGCGTGCGATCCGAACGAAATCCCAAACTCGTTTGTATGCAAATTCAAGACCGTTTCTAGCTATCCCTCTCTTTCTCCACCGGTTCAGTGCTTTCTCTTTCTGCCCTTTCTTCCATCCCTTCCTTCATCCCTTTTTCTTTTCCCTCTATGTCTCTCTCTTTTCCTCTCTATGGCTGCACTTTCCGGTAATTAAGCGTCGCTAAGAGGCATCGCGTTTTACCGTTCTTAACCGAAAGCTTTTGCGCTTAATTGTTGTTTATCGATCCAGCCAATTCCCGCGCGACTTTCTTCACACGAAAATGCGGCCGTCGATCGATTAATCGAACCACCCCACCCCCCTTAGACCAATCGCTGTGTCTTCTGGGGGCAGGGAGGGGGAAAATTGGGCCGCGATTGTATTCGAATGACCGTTTTGCCTGGTAACCCCTTGCCATATGATTTATTCCACTGGTATGATCGCTGAACGTTTGTCACGACTTCGAAGGTTTTTATTCATTTGGAGGCATTCTGTAATTTATTTGGCATTATTTGTGATAAACTTGTGATTGATCGTCGACCTTTCTCCTGTACCGTCAAATTTTTCTGCAAGATTTTGTTGAGAAGAAACGAAATATTAACGAAATTTTGGTCGTGTCTACCGGACACAAGAAATTTGTGATAAGAAAGTAATTGATTAATTTTCTTTTATGCCGTAACACAATAAAATCTTACTTAATATTTCTAAAAAGATTCGTGTACGAGTAACTGATACCTTCACCTTGCTTGAACTTTGATCTTTTCTTGTAAGAAATAGATAATGTTTTTATTCATCGCGAAATTCAATTTCAATTTGGAAGAGTGTTCAATTTGGAACATTGTAGGAGTGTATCGAACGAATTGGAAGAAACGGCGTTGGCGACCGTGCGCGAAAATAATCAGCGGACCGGGCGAGAGTTTCCCTTGATTTTCCGGGGCGTCGGTTAAATATTAAATCGCGGAGTTGATGGGATGGTTCGGTTAACGGAAGGCTAGTCAATCGCGGCGCAGAATTTCCGCGCGACCGGGCGTCGAATGGCGTTTAAGACGCTCCGGGACGCTGCGGAACGACGCCCGGGATATCTTTCGTCGGAACTTTCGAGCGTTTTTATCGGTTTTCGAAAAATTCGGCAAGCGCCGCGCCGTTTCCGGGTCACCGACGGCGTCAACGAGTTTTCCTCGGGGCGAGAACCCTCTTTCCCGATTTCGCATCGTATATTTCCCACTTTCAGAAAGAGTGGAGAAGGTTAGCGCGGTGAACCGGTCCGACGAGGGGGTTGAAGGGGGCACACGGGAAGGGCGGGGGATATCTGGTTTTACTACCGTCGGCAAATTGCGTTTCGTATCAGCTCCGAATTGCGGATTTGGGACGTAGACGCGAATAAGGAGGGACGTGAATGGGGAAGGAGAACACCGACGCTAGAAAACACCGAGACCAACCCGCAAACAAACTGTTACGGAGTCTATGAACAAGGAATGTTATTAAATTTCGTCGGGCGTGTCGATCTTCCTCTTCAATTTACGCTGCTTATCTCGGTGGACCGAGGATTTCAAAGATATTTGCACTCGGAGCTATTTTAAGGTCTTTCTCTTTCTATGAATATTATATAGATGTGTATTACCTCGTGCAATACTCAAATCATTTAATAATTGATTAGATACCGACATATTTAATAATGTAAACAATATTTTACATAATGGTACAGCAATTTTTGTCTTAATTAAATACAAGTTTTAAGGATAGCGTGTGCTTTGCATATTTGTGGCGGATCAAACAAATTCTGAATTGTTAAAAAATAAAACGGATTAGAATTCGGAAGCGTGTAATTTTCAAATTCGACGAATTAAGCCTGAAGAAATGTTAAATAATTTATCCGAGCCAATGGGGGCATGCCCTTGCGTAAGGATAGTGTGTGCTTTACATATTCGAGGCGGATCAAACAAATTCTGAATTGTTAAAAAATAAAACTAATTAGAATTCGGAATTGTGTAATTTTCAAATTCGACGAATTAAGCCTGAAGAAATGTTAAATAATTTATCCACACCAAAGGGGGCTGCCCTTGCGTAAGGATAGTGTATGCTTTACATATTCGAGGCGGATCAAACAAATTCTGAATTGTTAAAAAATAAAACGGATTAGAATTCGGAAGCGTGTAATTTTCAAATTCGACGAATTAAGCCTGAAGAAATGTTAAATAATTTATCCAAACCAAAGGGGGCTGCCCTTGCGTAAGGATAGTGTATGCTTTACATATTCGAGGCGGATCAAACAAATTCTGAATTGTTAAAAAATAAAACCGATTAAAATTCGTAAGCGTGTAATTTTCAAATTCGACGAATTGAGCCTGAAGAAATGTTAAATAATTTATCCGAGCCAATGGGGGCATGCCCTTGTGTAAGGATAGTGTGTGCTTTGCATATTCGAGGCGGATCGATTTCCGAAACAGATTCTTGCCCCGGCAGCGGGAAAGACAAATTGCGCCAGAACTCCGAAAACTTTAACACCCCCGGACTTCCCGCAGAGAGAATTATGTGATACTTCGATTCAAAACACGTTCCTCCGTAACGCCGTAAAAAACTAGAACAAACATGTTTGTCACGTGTTACAGAGACCGCGCAAAACAGCTCGTCCTCTCTCTCTCGACCCAGCATGCTTTGCCCATCCGTTGACTGACTTCAAAGAGATTTAATATTATTTTTCCCTGTGCGTAACACAAACAAGTTGCTCGTGTGTCAACGAATACGTCGTGCCTCTCCTCTCATCCTGAATATTCTCTAGTCTCGTTTCGAGAAAATGCGATCGATCAGTTCGAATGTTGCTGGAACACATCATGTACAGCAGCCATTTTGCTTTATTTTCAAAATATTTTAAATATTACGAGTTTGTTTATGGTACGGAAGCTATTCACCCTCTAGCCAGACAAATAAAAGCGGAGACTGTCAGGAAATTTTACTACTAAAACCTCGGAGACAGATTGAGAATCGTAAAAATTCGGAGACCTCGTTCATCCCCCATTCTGCGAAACAATCCCCATAAGACTCCCAATAATAATTCTTCTGCGAAATAATCTTTCTGCGACGATCCTTTCGACGAAATTAGAGTACTTCAGCTGCAAGTTAAACAGTAGATCAATGTGATTGATTGTTCTACGAGATAAGGGTAAGATCGATCACAAAAACGCATCCTCTGGTGGAACAAATAAAAGACGAGACTATATTCGGAGATTCTGTTGTTCAGGCCACAGAGGCAGATAAACATTGGGAATCGTAAACATTCGGAGTTCAAGCCCCTTCTCATCCGGCGAAACAACCCCCATAAGATTGAGCGTCGTCTAAATTTGGTAATGCTGTCGCGTGACTGAAACCGAACGCATAGCTGGGTTCCCAGGCCGGCGATATAGCGTTGTCAGATATCGATGCCAGGAAATTTGCCTATAAAACGCAGGTGTATACGCGGTTTAAATCACACAGTCTGCGCCAATGGCGGCGAGCACGTGCGCCACCCCCTCGTGTCGTGTCCGCCACACATAGAACAACGTCTATGAGCCATATTGGTGACGCGTCCGACGCTAACTTACTCTGGAGATTGGCACTAGTCCAAAGATCTCCACTTCCGTCATCGACACCCGTACGCATATGCTCCTCTTCTCTGTTCCTCAACCCCTTCCCCCTTATTTTCATTTTCTGTTTTCTTATTTTGTTTTTACTGATTTTTACAAGCTATACTAGTTGACCCGACTAACGTTGTCCTGTCCAAATATCAATAAATTTGTTTTTTTAATTAAATTTAAAAACTAATTAAACTAATTAAACAAACTAATTAATTATTTTAATTTGTTTGTGATTGTTTTAATTACGCATATCCATCGTTCGAGTTATGGTCTTGAGTTCATACAAAAATCCCATAGAAAAAAGCAGTTTCGTTTTTTCCTGAATTATCCGGGTAACTTTTCCAATTTTTCTTTTCCCAAAAACCTTATTCGGACTATTACGAACATTTTTTTTCAAGTGCTGCGCTTACCAACGAACAGCATTTAAGTTTGATTTATATAGATTTTTTTGTTTGGACCTATCTTCCTACACTTGCACTCGGTGTGTTAATTTTTAGAGCCGCTGGGGAAGATCCTTTTAAATAATTTTCTACTTTTTGTCATTAGTGCAAATTTTTATTTTGCATAAAACAGCGAATAAAATTGATTTGACCATCTTCATGTAAGATTATGAGGTTGTGGAATATAAGTGACGTGGCAGCAACCGTGCCAATGAAAAACTGAAATTGCTCAATGCACAATGATCGAAAACATTTATTTTCAAAAATTATTGGACCATTTAAATCTTATTTTTATTGTCTTGTCTTATCCTTTGAACGACAAATAAAAATGGCATTACACGTTTAGCTTCATAAAATGTTTAATATTTTCTCCTTTAAGATTTTCTACTTTAATATTGAATCCTATTGTTATTGTCTTGTCTTATTCTTTCACAAGACAAAATAAAATTGTACTACATGTTTAGCTTCATAAAATGTTTAAGATTTTCTACTTTAATATTAAATCTTATCTTTATTGTCTTGTCTTATTCTTTCACAAGACAAAATAAAATTGTACTACATGTTTAGCTTCATAAAATGTTTAATATTTACTCTTTTCGGTTGTCTTGAAAATGTTTCTTATTCGCACGAGAATGCCCAATATCCTGGTATTAAAATGGCGATTGTTGAACGATCGTCTACTTTCAGGAATATTTTCCGCGACCAGATTCTTTCGCATAGAAATTTGCCGGATCAGTAAAATGGTGGTCGAAGTAGGGGGACAGGCACATAAACGAAGCAAGCAACGAGGAGGACAAGCAAACTGATGGCTGACCTTGCCGGCCAATTCCATCGATTGACCGCTAATAATGGCCCCGTCGTCGAAGCACAGCCAGCTTCGGGCAACGATTTGTATAGAAAATTGTTGCGATCGGAGGAAGTGATTAACCGGAAACCCGGCCGCAGAATAGTTCGCCGCGGACTTGCCTGTAACGATTGAAGTTTCGTGATAAAACTCTGCTGGGGAATATATATTGAATATCACTTGCCAGTTTACAAGTGAAACTTTTGACGGTGTCGTAAAGCGACGGGGTTCGACGCCGCAATTAATTAATGCTTGTTTTATTACCCTGAAAGCGATAAGTTAACGAGTTGATTAAGTACCTAACCCTCCGGAGATCAATCTTCGCTAATTTGTACGCTGACATTCGAATCGACCCGTTCCCAAACATTTTAGATAGTCACTCCTTCGTCAAAAAATTTAAACTCCCAATACCAAAGTTGAAAGTCTTAAAGTTATTTTACCCTTGAGAAATTCATTGAAATAATGTCTTTGAGTGTGGTTTCTGTGGCTATGTTGACCCAGCCGATTAATATTGAATCATCGATTGCTCAAAATTAATTGATCGAGGCTTAATTTAGAAATCCATTTCACCAGTGATTCTGGGAACTGGGACAAATTATTGCTGTTTGTTTCTAAAGTAAAAATAGAAAGAAATGCTAGAGGAAAAAATCATATCTCATGTTTCTGTGACTATATTGACCCAGCTGATTAATATTGAATCATCGATTGCTCAAAATTAATTGATCGAGGCTTAATTTAGAAATCCATTTCACCAGTGATTCTGGGAACTGGGACAAATTATTGCTGTTTGTTTTTAAAGTAAAAATAGGAAGAAATGCTAGAAGAAAAGATCATATCTCATGTTTCTGTGACTATATTGACCCAGCTGATTAATATTGAATCGTCGATTGCTCAAAATTAATTGATCGAGGCTTAATTTAGAAATCCATTTCACCAGTGATTCTGGGAACTGGGACAAATTATTGCTCTTTGTTTTTAAAGTAAAAATAGAAAGAAATGCTAGAGGAAAAAATCATATCTCATGTTTCTGTGACTATATTGACCCAGCTGATTAATATTGAATCATCGATTGCTCAAAATTAATTGATCGAGGCTTAATTTAGAAATCCATTTCACCAGTGATTCTGGGAACTGGGACAAATTATTGCTCTTTGTTTTTAAAGTAAAAATAGAAAGAAATGCTAAAGGAAAAAATCATATCTCATAACACGTCCTAACTTCCTATGATGTGTTAACTGTTAAGGTATCAACGAGCGCGGATCAGAGCGTGGAATCAGCAGGGCGTCCGAGAGAAGCGGCTGAAGAGTTAAGGGTAGTAATAAAACGAGCAGGCAAGAGGGAGTAATTCCGAGGGTGGTACACCGGACAACGATCCGTGTTCGGTCTGGCAAGGAAAAAGCAAGAGAGCAACCGAAATCTCGGAGAAACAATTGAAATTTCCATCCGTTCCTCGGCGGCACACTCGCGGCGGGGTTTCATTCCCATAAATACGTTGCCGGGGCAAACGAGTTGCCCCGTAAATTCCCGGGGAACGGGCTCCGCGCGATTTCCTGGCGATACAAGTTGCCCGAACTCTGTGCTAAAAGCCAATCTCCAGCCGGGTGCGATTAGCGTGACCGTGCTCTACCTCCTCCAGCCTCCTCTCCTCCAGTTCTCCTCGTCGTCGTCTTCGTCATCGTCAATTGAGCAGCCGCAACCTAAGGGACGAACTTCCGAGATAGATAATACCCGAGGATGTCCAAGTTGGAAGACCGAGTCCCTCCAACCCCGAAGACCCCTCCCGGTGTACCCCACACCCTTCCTCCCTTCTCGAAACTACCAGGCACGAACACAACCGTGCCGAGGGTACGCCGTGTGGATGTGTTTGTAATTCTACTTTCCGCATGATTCAATTTATTTCCGTGGCGCCTCGGCTCTGCTCCCAGTCTATCGAAAATGTACGTACACCCCCGCAAAACGGGGCAGCTAGTCAACCCCCTGCTACACCCGGGAAAAGGGCTGGAACCGACTGGTCCCGGGCGTAAAACAAATAAAAAGGCTGAGGGACCGAGTCCTGTATTTACGGGGTCACGAGAAAGTCTTCCACTGTCATTCTTTTTTTCTACTTGCTCACTCTTTCTGTCTTCCTGCCACGATTCACCTCGATTTGCGATAATGAGCTTCGAAACTCTTTTAACCGGGCAGAGTATATTTACCGGCGCGGACTCGCCCCGAGGAACACACTTCGGGGGAAAACCCGTGAAATTCTATTTCCTTCCGGCGCGGCGGCGCACAGCGGGCTGGATCGAGAAATCTGGTGACGTTTTACTGTAACTAGACTGCGGATCTTCATGCGTTTTTATGAAGAAATTGCCACGATCAATGTAAAACATTTCTCGGATATTATGAATTTTATTCTCGGCGCTATTCTTTTTCTGTTATGTAGAAAAATGATCGAACCGTGGCGCCGAGAATAAAATTCATAATATCCAAAAGATAAATTACGGTCGATATACTAATTAATTAAGTAAAACATTTCTGTTTCGCAAGATCCACGGTTGAACTGTAACTTTTCAACTAGAAGAGACATCGGGATGAAAGTTCCACTAGAATTCATTCGAGTGAGAATTCATTAAATTAAATTTTCAAAATGTCAAATTTTAAGTGTTCGTTACGATCAGTATTTTTATTGTATTTGATTAATTCCTTGATTTTAAAGGTCGATGGATATTTAGGAAGCAATACATGGTTTGTACATGTCAATGTGAGACAGCTCCTAGACGCATAACATTCATATTATGGCTAGTTGACGATAGGGTCCAGAAAGGGTTGAACAATAGCGCTCGTTCGAGTGGAATCACAGCCGACGATGGTTACGAGCAAAAGGGGTCCCCAGAAATCCGTGTGGGCGGTCTCATCAATAATTCGAGGGCGAAATTACGTTTATTTCCGGATCAAAGACACGCGAAAGACATTTCAGCAAGAAGTTGGCGGAACGGTTATACGTGGTCTCATCGATTCTAACACGGGTGTCGCGGTGCACGGGCACACAGGCATCGATCTTTCGCAGCTCGAAGCCCGAGCCGAGCGGAGCCGAGCTGAAACAAACGACTCGGTCTCGCTGCCACGAAGGATTAACAGAAATTTATGCAGCAACATCTGCCACCGGTGTCTCAGCGTTCTCCTGTTCCTGATTCAATCGCGGCACGCAGCTGGGCCACGCCGAGCGTTAACATCTTCGAAGTTGGCAGACGACTTAGCATTTATCACGTGAGATTAATTAATGACAGCGAGAGTACCCGCGCTCCCCGTAAGTGTATACCTGGCGGACCATGGATTCTCTCGTAACCGACCGTCTTTCATTTGCCTTCCTTCTCTTTCTTCATCTTCTCTCTCTCTCTCTCTCTCTCTCTCTCTCTTTCGCGAGAGTTATCTTTCTCCTCCTGTTCGGGATCGTTTCGCTTTCTTACAGAAACAGCCTCGGGAGCCTGACGAGATTCGTCTCGCGAACATCTGGCGAACTGTCCTTCTTCTCTGTTTTCTTTTCTTCGCTTCTCAATGCCCGTAGAAATTAAACAGAAGGCCACAGGTGCGCCGCGTTTCCACTTGTTTGACGGCGACCGCTGCCCGATTGTTTCGCGCGACTATTTTTTCGTAATGGAAATTACGACCGCCACTGTACACGGTGGGTTAACGTTTTCTCGATGATAGGATTGCGGAGCAGATCGGCGAATCCAGCTTTTTCTCTCGTTCGCGGAGAACCTGTTTCTAACGAGACGAACTGTCTCGTCGAGAGACGAGACGATGTTTTATTTGAATTATTTTTCACTCTGGAAGAACTCGACTCGAACCCTGACGATTTAAAACCTTTCCATTTTATGGATATGGAATTGGTGTGATGCCTGGTACAATACTGACATGTTTGGTAAATGGTTAAACCCGACATATTTAATGATGTAAACAATATATTGAATCTTCAAAATTATAAGGCGCGTTCGTTTTGATATGTCTTCTTTTTGCAAATTCTGTTGTTATTTTTTGATTTTCTACTTTTATAAATTTAACTATATACAGGGTTGTCTAGTAATACGCATACATATGTAGGCAGAAGTCATTTTCGAGTGGCGAAAATTCCATCGAATGTCACGTCGCTAGTAACCGTAACGACGCGACGATTCGATATTTGTTATTTATTGATTCATTTGCGTTTTTCATATTTTGTAATATGCGATGTTTCATTATTCTGGTTCGACGTGTTGAGATGTAAAGACGTGTTTGATCTCAGACGGAGATTTAAACGAGACAATTTTATTAATTGTACCTGTTATATTTAAAATTAAATGTTAAGTTGTTTGTGTTTACGGACGTGTTATTTTATTGACGACTTAAATCCTACACATACACACATTCAACCCTGTAAAATTGTTCTACATATCCCAAACATGCAGAAAGTGAGAGATTTTCGATTAAAATTCATTGTTAAGTTGTTTGTGTTTACGGACGTGTTATTTTATTGACGACTTAAATCCTACACATACACACATTCAACCCTATAAAATTGTTCTACATATCCCAAACAAGCAGAAAGTGAGAGATTTTCGATTAAAATTCATTGTTAAGTTGTTTGTGTTTACGGACGTGTTATTTTATTGACGACTTAAATCCTACACATACAGACATTCAACCCTATAAAATTGTTCTACATATCCCAAACAAGCAGAAAGTGAGAGATTTTCGAGGAGAACGTTCGTGTAGAAATTGGCAGATCGTCGAATTGTTGCTAAATCGTCCGACGACGTGAAAAATGTCTCACTCGATCGGCAATCTGACAGCTTAGTACACCGATTGCTAATTTATTCGCGGGTGGGGGATGTTGCGCGCAGTATGTTACACGGAAAAATAAGAGGCGAGGCGAGTAGTCGCATTAATTAGTCGGCGCGGGGAGGGCGGTGGTGAAGGGGGGCCATTATTTGGAATCGATTACGGCCGTGCACAATCGCGGCTGACAATAATTAAAATTGCAGCATAGTAATTCCAATGATTAAGGGGAACGCGGCGAGCAATTATCGCCGGGCCACGCGCGCCCTGAAAAGGAGATAAATAACGAAGCCGTATAAATTTTCCCGCGTTTCTGTCCTCGGCGACGGCGGTAACAAATTCGATTATAATCAACGCGCGATCGCGTCGAAAGCCGCGTGTGCCCGCCGTGCGACCATTCCTTTTTTTTATTCTTTCTTTCACACCGGTTGATAATTAACGTATTTCATTAAGGAGAGCCCGACGATCTTTCGCGGAGGAACGTTTAATCGGCCTTCATTCCGAGTGCGATACATTATAATTACACGCCGCAGATGTTTGCGCAAATTCTAATTTTGTAGAATACCTCGAATTGCATGTTCCAGGATTTTGTAAACTTGAAAATAATAATATGGCCACCCTTAAATTGTTTTATAAATTTCACTTAAAGTCTCCAGTCTAACAATAATTTGAAGCAAGCGGAATCAAGTAAAATTTTATTTTCAGTAATATTCTGTACTGTCCTAGGATTATTTGAAAATTTTCATAAGCCATAAAATACATAGAGATCCGCAGTCTACCAATAATAACAGTACAATTAGTCTCCGGACCGAGAAATATGGAGCAAGTGGTTCCGAAGCGATATATTTTCAACAGCCCGTTAATATACGGATGACACAGTAGTCAGCGTTCATAAACCAGGGTCACAATTTATCATATTACCCTATCGATTCGGCGGCCATTACAGCGACCCGCAGCCGCAAACACACGCACGGTCACGCCGGCCAAAAAACAACGGAACGGAACGTGCTCGAATCAAATTTATCCGTCGTTTATCGACGGCCACCCGGTATATTGAACTAGCACATGACGCCATTTTTCACACGCTAACGTTTTCACCGCGCGGCGCGATGATCTCGTCGACGATAACTTCTGCAATCAAAATCTCGATTGCGCCCCACCTCCTCTCTACAAACCCCCCTCGCTCGCCCCTTCTTTTTCGCAGTTTCCCGACCGCCGCTATTTTCGCCGCGTTTTCCGAATTTTCCTATCGATGCATTACGAGCACGGACACCGGAAACGCGTTCGACGTTTATAAAACGTTTTACTGGGCGGCCGCCAATCATTATTCCCGGTAATTCGGTGCCGAAAACGCTGTCGCTTGCGAATCTGTGTCGGTTATTCGCGAGAACAGGGTCGCGAAAATCATTTATAAATCATGGCTGTTTAGCACCATTGGTAACGCAGCAAATGTGTTTCTTGCGAGCACGTGCATGGCTAAACCAGACCCAAAAATATTTTTTTAGAGAGGATGTGCATAGCTAAACCAGACTCAAAAATATTTTTCTTGTAAGAATGAGCTAAACCAGACCGAAAAATATTTTTCTTATAAGAATGAGCTAAACCAGACCGAAAAATATTTTTCTAGAGGTGACGTGCATAGCTAAAGCAGACTTAAAAATATTTTTCTTGTAAGGAGGCGCTTAACCAGACCCAAAAATATTTTCCTTGAGAGGATGTGATTAGCTGAACCAGACCGAAAAATATTTTTCCTGTAAGAATGAGCCAAACCAGACTGAAAAATATTTTTCTTGTAAGAATGAGCTAAACCAGACCGAAAAATATTTTTCTTGTAAGAATGAGCTAAACCAGACCGAAAAATATTTTTCTAGAGAGGATGTGCATAGCTAAACTAGACTCAAAAATATTTTTCTTGTAAGGAGGCGCTTAACCAGACCCAAAAATATTTTTCTTGAGGGGATGTGATTAGCTAAACCATACTCAAAAATATTTTTCTTATAAGAATGTGCTAAATCAGACCGAAAAATATTTTTCTAGAGAGAATGTGCACAATTGAATCAAACCCAAAAATATTTTTCTTTCTAAAATTGTCTGTATATTGTGTTCTTCTGAATTATCCACGACCGTTAAGAAACAGATTTCTTTCTTGACGAAATTAGTGGAAATATTTTTTATTTTGCATAAAAAATGGTAACTCGGTAAAGAGTTCGATGAGTCGAGCGTTCTGGAAACAACGATCCGTATACATGTTTTCCCACTTGGCCGCATTCGGAGCTGGATGGTAGTTGGCAGTAATGGTTGAACTTTTTTCATAAAATTGGTACGCTCGGCGGACGACGCGGTGGCCGGCCACCCGGTATAGAATCTCGGCGGGAAATCGCCGAGAGAAAAAGGAAAAGGATAAAAATAAGCTCGACGCAACGGGAGACCGCGAGTGCACCAGATACTTAACGCGCGTACACATGTACCTCTTTCCACGGGGTACAATCAGTGACATTCGCTTGTCGCGTTCCAGTCGTGCCCAGACGCACGAACGGGAACGAGGTCAATTGACCGTGTCGGCACACAGAAAGAGTACACGTCCCCGCGTGTACACGCGACACGTACCGTGTGCATCCAATACCGTCGTTCCCAAGAAACGGACATACTACCCACCCTCTCTCTTTTCTCTCTCTCACACAGCCCCCCAACCACGTCGCGATAGGAGCGGCGTTGCCAACGAAATCGTGAACACGCGAAAACAATAAACCTTATTGATCGAGGACCGTCGTCCGTCCTCCGTTTGGCTCGTTCCTCGAGATAAATTCTCCTCAGGGGTGTAGCGAACCATTTTACCTCTTTTCAAAACGAAAAGCCAACCCCCTTCTCTCCTTCAACAACCTCATCGCCGTCGATGTCGTTGGTCCTTGTCCTCCACCACCCCTTGAGCCACTTTCTCTCTCTCTCTCTAAGCAAAATTCAACGAAATCGCGTAACAGTTGGCTAACTTTCGGGCTACCGAGTTACACGCGCATTTATATTCCATTCTTCCGTGATCCGGCTGAAAGGAGGCGAATGGAGACGGCCACGCTCGGTCGACCGGCTCCCTCCGGGTTGAATTATTTCGACAATTATTGGTTGCGACCGACCGAAGCCCGCTGCTCTCTCTCTCTCTTTCTCCTTACCCGCTGGACCCGCCTCGGCATTTACAAGGGAAATGTTAGCGTTCAGCTTCAGATGATACAGTCATTAGACCGCGGATGACAGCGAGAATTTTCATTCGTGACCTGTTTGTTATTGCTGCGCCGATACGGTCACTGCCGAAAATGATTTGGACTCGTTTCGATCCACTTTTCCATCGAAAAAGTGATATTTTAATTTTAGTAACAATGAAATCATTGTCGTATCAGTTTATTTACAGTTACAGTGATTAAAGTGTCTTTATCTTTGAAAATGTCGTAGAAAAGAAAATTTATATAATATTTCTTGAATGAAATTTGATTTCATTTTGGAAGAAAGGCGTTATATTCGTATTTGTTAGACTTTGTTTGAAATCTTCAATTATTGCTGTCCGATGAATTTTGTGCGCTGAATATGGACACATTCTGGCTACTATCAAATTCTACGGAATGACACCGCGACAATGGACTTTGTTTTAATATTTCGGTAATAAAAAAGACCTGGCGTTAATTACCCGCAACGGGGAACAGTCGGGGTTTGTTTTCATGTTATGTTCGACGTTAAACTGCGGATCTGTCAGCGATCATTGGTAACGTGTTTTTTGAGCGTCGCTCGGTGCGGCAAACGCAACTGAATAAAGCGAAATAAATTCGTTAAGGCTATTTTATTGTGAACGAAAGCCATTGAATCTGCTGAATAGAATAAAAAAGAAAGCGTCGAATTCAATAATTCTATTATACATACGCAGGTTTTGTTCAATTCTCCGGCATCTTTTATATGTTTCACGGGCTTGTATGTTTGATTGAAAATCATTTTATTCCATTTATGCGGTGCTGGAATGATCGGCACTATTATTTCCAACTGAATGAATATTCGTGCATTATTTTTTTTTTAGATATCACGTTTCGATCCACGCTTGTTGCAATTTTCCCAGAGGAACAGAAACGAAAAAATGATGCGGGCTTCATTTTCAAAGATTACTTTTACTTCCGACCTTCGAGGTAAAGATACACGACGCGGTGACGTGTAGAACGAATCGTTGCAACATTCTTGCGTTTGCGTTCTAGTCCGATGATTTACTCGGTCATAGTGGTTAACGTACGACGCGAAGAGTTGAAAAAAATTTAATGACTCTATTGTGCTCGGGTTTCGTTTACTATCTCTCGGGTTTTAGACAATCAGACCACAAAACGCAACGGACCAGTAATTGTTCTAAATACAGGCTGGGAATACTCTACGTGCAAGAATAATACAAAATTTTGTTATACATGTTTCTTCATCCGAAGAATCTGGCGCGTCTTATCATGACCGACCAATTCTACTTCTTGCAAATAATATATTTACTATAACACGATTTTCTTCTTTAGATTTCGATTTTTTTCTTTAAACTTAGAAACCTGAATAATTTTCGCAAATGTTTTCTGAACTCAAGAGCACTCCAAAGAAGATTTTAATTGCACCACTAAGAAAGAATAAATTATTCTTCCTAGAACTGTTCGAAGAATCTGACGCGTCTGATCATGACCAACCAATTCTACTTCCTGCAAATACTATATTTACTGTAACACGATTTCCTTCTTCAGATTTCGATTTTTTTCTTTAAACGTAGAAACCTGAATAATTTTCGAAAATGTTTTCTGAACTCACGAGCACTCCAAGCAACAAGTTTATTACACCACTAAGGAAGAATAAATTGTTCTTCCTAGAACTGTTCCAAGAATCTGACGCGTCTGATCATGACCAACCAATTCTACTTCCTGCAAATACTATATTTACTGTAGCATGATTTTTTTCTTTAAACTTAGAATCCTGAATAATTTTCGAAAATGTTTTCTGAACTCACGAGTACTCCAAGCAAGATTTTAATTGAACCACTATGGAAGAATAAATTGTTCTTCCCAGAACTGTTCAGTTGAGAATATTATTAATTTTTATGGTCGTCGTTCTACGTTCTTTTATATTCTTTGAAATTCGCATGCTCCATCAGCGCATAAAAGTCCACACTCCATCGACTACAGAACTCCCGTTACGATAACAGACCGACAAAGTAGGGGCATTAATATTCAATGCCCATTATTCAAACCTAAAATATCGCAGTTTGAAAACTATTTCACCACGTTCGAAAAACATTTGATTTCATTTAAGACAGTGCCGAAACTTTTCGGCGCACGTCGACTGGCCATAAATTTCCATCGAACAGCCATTATCTTACGGGGTGCGGATAAAGTCGACTACGACAACTCGCAAATGCATGAATCGAGGGATGTAAAGAGAGAATATGTTAATATCGGTGGTGGTTACCAACGAACCGCCAATATCCGTTTCCATTCCATTAGCTGATGCACTGTCTGAACGCAGAAATGGAAATAAATAAATTTTTCTACATTTATTCTAATGCTTCAATAAACATCACAAAGGAATGAAATTTCATTTCATTTTTAAAGAATGGAGTAACATATCTGTTAGACTTCGTTTGAAATCTTCAAAAACCGACTGCAGCTCGTTAAAACACAACAAGGGATGAAATCAAAATTTTCCCGTCTGTTTTGAAAGATTTCAGAGTAAAATATCAACATCTTCAAAACGAGTGTAACTCGTTAAAGCACGACAAGAGATTAGATAAAAATTTTCCAACCTTTTCCGAAAGATTTCAGTGTAAAACATCAACATTCAAATTTGCTAGACTTTCTTGAAAATCTTCAAAACCAGTGTGACTCGTTAAGACACGGCAGGAGATTAAATGAAAATTTTCCGGGCTTTTTCGAAAGATTTCATTGTAAAACTTCATGGTCTGCGAAAGGAGAGTACCATTTCAGGGTTAATGTCGAGGGTCCGACCCGCCATTCAATTCCATTAATTAGCACAGTTTCCCGGTAAACGTCGCCGTTGGTGAAGGGGCTGCGGATTCGGCATTAAGTCGGTTCATTTCCATCGCGATGGTGTGGGGGATGGATGGGTCCGGTCCGGTGCTATCCTAGAGGGTAGCAGGATGAGCGGTGTTTGGTTCCCGGGAGGAACCGCATCGAAAAGAGAGTAAAAGAGAGAGAGAGAGAGAGGAGGTGGTCGACAGCGTCGGAGTGGCGACGACGCCGCCGTAAAACGCGCAGAAGAACTGACGAGAGATCGACGACAGCGAATTAATTCGTCGACCGTATTATCGGAACCGCGCTCCGTCGTCCATTAGACCGGTTTTTCGAGCGGCGTAACGACCCGTCCTGGGGACCCGGTTCTTTTATTCGGAGCGCGATGGTTAACGAGGAGACGTCTCCCTTTTCGTGCTCCGCGATGTATGTGTACTAATGCTGTCCCTAATGATTCTTTACGAGGAGAACCTTTCCACACGAACGCGAGAGAGAAGGAGAGAGAAACATCGGAGAAAGTTTGCAGTGAGAAGACGTCGCCAAGAGAGAGAGAGAGAGAGAGAGAGAGAGAGAGAGAACACGGTGGTTGGTGCTGGAGTAGAGGGGTTAAAGAACGACCGAAAAGGGCAGGAGAGAAAGTCTCTCGTCTCGCGACTAGACAAATAGGCAAATGTCGAGGAAAGGGAGAGCAGTCCGAAAAGAAGGGAGCGAGAAAGGGGTGGCTCGGCTTTTTAGCAACGTTGGGAGTTGGGCGTCGCGACGCCCGCCGTCTCCGTGCTTCCTTTTCGGCGGCTCTCTATGTCTCCTTCGTCCTCTTCTTCTAAACCCTCCACCTCCTCCTTCTTCATTTCGCCTCTCTCTCTCTCTTTTCCTCTCTTGCCCCCATTTTTCTCCAGGCTCTTCTCAGTCTCGCGCCGCGTTTCATCCCTCCTTTTTTGCAGCCGCGAAAAGCACATTGTTCGACGAAACGTGCCTCCCGTGTCCCCCGCGTCTCTCTCTATGCTTCTCGCAGTATCACTCCACCGAAAGTGTCTTCTAGCAATGAGCACTCAGCCCCCTGCTGCATTCTGGAGCTTCCAGTTTCACCATTGTTACGTGGCTCCGAAGCGAGGGAGAAAGAGAGAGAGGGATGAAACGATGGTAGGGATACGGTGAACAAAATCTGACGAAAGAAGAACCCGTAGGGCCGGCACGGAAGAGGAGCGATAAGAAGAAAAGGGTTCCACCGGGTTCGGAGATGTCGGTAAACGGTTCTCGAAGTCGAGAAAGGGACCCACGTCGCTCTCCGGTGGTTGGCTCGCTTTTGTTCACGGATCCAAGGATCCAGCGTTTCTTTTTGCTCGCGCAGTTTTCACCTTGGTCGGATCAAGGCCAGACGTTCTCTCCTGGATGAAGGTGTCCGAATCGAGCGATCGTTCACTCTGATCGTCCTCGTTTCAGGAATCTCTGGAGAGAGACCGAGGATCAGGTCAAACGTCACGCTGACGACGAGATTTCCAGTGACGAAGCTACGTCGATCGTCCCAGCTTCGATTCAGATAAGTCCTGTCAACTGTTCTTTTTTTTCGTATGACGAATTAGGAGTGAGCCGCGAAAGAATGATTCGCCACGCTGCTTCTATGGACGACATTGCTCCTCCGATAGCATTCGGTGAAAGAGCTTTTTTTATCGCTATACGAATTCGCATTGTTACATTCGTCTTCAGAAATTTGTCTCTCAAATTTACTAAGAAGAATGAGGAGGCGGATAAGGCTGCCAAATTGGCTACTTCCTTGACTTCCTTTGATTTTCCGAAGGTCCCTTTCACAGATATTTACGAAAAATACAAGAAACAGGCAAAGAGAATTCTGAAGAAATTATCAGGAGGCAGGGTTTATTTAAGGGCAAAAATTATTTTCAATATTTTTTCCGCGAAAGTTCCAAACCCTGGTTCTCCCATAAAGGCTTAAAGAGAGGTTTCATTACCACGATTAATAGAATGCGAGCGGATCACTACCATTTGGCTGCTTCATTGGCACGAGTCAGCATAATCTCCGACGGCAAGTGTAGTTGCAACCAAAGCGATGAAACTTTAAACCACGTTATCTGGCAGTGCGAAAAGTATAACAATCAGCGGCACAAATTATTGGTTTCCCTATATAAAACGGGTTTCCAACTACCTCTAAATATTAACATGTTTATAGCAAAACCTAATATTAAGGCTTGTGTTTGTATTCACAATTATCTTACAGATTGTAAACTATCAATATAAATCTTATGTTATGTATCATCAACTGGTAACTTTGTAAAACCAAATTGTAAAGCGAAATGGACCCAACTAAGGGTCTAAAGAGCTTCAATAAAAAAAATAAAAAAATTTACTAAGAAATCGTGACCGTTAGAAAATCAGTTGGAATCATTTACAATGGGCGCATCACCTGGAAATCTTGAAAAATTCAGCGCTACCTACGATCCCCGTAAAAGTTCGAATTTTTACGCTTTGGATGTTTTTGCCTTTCCCATTAGCTCTCGAAATATTAAGCGAAATAGGTCTCCTATTCTCGGCTTTACGGGGCTATTCTCACTCCATAAACAAGAAGACCAGCGCAACCGTAAAAAAATACGTGTCGGCTGTAATGTATATTCCTAATGCTCCTCGTTCGTTCATATTTAATTTAATGAAACCGTTATACTACCGAACACGAGATTTTTATTTACTTCCTGCGCGTTTGAATCACGCTATAAAAACCTATGCTCGTGCATAAACAGCTGGTTACAGGTTTACAAGAATATGGAGAGCGTGTCCCGGGCCCTCTCGGTTCCGAGCCGTGAAACGCATTCCGCGTTTCCTTACAGTCTGCACGGCCGCACAAACATGATTCTTTATTTAACAGGATTCGGAAGAGTGTTATTTATACCGTGAAAATCCAATTTGTTCGGGGAACGACTATAAATAAACGTTGGGCGAAACCGGAGATCCTTAACCGCGGGTGTGAAATGGAAAAGTATGAACTCTGTTTTATGGGACGAGCTGGCCATTTTTATTTTCACATTACCGGGGACGGTTGTTACGGCGTTGCTACGGTCTTATCATGTAGGCAGAACATTTCTCTTGCTGGTCATTAACCTCTGGCCGTGTAACGTCCAGTTGGAATCGCGATGAAGATTTATAAGAAATTCAGTTACCGATGGATGTTCTTCCTTTCTGTCTTTTTATGATACTGACATATGTCACTTTCTTGTCTAAAGTCTCCCCTTAACCACCCCTACGTACCGTCAGGTCATCCAGTATGAATCTTGACAAGTAGAACGCAAATGTCAAACACATTTGTCAAGTGTTATACTTAAGGGTGTGGATCCCATCTCTAGTGTGCGTGACTCACACAGCGCTACGTGTATACGTACACGAGAATGCAAAGGTTCGGAATTAGCGATGCCATTTCTCTATAATACACATTTCGGTGCTCTACGTCGTCACAATCGCTAGATAAAAGATCAATCTAGGAGGGACGTATACCAAGAACGCCTACTTTTTCCGTTTTCCAGGTGTAATTTTGATTATTCGGCAGCCCTTGAGGGCCAACAAGTAGTTAAGGACGGCTCGACCGTGCTGCCACTTTAAATGAGATGCAGTTTCTTAAATATCAATAAATTTAGGGTTCTTTTCGAAAAAGCAAGTGTCGTGTCCCTCCTTGGGGGGACACATACAATGTCATTGCAACGTTTATTATTGAAAACCTGGCGTATTTAAAACCACAGGATCGCTAATTCGAGATGACGCATTAAAGTGGACAGTTCTGTAAACATATAATTTCGGAATTTTTTTCTGCGAGCGCTGCAGTCAGTTTCCGATCATTGACTCACTCCAGTCACGCAGTTACCGACGAAATCGGTATTACCAACGGTATTTTCCGAACCATTGCCGTTGGCCTGGGCACACGGACACGAGAGCGACTGCGAGAGCGCCTCGAAGCGGCCCGTCGAGCCTGCTCGGAGAGTCTCCCGGGCAGCTTGCTACCGACAATAATCAAAATTACACCTAGAAAACGCAAGAAGCTCGCGATTTCGGTATACGTCCCTCATAGATTGATCTTTTATCTAGCGATTGTGCCGGAGCAGAGCACCGAACTGTGCCCGGTAGAGAAATCGTTTCGCAAACACCGAACCGTTGCCGTTCGCCTGGGCAAACGGACACGTCGACCGAACCTGCCTGTGTGCGAGTGCGTCTCGAGACGGCTAATTCAACTGTAGAAAATGTACGTAGCACCCCCTACTTAATTCTTCTACCCGTAGCTCGATTCCACACCCTTAACGACTTAATATTACGGAAGAGTTCTTTTATATTTTTATTACGGAATTCTTTATATTTGTATTTATATTTATTCTTTATTTATATAATATATATATAATATATTTATTTAATATAAATATAAATATATTTATATAATATTATATATAATAATTATTATTATATATAATTATTTATTCTTTATATTTATATTACGGAATTCTTCTAGTATTATCTAACTATATTATAGTTAAGCGCAGAGTAGAATGTTTAAAATATCGTAAACGTGCACTTAAAGTGCAGCATTAATTTTTGTTCTTTTCTCCTGGATCGATTTTTTCCTATGTCCTGTTTACTTTAATATCGAACATTATATACAATAATTAGTATGAATCTTTTCTGCATAACTGGAAATACACTGAGCGAGTTCAACGTTGTCAGAATTGTTGGAGTCACAGAGTTAATGGTCTATGAATTCGCTACCAGTCCCACAGGAAATCAATCTTTGTAACGGATTTCTGAATTGGCTAATCGAAGGCCAGGTTCAACTCGAGCGCGATCCCGAATCTATTACACCTCTCTATTAAGAAAACAAATGTGGATCGCGTGCGAAGCTCCAGCAAATTTCCAACGAGGCTGAAAAATTGCATAAACATCCCCGGGCAGAGGGCATCAATCTCTTTCGAGCTTGATCACGAATATAGGCACAATGGCGCATTATCACACCCCGTTCCGGGGGTGTAAAATGCTGCGGCGAGACACGCGAAGTAGGAAAATGTTCGGAGTCGGAGGACACGGCTGACATACGCCTAATCAACAGTCCAGAATTTATTAGCCTTCTACAATGGCAGGGCAAATTGTTCGGGTTTCTCGGAAGTCTCGCGAAGCGCAATTTACCCTTCCGTAACTCGGCCGTACAATTATTATTCCACCGTGGAAACGGTGTGTCGCGACTCGGTCCTGGTTTTCTCGGATGAAAATCCAAAGTCCGATTCCCCTTGATAAGATTCTGCTCCAATTCCAAGCTCGTTATTATGCGGCGCAGTGTCTAAGGGGGTGGACTACCGCCACCACCCTCGATACAGGGTTAAATCTGTATCTGAAAGCCTCGAAACGATGTTCTGTGTCCGATGTCTCCGGAATTCGTCCGACTCCTAATATCACAGGGCTGAGCTCCAGGGGTGGAGACCAGGGGAAAGGGTTCAAGACGAGTCACCCCCTTAATCTTCATTAAGCATCCCTTAACTGTTCGCGGCTCCCCGGGCGATAATTCTTCGCAAGCTACAAATGGCTCCGGACTTTCGCCGGGGGAAAAATAGAAAATTTTTTTGAGGTCGACGCCTCCGGACAAACGTTGTCGTCGAACCACCGTAAACGGATCAGAGGCGGATAAGGTGAACGTGATCGGATTTTTGGGTTCGTTGGTTTTCGAACTGTTATACTTTATAAGCGAAAAATATGTTTTTTTTTTAACTTGAGGAAGTTATTTCGTATATTATTCCGAATGGCCGATCAATATGAAACTTGGAGCATGTTATGAGGAATGTGGGAGGACCCCAAATATAAAATTTTAACTTCGGGAATTTTTTACTCTTTGAAATATTTGCGAAAAACTGCAGCTGCTACTACTATATATATTTCTCGTAACCAATTCTTAATTAATTCTTTAAATTTTGTTGTCTTCAAATAAAATAAAAGATTGTTCATTTGTTACTTATTATTTTTCTTTTAAAACATATTTTAAAAATATTTAAAAAATATCTTTCTTTTAAAAAAACTGATTAAAACATTTTTAATAGCTAACGTGGTTCTCGAACCTGAAGATTCAAATCTGAATCCAGCGTTTAGTATTTCACAAATTGGCTATTTGTTGTTGTAAATGATCGAACCTTTGCGCCGCGAATTAAAAATTTGTAATATCCTGAAGATAAATTACGATCGATAACCAATTAATTAATTATTGTTACTTATTATATTTGACTATTGGATTAAGGGGAACGTTCTGATCGTTTGTAAGAATAGAGTCCGCAAAATCATCGTGAGACGAGATTTAAAGTTGTACAGTTCCGATGTAACTGAGAAATTAATCGTCGAGGGTGATGTTTTCCCAGTCGATGAAGACATCGATCTGCCTTGCCAACTTCTAGGGTTGACCCGCGGCGTGGAAGCCGCGAGGGGGTGCGTTATGACGTCAAAACTGTCAGCCGGCCCAGAAAGGGTTGAAGAACAGCAACGAGGGCGTAGTCCATTAAACCGAGTCGCACGCAACCTTTTGATTCTACTTTGAGGATCGCATCTGGTGGCTATATATTTCAACCCCCACGCAAATTAATTTAAGCGATTTTATTGAAAGTTTTTGCAGCGGATATTAGAATAGATCGCGAATGAGAACCGCTGTCACCTGGACAGGCTGTCAGCGTCGAGAGGGTGAGAAGGCGGGGTTCTTGCAAGATTTAGTGGGAAAGTGAAAGAAAGGGGTGGCGCGAGGCACGTATTCGCGATCTTTTTTTTTCTTTTTACGCGAAATCTATCGAGAGAGGGTTGAAGAGGCCGTGGGGTGTGGGTGGCGGTCGGCGGGGGTGGAATGGATCTAACCAAGTGGTTTTATTTACGAAACAAGGGCGACCTGTGGAGGTAATCCCATCGAGGGAACGCTCGAACGGAGCTAGTCGCTCGGCTTAAGAAAATAACACGGTCTAAGAATATTACCCGGCTCCTCCTTGTCCTTTTAATGAAGAGGCTTTTAATGTGATAATGGGGTAAGCGACGGGATCAAGAAGTTCGCTAAGGAGGACTTTTTAATTTTGCGACGCGAGGATCTCAACGATCGCTGCTTTATCTGCTCGTATGCTCCGGGCCAGATTCGGGCTTGCGTACCCCGGTATATTTTCAACGAAAAAAAGAAAACACGTATTACGCCATTGTAAACTATTGTTTCTCTTTTTCTTTTCGTCCCAGCGTTTTCGGAGGACGTTGTATCGACGGCAAGTGCTTTCTTTAACGTAATACACTCTTATTTGAGACTCTCACTTTCATCTTTTGTACACGGGGCGCCGGATAAGATATACGACGGAGAATATTGTCCCTCTAACAAGACGACGTTGAAAGGGGGATGAAACTCGCTACCGGCCGGTGTACCTTACCTAAAACTCATTTCTCATTTTTTGAAAACAAGATCATTCCTTTGGACCCTTATTTTCATATTTTATACAGCGGGAAGATGCACGCCAGTAAATATTACACAACAGTAAGGGAAACATCTCGGGACACACCACGCTCCGGGGGAGATGTTGCATTTTCTAAAAACGAGATCACATATCCGCAGTCTTTGTTTCCCGGGCTTTGTACGGTAATAGAACCGTGATGAGAAATATTCGTTAAAACAAGAATAAAAGACGACGCTGCCATTACTTTGCGACTTCAGAACCAGTCTGACAAATTTTCCGACGTATGGGACACAATGCATTATTTCGACCATCCTATACATAAATACCACTCGTAAATGCGTAATGAGTTTTAGCTTTGGTAAGGTCACTCCGCAGACGAAATGATAATAACGCAAGGGAGCGGAAGCTGTGAAAATAATCAAAGTACGAAGAGTTAATATCATAAATATTTATTAGACTCTGTTTAAAATTTTCATCACGAGTCTGCGTCGACAAGGCGAGGTGTTAAGGGTTGTTCTTAATTAACCCCAGTCACCCAGCGTCTAGAAAATTCCCCAGATATTCCGAGACGATCGAAAAACCGGTGACACAGTATCGTACCGGTGAGATTTCGTTGAAACCGTTGGAAATTGGCCCGCAGGAGTGAACGAACCCCCCGAAGGGTAGTTTCGGCAGTGGAAAACCAGAGCCGAGCCCACGCAACTGCTCGTAAAATCGACTTTTCCGTTTGATGGGATAACGATGTGTATCCTCGCGATACGTGAGAACACCGATCTGGCTTATCGACTGCCGTCGAAGAGGGTAACAGCCGACAAGGACATATTGTTATTATGACGTCATATCGTCAGACGACCCCGGGAGCAGAAAAGGGGGGTGATTAGGCAAGGGGGCTGTGTTGCGGCGAGCGAAGAACACGACAAGGGGGATGGCAGACAGAGAGTGCACGGTGTACAGTAGCCATGACACCGGCTGGGAACCATGGTTCGAAGATGAGGGGGTTGCCCGACCACCCCTGCGACCCTCTCTCTTTCCTCCCCTGAGCCAAGGGTATTTTTCCATAATCAATAACATGCCTCTATTCTCGTCACACCGAGCGAGCCGGCTCTACCCCCTCGCCACGCTCTTTCACCCTCTCGCCCTCTCGACATCGCCAACCTGTCCAGGTGACAGTGGTTCTCAGCCCCCGATGCAACTTAATCCCACGTCCACCCTGCAGGTTATTCGGAAAATCATATTTCGCTTGACAACCCCTGAAACTCACCCGACAATATTCAATCTAATCATTGTAAAGTCACCGACAGATTGCGGTGACATAACCTAACATCCTATGGAGAGGGTTCACCTTTGATCTAAGGTGGTGGATTCGTGGGGATGCAGTGAAAGTAGAACTTTCGTGGGAAACAGCGGTCTGGAGTCTAGAAAATCTTTGAAAATAAACTACTTTCAAATAAATATATCAACTACTCTCATCAATTAAAGTTTTACCCTTTGAATTTTAACTTCAGCAAATTCGTTCATTAGGGATGTGTAGGCTAGAGTGGCAGCCAATGTAGATTCGATAGAAATTAATGAGAGATGTCTAAGCTTTATTTGAAGTCTTCTTAAGGACAACAAACAATGTGTGGTGGTATCAGCGCACAGATTCGATCAAAATATAAAAAAAACAAGCAATCTTCCAATTAACAAAATCCCAACGTTTCGATCCTGATGGGGATCATTTTCAAGAGAAGAATTTTTTTGTGCGTCTGAAAAATTAATATTATTGTGGTATGTGTTAAAACAAAACTTCTTAAGAATGGAATGAAAACTTTCCGAGAGGTGTTAATTAAATTGTGGATTTCATGAATTTTAGATAAAAGTGAATAGAAAATTGGTTCTTCGCAATTGACATTATTTTGATATTAATATTATTGATATTAATATTATTGTGATATGCGTTAAAACAACTTCTTAAGAATAGAATGAAAACTTTCCGAGAGGTGATAATTAAATTGTGGATTTCATGAATTTTAGATAAAAGTGAATAGAAAGTTGGTTCTTCGTAATTGACATTATTTTGATATTAATATTATTGTGATATACGTTAAAACAACTTCTTAAGAATAGAATGAAAACTTTCCGAGAGGTGATAATTAAATTGTGGATTTCATGAATTTTAGATAAAAGTGAATAGAAAATTGGTTCTTCGCAATTGACATTATTTTGATATTAATATTATTGTGATATACGTTAAAACAACTTCTTAAGAATAGAATGAAAACTTTCCGAGAGGTGTTAATTAAATTGTGGATTTCATGAATTTTAGATAAAAGTGAATAGAGAGTTGATTCTTCGCAATTGACATTATTTTGATTTCGTACGAATCAACTCGTCATCCCCAGTTAAGGGATTAAGGACGAGAGTGCAGTCTTAGGGAGATTTTTGTCGAATTTGTTATGTGTTCGGCTTACGGTTAACAGGTTCGGATGGTGCAGTTCGGGTGTGTGTTTGTTTTTGAGAAATGCCGAGTGGTAACAGAAGTGTTTCCGTCACGAGAAAAACACGACGCACGTGCACGTTTATCGATCGCTTGGGCGGAGATGCGCGGTTTGAGAACCGCCGGTGAAAGCGGCGGTTTAAGGGTGGCACGAGTGGCGGGTGAAAGAGTTCATTAAAACCAGCACCGTGTGCACCCCCGCTTGGTCCCCGACCCCACCAATTCGCCGGTGCCACCGTCGATCCACCCTTTCGTCCCTCTTACGGGGGTGGGTGAGCAGGGCTCGTCGTGCAAAAAATACCCGAAACATTCGACGCTTCCGTCGACACCGCGAATTGTCAACGCGCTGGATCGAAAGTTCTTTCCGAGCCTTCTGATCACCCAACCCATTCCCGGGAGCTGGATCATGCTGAGCGACTACTTAAGTTAGGCTCTTAATGATTTATTACATTTTCATTAGTAGAACATATTCTGTTGGAAGCTTTCCAAATTGAATCTATCCATTTTGTAAAGGTATCAGTTACCATACCCCTCCCCCCAGTTCATCGAACACAAAAGAAACTTTTTCGAAATTAATAAAAATAACATGAAGTTTATTAACACACGTTTCTCCTTCATATAGAAGTCAAAAGTATTACAATGTATAATGATAAGAAGCTAAGAATGCTCCAGAGGAAAGTAATATAATAATTTTATCGTGGTATGGCATAAAAAGATTAATTCATTAATTTATTATCACTTTTCTGTGTTCGGTAAATAGGACCAAAACTTCGTTAATACTTCTTTTGCTTTTCAGCAAAATAGTTGAGAAAAATTTGACGATATAGAGAAATGGTTGCTGATCAATCGTTTATCCGAAATAATGGAAAATAAATCACAGAATGCTTTCAAATTAATAAATAACTCCCAAGTCATCGCTAAATGGCCCACGTTATATTGGTTACCCTCGACATCAGATTCCGAAGAGAGTGTTCCGTGAAATAGCAACAACTCTTCTTTCCAGTGACTTTTTCCCGTTTCTATTTTTACCTTTGCGTTCTCTCGGTCCGATGATTAATCAAGCCGCTATCAAATGATAATAAACGGTGTGACGTGGCCCTGTTGCGTGCTCGCCGCGTTATACTATTTATCGCAAAGATACGGGCTCGCGAAGGCCGTGGGTGGGTGACCGTAGATAACGATAATGCTTCCCGGGATTGTGGTAATTAATCCTGAGTTTATTCGAGCTGACTCAAAAGTCCGCGTGTCGCGATACGACGGGTACACCTTGCGCCAGGCCGGACCCGCCGCGCACGATACCCGACAGAAAAGAAGGTGACTAACTTTCCAAGCCCTGCCACCGCCTACACAGCCGCTCCGTTTAAAACGTCAGGCGTAACCATAATTTCCGGGCTACCCTCTTCCCGCACCAACCCCAGGATCTTGGTCGAGAAACGTTTCGCCAGCAACATGGGAATATCTCGAACGTGATCCGCATAGCTCGCACGGATTATTAATTTCCTCGCTTCGCTTCCGAGCGTTTCTTTATCGACGACGCTGCTCTTTTTATTCGCTCAACTGTTTTTAGTGGGTCGTTCCCCTTCGCAGGGATGCAAACATTTTCTACGGCGCTATGTCGCACAGTGGGCCGGATCGAAAAATTTAGGGACATTCGACCAAAAAGTCGCCTTTTCGAAATTGCAAATTATACTAATGAATTTGTATTGCTTTGTAAGAATCTATGGACCTCGAAAATGAAGAAGTTAATGAAATTGAATAAATATTTTAGTTACAATGATCATTTAAAGTTGAGTGTTTTGAAAGTAGCATATTTCACCAGGCAGAATTGCTCAAGTTCTTTGCGATGTCCTCGTCGTTTCGTCCCATATTTTCTCTCAGCTCTTTTTTGTACGATATAGAGCATCTTTTCCCAATAAGAAATCATATATTTTTTTAGTAATAACTAATAATAATATATTTAAAAAATTATGCTGAACGATACATAATAGATTAAAAAAATGTTGCATATTTGTCAAAGGATATCTTTTTTCCCCAAAACTTCCCAAGCTCTAACAAAGAGGAATATTTTCGGTAAAACTTCCTTTAAATAACCGTACAAGAATCATTTCCGACATCGTCCGACTAACAACAATATAGTTGTTCAAAGCGGACAACCTAAGAACTCTTAAGATTGTAAAAAATTGTTTCTTTTCTTACGGAAAGCAACTGATTCAACAACCACATAAAAATTTATAAAAATAACTAACTAACAAATTAAACAAAAAATATATTCTAACACGTGTTACTCGAAAGAGATTATTTTATAATATTTTTTAGTTCAAGCCTCATTTAAATATCTCAAACGGTTCAAAAGTTATGCACCAATGTCCCGAAATTTTTCGATCCGGCCCACTGTGATGTCGACGCTTTGTACCTCGGAACTGTGTTTTTAAAATATGCCCCCCCTTTTTACACTCATTAAAATCATAAAGCATAATTTCCTGAATTCTGCACTTTTAATATTAGTTGTAAGTGACTTTATATATGATACACAGGGCCGACATGACCTTTTGCGGGGCCAGGTTCAAAATTGTTGCGGGCCAGGATACACATTCATATCCCATACTTAAATTTCACAATAAGGAATTACTTTTAACTTGCGATTGCATTTTTCACACACACACCCGAATATTCAATCTACTATACAGGGGGTCCTCCAAAATGTCTGACGAGTTTTCGTAGGAGGACTGCATGTTATAAAAATGAAGGGGAACCAGGTATTTCCCAATATACCTAGATGTTAGGTTTTCGCACAGTAAGGTAAAAGGCCAGATGTTTTACCTTGACAGTCATCTAAAACTGTGATGTCCAAGGTGGTCCGGAACTCACTTTAATAAACTGTAGATCCTGTCGCGAAATAACCTTAACGAAGAGTTGAAAGCAACGTTAAGTACAGTATTCTATCGATAATTGTCCCCAACACGGGTCTGCCCAGGGACAATTATCCGCCAGGGACACTGTTCTTTGCCACGAATATTTCGGTGAAAGTTCCATAAAAAAATAATGAAATAATGAGAAATAAAGACGTTTTATAATTGGATTAGTTATGTTTACACTTCTCGGTGACCGAGGCCTCTTCAGCTTCCTAGCCCCTCAAGGGGGTACACCCCGCAGTAGTGGGTATAGCTTCGGGACATTTAGCGGCCAGACATTTGGGACATTTATGGATAAAATACTGTAAATGTAAAAAAAAATTGAGATCCATCAAAGTCCCTTTACTTTTACGAACACTGACTAAACAAATAGATTCATCGGAGATAGTTGCCCCGGAGAAAACTGTCCAAGCGAATGAAAAAGGACCGAACTCCTGCATCCAGCGATGTTCCAAGGGTAGGCTAACAGCGAGCTATCACGCTGCGCGACGCGCTGCGACGTCAGAGACAGCGAAGAAGAGAAACGAGTTGGAGGATGGACACACAAATGTGGCTGGCAGAGGAGAGACAACGCGAGTCGAAACGAGCCGACCATTACGGCTAGTTATGGCAACTCCGTGACCGGTCAATAGTTGTTCGTTCACCTGTCTTGCACCGGGTACACGTTCCCATGTGTCCCACACTGGCATGGTGTTGTCCAATTTGTTGATCGCGAGACGGGGAACGACCGGCCTCGTGGATCGTGGTCAGTAGTTTCTCTGTCGCGGGTATGATTTACCGCGAATGTCCACGGGCTCGGGCATAAACGCACGAGTGTTGACAAATAGTATCCACCCCCGTCGCACCCCTGCTCACTCACCCTCTCTCGGTCGTTGTTTAAATATACGAAATGGAGGCGAGCTCTCGAGCGAGAACCAGCGAAAGGAACGCGCGAGGGATAAGCGCGAAAGAAGGGGCTTTCGTGTCTCGAATTTCAATTCGCGCCTGATACGTGGACGCGTCACGGTTTTTCCACGATCTGCAAGATAAACAACGGGGCTTCTGCCTGGGCAGAAGGATTATCAACGTCGCACGATGCTCGAGTTTTCCGGTTCCATGCTGGATGCCGTCTGGCTCTTTTGAACAGAGTCCCGTTGAATCACGGAAAATTTCTTCCGGAATTAATAACACTCAGAGTGATTCCGAATAATTGTTCCACCGTGGTAATTCGTTTTTTAAACCTTCACACTCGAAGCTATTTTAACTTGAAAATGAAACATTTCTTCCAACCTAGAATAATTTCATTGTCTATGATTTCTTTCATTTTTTTTATATGAAGTTGATACAATATTTAAATTGGTAGTAATTGATTAGATAGCAACGTGTTTAGTCGTGTAAACAATGTTGTGAATAATGGTACAGCAATTTTTGAAGTTGATACAATATTCAAATGGGTAGTACATAATTGATTGGACACCAACGTGTTTAATCGTGTAAGCAATATTGTGAATAATGGTACAGCAGCTTTTAACGAATAAGGGTTAAAATTTGGATGTTGTCGAAGTTCTTCTTGTATTTCGTTGTGAACGGTGTTCTTTGAAATGTTAGATCCGCGGATTTTCGCGCGGTATAAAACTGCAAGTATCTTTGAACAATTGTCGAAAGAAGGACGTAATTCTATTTCATTGTCTTCTTCTTGAAACGAGCACAATTTTAGTACTCCCCAGAATCGAAGACTCGCTAAGCGTTTTGGTCGTAAATTCAAGGATTAGATAACGAATGATAGCAAATAGTAACCGGGCCACGAAGCACAGGGACTAAATTCGCATTTGTCTCGCGAAGATGTCTCCCGGCGACAACTGATGGGAGTCCAAAGCTCGCAGAGGGCCCGAGTCGTGGACAATGAGGGTTCCACGCAAACCACGATGCTCGGAGGGGGTGGTAGAATCGCGAGAGGGGCCCCAACCGCGCACACAGATGATCTAAATCAAGCTGGCCACTATTTCCTCGTAAATTGTAGAACCGCGGTTTGCAACAGCTCCCAGAGACCTGCCACGACCGTTTGTTCGGCTTTCCTCGTTATTTTTCATGCTGCGAACGATCGCAGAGATACCGATCTGGCTTTTACGGGGCAGCTGTCGCGGCCGATATTTTCGCCGACGTGTACCCCTGTGTTTATAATCTCCGTAAGAAATTATACGTTGCTCGTTCGTGTAGAAGACGGAAGCTCGACACCGTTAAATGCGGCGTCAGGAATACGGCTGTTCGGGCTTGCTCGCGTCAGAAAAGTTCGGAACGGTCCCCCGGGGGGATGCACGAGGGGTTTCCACGGATCGTAATTTCCTTGGTGCATGGTTATTAAACGTATCCATCGTACTGCTACCCGCAGCCACCACGATATTGTTGCGAGAGATGCGTATCTGGAGCGCGCAGCCAACGTTCAAACCCGCTTCGCGATTGCTGCCGATAGGATCCTGTTCGATAGTACGCAACGTTGTGAGTCCCGGTATCTTCGTAGAATCGAAACCGTAGGATTCTAGTACCACAATTATTAGGAAATTGACTGGGGCTTGGTCGTCTTGGCCTTGGTATAGATTTCATCGGATAAGCTAGGTGTTCGTTGTGGAGACTATTTGGTTAGAGAACGTGGAGAACACGTTTGGTAGTCTCAAGTAGATTTAAGAACAGGTCTCTTGGACTTCAGTCTTTCACAAATGGAGTTCGACCTTTTTAACTGAGACTATTGCAACTCGCAATGAAGATTTGATCGGAACAGCAAGGTGTTTCTTGCGGAGATTATTCGATTAGAGGACGTGGAGAATGTTTTTAGAATTAGGAACAGGTCTCTAGGGCTTCGATCTTTCACAAATGGAGTTCGACTTTTTTCACTGAGACTATTGCAACCCGCAATGAAGATTTGATCGGATCGGCAAGATGTTCGTTGTGGAAAATGTTTTTGAAATTAGAAAAAAGTCTTTTGAGCTTCAATCCTTCACAAATTGAGTTTGACTTTTTGGACGATTACTATTGCAACCCGCAATGAAGATTTGATCGGATCGGCAAGATGTTCGTTGTGGAGACTATTTGGTTGAAACAATAACGAACGAACGATCATATCCGTGTTGCGTAACAATATTAAACGTGCGCATCGCGAGAGGAACTTTTCGGACAAGCTAATAGCATGAATGATGAGTTCGGTGGGAAGGGATGATTGCGAATAGACAATTTGTTCGGCCGGTTGCCGAGCCGAGCGTTATCGCGGAGCGTATCGAAAAAGTATCGCAGGGAAGCGCGTCGCGATTCATCAAAACGACCGTAATCGCAATTGTTCACCCCTAATCACGGCCGTACGTCTTCATGGCGTGCTGCTATTACATTCGGCGTGGTTCGCTGACAAATTACACTGTCCCCCGGACGCGGACGCGTCCTCGGCCGGCGCGTACCGAACGTGAAATGAGGGATTGCGCGGCGTCTTCTTAGAAGCAGCAATACACCGTGCACGATAGTCGTGCCAGCCAGAAGAAGGATGCGCCGTGTGCTTCGAACGACAGACAACCAGAGTGGAGAACGTGCAATTTTCGTTTCGCCGTTAACCGTGGCAAAGATTCTTCCCGGCGCTGCGCGGCGATCGGACGCGCGGATGCAACCTAGTACTGGGTGTCCGCAAAACTCGACGTTCACGAAATTTACAAGACAACACGCTACGAGGATGAACAGCTGTTAACCCCTTTCCGTACCATTTTCTTTACATCTCTACTGATGTATATATCTACTTTACTATTCCTACAATATAGCTATTTGTTGTGTAGAAAAATGATCGGACCATGCGCCGAGAATAAAATTCATAATATCTGAAAGATAAATTACGATCGATAAACTAATTAATTATTCTACTGATTAAAACGTTTTTATCCCCAAGAATGTCGTAAAATGTAGAAGATAATATGTACTTTTTGTATAACGATATTTATTCGAATGCTTAAATGTTGATTCAAATCCAAATTTTATTTCATTTGAAAAGATAGAAGCAACATTCATATTCGTTAGATTTTGTTGAAATCTTCACGATGAGTTTGACTCGTTAGAAAAAGGCAAAGGGTTAAGATGTTCAAAAAATTATTTTCAAAAAATTGGATCCGGATTTTATAACCACCCTATAGACCCGCCACCGTTCATACTCGGCTACCAAACTCCTCGCCGCCGCGACGATCCGTTCGCCAAGATTCGAACGTGACCGTACCATGGTTCGGCTCGAAGAAAGAGAAAGACGTTCGCGGCAAGGTGTAGGTGTAGCAGCGAGAGGAAAAGGACGAGGAAGGCGGGTAAGGGAGGAAAGTGGCCCGGTGAAAAAGTCACTCAGCCGTTCGGTGTTTGCGTGAGTTTGAGCGAGAGCGAGCTCGCCACCTCGCAAGCAAGCAAGCAAGCGACTGCTTTAAGCCCGGGTAATCCGGCTTAAAGCTCGAGTTAACGTGCAGGCCCGTCGCGAAAGCCACGAGGGCCCGCGCTTAAAGAGATTTCGAGTCGTTAGTCGAGTTACGAAAGGGGTACGGCCGCGGAAACGAAGGAAGAGCCACGGAAAAGGAAGCCAGTAGGTGGGAGTCGCGGGGGGCTAACGGGGGGTTGCTATAGAAGAGAAACGAGATAGAGAGAGAGAGAGGGGGAGAGTGGTTGAAGGGTGGCGAGTAACGGATGCGAGAGAGGGTTGGTAGTCGGGGGGTAGACAGGAAGAAGAATATCGACCTCGCGAGGTACGTCCACCGTCGAAAACTCCTGTAATTAACGAACTTTTCGCCGGTTTTCCACTTCACGTCTTGCAGCCCGCTGGCCGCCGCGCTGCCACCCCCCGGTACAACCCTCAAAAGCGGGTTTTGTTTGGCAAACTGCAATTTTTCTAAACGATCAAAGTGCTCGGAGCCTCCTCCCTCCTCTATTCCACCTTCGTCGTGCTCTTTCATTTTCTCCTCTCTCTTTCTCGCAGACGACCAGTCGCCGTCTCACTCTTTCTGGGGAGTCCCCCGGTCTCCACCGGGGGCGAAGCCGGAAGTCTCCTCGTAAAAATTGCATCGCCATTGTTTGAAGAGGTCGGAAAAGAAGCGGATGAAAGGTAAGATCGTTTCCTTAGGACGAGCACCGACGCCGGACCCAGACCGAGAAGGGGGTTGCTCGAGGAACGTCGGGGAGCGAGGAGACCGCGTCATTAGCGGCCGCGAAACTTCGAAGCAATGAACCGCCACTGCCGCGGTTTAATGAATCGGCCGTAATTGCTCGGGAGTTTGACATTTCGTCGCGAACCGCCTCGCTGTTCCGCTAATAATCCCCGCACGAAACTTCCGTCGTTTATGATGCGACACCGACCGCGGAAATTGAATCGTTCCTTCGCGAGCGAGCGCTACCGCCCGCGATCGATACTCGACTTTGATCTTTCCGCTCGGATCCACTTGCTCTTTTTGTCGGGAAACTCTTTTATGAATATACAAGTTTCCACTGTTCAATAGGAGAGGAGACCGAGGTCTTGCCTCTCCGCTGCCTTGTTTTCCAATAATGCGTCCACAGGGACTCCGGAAACTGGTGGACGCTGCTACGCGATCGCAGATATTGGCCTCTTGCTAATCGCTGCATCGAGATTGTTTGCGCCAAGTTCCTGCCATGGAAATGCTTCGATTTGTTCATCAGATTAGGATTGCGTGTTTCTATAATGTTTTAACGAGGTAGACTCGTTTCTAGGATTGCAATGCTTCCGGGACACTTCTCGTTTCTCTATAATGCAAAGATGGGCATTTTCAGTGGTTAAAGCTAAAAGCTAACAACAGGTTGTGGTCTACCTCGGACAAGATGGCGACAAGTGAATCGACGAAAGGGGCCTTATCGACATCCCGAGTATAGATAGGTTGAAAGAAAATCCCTTTGGAAAAAAAAGTTGTTAAGAGCGCAAGATAAAAAATCAATCTTGCCCTGTAAAGTTCTATTTTCATGTTTACGATAGAGCAGTGTCAACAAAAATTACTTGGGTACTCAGGTACTCGGGTAAACAGCATTACCCGGATACACGGGTATTCGGGTAAACAAAAATTACCCGAGTACCCGCGTATCTCATGAATACACTGCGGATCTTTATGTAAAATAAAAATCGTTTGCATCAATAGGAAAAAGCAGACGATATATCACGATTACTTATTCTCTTGAATTTTAATAAATTTAAATTAATATATCAATGTTCTTTTAATTTCATTATTGCTTTAAATTGCACAAAGTCATTTATGACTTAGGTCTTATGAGATACCCGGGTACCCGGATATTCTGCTATCTCATGAGGTACCTGGGTAGTTTTGCTCTACCCGGGTATCTGATGGGTACTCGGGTACCCGGTTAAAAGTCCGGGCTCCAGTTTACGAGGCGTAACTTGCAAAACTTCGCATGTAATTGTTTTCATAAAGCTGAAGAATAGAATTTTTGAGAACGACTGCGGCCTAGATTGATCTTTTATCTAGAAAAATGTGAAGGTGAATAAAAACGAATCTACCCCTTAATGAACAATGATTTCAGGCTGTAGATCTCGAGGCGAAATAAAAATTGTCCGAGCGAACGGGACAATTGTTTTATTTTTATTAAAGCTGTAAAATATAGTTGAAAGTTCAACCGGCGATGTCCTGGTCGGGATAAAATTCACGAAGTTTCCATGACTTCGCAGCACGTTTTAACGCGTAATCGTTCACAAACACGAGTGTTCTTTGTGACGTAAGCCAGCGGGTAATAGCGTGGAGGGCTGTCCGCTATTGCGACTCGACGACGCGTGGCGTCGTTTAATTGGATTTGCAAAGGATTATTAAAAGGCTTATCCTTCGCAGAGACGGTCTGCTGTTGACTCGGCGTGGGTTACGGCTGCTCCCTGTGTGAATCATTTAGCGAACCATCTTTTATACTCGATTTACGCAATTTTAGACCCAAACAGTATCTGCAGCATCCTTAATAATGCATTCACCAACGCACACGAGACAGTATTCGTAAGCTTTATATCTTTCAATGGCAATATTTCTGCCGTATTGACGTCAATTCCACTTGAGGATATTTAATTACCCGACTGGGAACCTTTATGCATAACACAAGAGCTACAGAAACATTTATTTCTTTCTACAATTTCAATTTAATTTTTCTTCATTACGATTGATTACTTTGGACAACCAAAGCTGCGCTTCGTTCGCTTTGAATCTTTGTAAAAACTCCAATTATCGTTCAGAAACTGAAGAAACGCACAAAGAAATGGCTACGCGAAGATTTGAATTCAATGAGATTGCGGTAGGTTTCGTTCACGTGTTTTTCCTGTGTAAATGCATTTCAAGCCCCGGGCGAAAGAATTACGCCACCGGGCGTTATCAAGCATTTGTTCCGGCAAAAAGGCGAAAGATATCGTGGCCGACCACTTCAGAACGCCGCGGCCAGCAAAAAGAGCTGGTCGATTGGAATTGCCGGACCAGGAACCGAATCCGGTCCTTTCATTTGCCGGACGACTGCTCTAATCAATTGAGCTGTCCACGCCGCCGACAAATTCCTTCCTCCCTAAGTCTAATATTCGGAATCACTGCCCTCCTGCGTCCGAGCCACGGTAAAAAGAATCTCCGTGCTGAAAGACGTCAGCGCTGATCCATTAATCCCACAAACCGAGCAGTTTTCTACGGTGGTTCTATACAATCGATAATCTCTATACGTATTATTTATTTATTGACGAAAATTCCAGATTGAAATATCAACGAATCTTACACAGAACAATTATTGAAAACATTTCCACTGACAAAAGGGGACATATTTTTACTGTTTCAAAATAAAAATCTAAAATACTATATTAGACTACCACGTATTATCGCATAAAGTAATTTTCATTGAAACGCGTCATTCTCTTACTTCAGCAGAAAGCAATAAATCTTCCGACAAGGAGCATCACGTGACCAAACAGTCCCATCGTGTAAAACGGAGTAACGCACCCCTGTCTCTCTTTCTCTCTCAAGAAACTCGTCCCGACTCGGAGGGAGACGAACGTGAAACCGATCCATTCAGCGAAACGGGCCCAAAAAGGGGAGCCAATTAAACGAAAATCGCGTGTCACTTCCGCGTAAAGGTTGCCTGGGGGTGGCTATGTCGGGGGGCGAGGTTGACGGTGGTTGACGATGAAAAAAAGAATCAAATATTTCGTTTGCCTCGACGACTATCCCCCGGGGCTGTTCTCCTTTGGCGAGGGTCAGAAAGGGTCTCTCCTTTCGTCGGCCATGTTGAAAGTGACTATCTTACGAGGGCGTTAGCGCATGTTTGACTTGTCAAAGAGCTTTTCCCTTTCCCCGTCCCTCCGGCTCTCCTCTCTCTCTTCGGGCTGCCTTTGCGTCTCTTTAGGGGTTCTTCTTCCCGCCTCTGTCTCGTACTGTCCAACATCGACCATAGTAATTCCCTTCTCTCGCTCTCGCCCCCTCTTCCTACCACCTCCCTCCCCCGCAATCCTCTTCTCAACCGTATCTGCTATCCACTTCTACAACCACCCCCTTATTCGTCGTCCCTACACCCCTCCACATTCGCGACGTGCACCCAACTATTCACCCACCCTCGCTCCTCGCTGTTGTTCTTCTCTCTTTTCCACGCGACACCCGTCGCGGCAACACGAAGCGCCGAATTGTCGATTCGTGCTTTGCTATTCATTCGTCCCCGCAGCACCCACACCCACCCCCGAGCGCTGGCAACCTTTAGACGGCGCGCCGTTCGTCCATCACTTGTCGTCAAGACACGCGAATGTATCGAGCCTGTCGTGTAACGTGTTCAACGTATTGTCTACGTTCCGCGAGAACCCTTATCGCGCGCCGCGCCGCGATATCATACCGTCTCGATGGAAAATTCAACCCACCCACCGTTACTCGACTCCTTTTACCGTCGATTTTCATTTTTCCATACCGTTCGCCTGTCTACTCGGTCATTTTCTTTCGTCGCTTTATTACAGTCAACCTTTACCCCACTCCTCGACGAATCGTCCACTTTCTCAGCTGTGCAACGCGATATACTTTCGCGGGAAGAGTATAGAAAATTTAGTATCATCCCCATTCGCAACGTGTTCATACGAATTGGAATAAAGGGGAGTGCGTGTGAGCGAACTTAATACATTTTTGGAGACCAGCTAGTGTGTACAATAAATAATTAACCCTTTTAATAGTTCCTCAAAATATTTGTTGCATCGTTAACTTGATATTTAATAAATTAATAAACGTATTTAACCCTTCGCTGCATAGGGTATCATATCTGGTATACAGTAAACTAATAATGTGTTTTCTTACTATTCTAAATTATGTTTATTTCTCTGGAAATGTTGTTTTAATATTTTTCAATATTTTGTCCCTTAAATGAAACACAAAACTGACCTACTTTCAATTTTTTCATCCCAATTAAAACAATCATACAGCGACGGGTTAAGATTTTCATAAACTGCCAGAAGTATTGTATGAGGTATTATATCAGGTGTTTTATCATGTGAAATGGAAATATTTTAGGTAGGAAGAAAAATTCGGTATCCGAATTAGAATAGCTCCGAGTGAGTTCGAAACCGAGGCAACTAGCAATGATCCGCAGATTCAATTTCCCGGATCGATCGAAGTCGCGCGAAGACGTCGCGAGGGCGGAAGAGGCGGACAGAAAAAAAAAGAGGAAGACGAAAAAGAGGAGAAGGTAAAACGATGACCGATCACAATGCTCGTGACAAACGCGATCGACAAATAACGACTATAACAAGGTTCTTCCGTTTCCCATTTATATTCGACTCGGGGCGCGGCGGCCTCTTTCTGATTTCCGACGGTTTGCCCGTTCGCGTCGAAAAACAGACGGGTCTCCGGCTGGCTGACTCGCGCTCTCCTTTTTCCCTTTTCCGAGTTCCTCCTTTCCTGCGAGCCGCGCGAGCGTATAACGAGGGAACGCGAGCGATATATCTCGGGCTTCTGGAAAACGGCCGGCTGTCTCCGTTACTCCGGCAGGGGGGCTCGCTCTATCGAAAGGGGCAACAGGGGGAGGGGGAAGGGGTCCGTTTCTCGTTGCCGTCGATTTATCGTTTAATAAAAGGTGATGCATGGCCTCCGATACGGCGGTTTTTAGTTTCCAACAGCGACGACCGACCGCGAGCTTCACCGATCCTCCTTTTAATCCCCGATACCCTTTGCCGTTCGATGCTCGTTAAACGGAATTGTTTCGAGTTGTCTCATCACACCCCCGATCACCTCCGCGCCAGAGAACGTGTTCCAGTCCTCGACTTTCAAAATATCCATTTTACGAAATTATTTGTCGTGTTCTCTTCCGAAAATAACAAGATCGAAATCTTTTTAAAAAAAAGGTTTGATGAAAAAATTACATCCCTTGATACATCCTCTGTCATTCAGTCTCAGTTTCCAGAATCACCTTGCATAATTGAATAAAATTGTGATTTACACACGGCTGAGAATTTCTGTAAAAATTGTTCAATTTTTAAACGGAGATTTCGATGAAAGGGAACGCGCGTTTCTGGATCGCGCAGTGGAGCCTGGGAAAACGGGGAGCCGTGCGAATCGATGGTAATCGGGAATCCGTGATTTAAGATTTAAGAATCAAAGACACAGAGGGTGGGCTTGGGTGGATGGTAGAGGGATCGGCCTCTGTGTGAAATTAATCCGGATCCAATTGCCGCGCTGCCCGGGTATTTGTCGAGCCGACCAGATCGATGTAATTAATCCAGGGTAATTAACGATAAAGCAAGCTACCCGGCCGGGAGGGAATATTCCCGAGCACGCACCTGGCTGCGTGATCCCGCGTGCCGGAGGTTTTAATCACGGAGAACGAGAGCGCGGCGTGGGAGTGTACGCCCGATGGGGTTGGAAAAGACGGTGAAGAGGACACACCGCCATTTTCGTAATTACGCGCGAACGAAGCGCGCGCTGGATATTAATCGAAAACGCGGGGACACCGGTCGAGGGAGGAGGTGGGCGGATGGGGGTTGGTAGGAGAGGATTCTGGGTGGAGAAACGAACAGGGGGATGGCGCGTTTCACTGGCCAGTGCGTCGACATGTGGACCACGCGAACCGTTCGCACGATGATCGTCGACGCTCGCTCGATTCCGCGAAACTCACTAGGGGATTCGACAAGTGTCACTGACACGTTAAATAATTGCCATGATGTTGACCGATCGACCGGTCCTATTAGCGTCCACCTAATTCCACGGGATGAAAGAGTCAGTCCCTAATGAGATGGGCTGGGACACTTTTATCATCCGTGATGTTAGGTATTGTCCTACCGATCTGCATCCGACTCGTGAAATTAGTCCCCACCATTAAATTAGACTACCACCATTCACCCTCGCTAGACTGACGCATTTGATGTGGACGGTCAATAGCTAAATCCATTCGAATCCTTATGCATTACTTGCTTTCACATAGGTCTCCATTTCGAGGACAACGTTGACATCAACTCGATCCGAATTCTTCTACGAAGTATCAAGTAGTCGAAATATATTTTCTCGCACGGTGGGCCTGTTATTCAATCACTCTGAATACTTCCTCGTTAATCTCGAATTTCGAGGTCCTCCTCTCCTCGAGCGAGGGGTAGTAAATAATTTGAAAATTACAATACAGTAGAAATATATTCCTAGCATATTATTTTATCACTGCGAATAACACCTCCTCGATAACCTGGAATTTCGAGCTCTCCCTTTCCTCAAAGGATCGCGAAGCCCCGAAGGGCGCTGCAAAACCTACGAGAGGTAGTAAATAGTCAATCGCAGCTGCGATTTTCTCCCCCCCCCCCCCCGGAAAATAAAATTGATCGAGGGATTCCATTCTGAGCCGCGAATCCTTTCTCCCCGAAACGATTTGTACATCTCGCAAGCTTGCGAACTATCGCCCGCAGCAGAACCGGGAGATAGAGGAGTGAAAAAGCGAGAGCAAGACAGAGGAAGGAAGAAAGAGAGTCGCCGGCAGTCATTTATTCGGATTGCAATAACTACACGGGGGCGGCGAGATGCACTCTCGCGGAAGCAGATGAAAAGGTTAAAAGAGGGAAGTAAAAATAGGGGAGGGGGTAGGAAGAGAAAAAGGAAGAAAAGAAATGTGTAACAAGAAGCGAGACGGAGAGGTGAGGGTGGTTGGGTATTGAAGGAACCGTGAGCGGTGGAAAAGGGGTCGAGGAAGACGGGAACGCTCCTCACAAAGGAATATTCGCATCCTGCGGCTCGTAAGAACTCTCACTCTCTCTTTCCTCTTCTCTCTTCCCATCTTTCTACCTCTGTCTCTACTTTCTCGTACTTGTACGCACCTTCAATTCTTCTTGAAATCTCGACGCGCGAGCCTCCGCGCCGAAACGGATTTCTGAACAGCCGCCGCGGGAAAAAGCTTTGAACGGTGAACGTCGGCCCATTACTTAGGAACGCGGCTCCCGTTGTTTTCGTTGCAGCTCGCCGAAGTAGAGTGCAATTAATGGAACACGCCGCGCGGATCCCGCGAACCTGTGCGTCGACAATTTAAGAAATTGCTCCCTCAAGCCCCTCTTCGTCACGCGTTTCCGAAACTCGATTATTCTGGACTCTCACGCGGCTTTACTCCTCGCTCTGATGTACGCAGCCGACGCGTGCCTGCTCGTGGAATCCATTCTCAACTCACCTTTCGCACCGGTGACAATTATTTTCAATTCATTTGAAGACACTTCGTTCAAAGTCTCCAGAAATCCTCATCAATTCCGTATCTATACCCGACACAAGTGCCAGGTTTTCTTCAGATATTCTTTTTCACATTTCTTCAACGAAATTTCAACAAAATCAAGACATCTCTTTCAACCCAGATTATTTTTAATCTATGTAATCTGCTTCAATTGAGCCAGATTCATAGACGAAATTATTAACCCTTCGCTGCATAGTGTATCATATTTGATACAATTAACAAATCTGGCATATACACTAGTAAACTAATCATGTATTTTCTTACTATGTTTATTTATGTCCATTTTTCTGAAAATGTTGTTTTAATTTTTTTTCAATATTTTTCCCTTAAATAGAAAAAAAAACTGATCTTCTTTCAATGTTTTCATCCCAATTAAAAAATCTGGCATATACACTAGTAAACTAATAATGTGTTTTTTACTATGTTTATTTATGTCCATTTTTCTGAAAATGTTGTTTTAATTTTGTTTTTCCAATATTTTTCCCTTAAATAGAACACATAAACTGGCCTTCTTTCAATGTTTTCATCCCAATTAAAAAATCTGGCATATACACTAGTAAACTAATCATGTGTTTTCTTACTATGTTTATTTATGTCCATTTTTCTGAACATGTTGTTTTAATTTTTTTTTCAATATTTTTCCCTTAAATAGATCACATAAACTGACCTTCTTTCAATGTTTTCATTCCAATTAAAAAATTATACAGTGAAGGGTTAATGCTAAACCGGTTTTGAATTTTGGTATGGCCATTTGTGAAATTGTGCAAGTGTAAGTTCGAGACGAGTTCATCGACCCCTAGCAGTTCTGCAAGGTTGAGAAGGGTGCTTCAGGATCCGGAAATGGAAATCCAGAAGAAAAATAGAATTCCGCTGTGGCAGCGTAGGTTCCCTTTACGACGATGATCCGACGGAGGCGAACGAGTGCTAAGTCGGGGCAAGATTAAAAACAGTAAATGCCGTTCGCCATAATGGCCGATCGTAAAAGTCGCTCGTTCCAGCGCGTAGAAAGTCGACGGAACGGCGGCGACGGTCCGCGTTCCGCGGGAGAGACAGTCGCCGGGGAACGCGAGCGTAATTACGGGCATTCTCTAATTCCGCGATTATGCTCGTAAAAGTTCCACGCGACGACGCCTCCCCGCAAAGGCGATGGAGTTTCCCCGAGGCTCTAATGCCCCCGCCGATTGCTCTTTATGCCCGTTTTCAGATTAGAAAGCGTCCTCGAGCGGAATTATATACTCGATCATCTTCCTCTCGCGAGCAACTCGAGCATTTGCAATTTTCTATCGCGGTCAAGTTTGCACAGAGATAATGGTAGAAATTCCATTTATACGTGTTCGCTTCCAGCTTAAATTTGTTCGAAAGTAATGCATCTGTGACGTGTCGCGTGCGAATTTCTAGAATTCATAAATTCATGATTTTTCAAGTAGAAAAATTTGTTCCAGCAAGAACGAAATCTACATTGTAATTTTCCAGCGTCCGCTCAAGGGATCGATGGTAATCTGAAAGACGAAGATTCGAAAGCCCGTAAAGTAAAATAGGCGCATAAAGATTCCAGCAACCCTAGCCATAAAATCATCAAAATCGTCGAGCTCGCGAGAGCCAAGTATCGCTACCTAATTTTTGTCCTCGCCTCAGGAATGTCGTCGAGAAATCTTTACGCGGGATCAAGGCGATCGAGCGCGACGGTTCACCGCCGCAGAATGATCCACATTAAAACTTGTGAAAATGGTTGAGCTCCCCCATGAAGCTGATGGGGTTGCAGTAAATACTTGGAGCGGCGTGTAAACGGTCGCCGATGGGAATACCGTCGAAGGGTTGTGGAATCGCGTGGATCCCGTGATCGACCAGAATTTAAGGGTGCTTAAACGGCGCCGAGGTTACCGGTGAAATATTCTTTAAAGAGTGGGTGGGGGGTTAAGTAGTGCGTGGAATCGGCGGGTTGTTCGAGTTGGAAACCTGGTGGTGGTTTTGCGTCGTCACATAGTAATGGCGATTCCATTTGCCGTCGAACTGTAAAGCCTCTTTCTCTCTTTTCTCTTTCGATTTCCTACCGCTCCGCGCTGCCCTGAGCTCTGTCGTTTTCCTCGCCTACTTTTATTGGACAGTTGTTTTCATTGCGAACCTCGACACGATCCATTAAACGCTGCTGCCTACGTCAACATCGGAGCCATTAGCTTTTGTTCATCGAACGGCGACTAAGCTGCCCGCGCGATCGATCGATCCCCGCCGGACGTCCCTACGCGGATGCATAAAGGATATTCGAGACGAATTCGACTCCAGACATTTTTCACCGGCGCGATATCGATCGGCGAGCACAGCTTCGAGTCGGTTACGCTGTTTCGATCGTCGGAAACCGAGTTCTTCCACGGATTCAATCCTTCAATGTGGATGTCGAAAATAACAATTGTATTTGCCAATTGCAAGAAACGATAGCCGTATAAGAGATTCTTTCCTCGCAGATTTTAACATTTAGCGTTTACAGTTGAGGATTTCGTGAATGTCGATTTTCAAGTTCGAATCGGTATCATTAATTATAGCAGCTATTTAAATCTTATTGAAATAGCTAATAACTAGTTCAACTCTAAAACTTAATATTACTTTATAATATTTGCTAAACCAAATATAAAAGCTTGTCACTACATGTTATCATTTTTTAAGAGCTATGGTCTTAAAATATACGTTTTGTCTATACTGTTCCAACTAATCATATGTCTGTATTAAAATATTTGTGTATCTTTAATAACCACATTCTATTTTGTAATTGTTATATTCTGTTTTGTATGTGGCGTATTTCGTTTTTTTTTTGTAATTATGTTGAAATAAATCTCATATGAGATTTTCTAATAATAAAAAAACTCTAGCACTACTTTAATTTAAACTGGCTTCAAACAAAGAGACATTTTCATCTAGCTTCTGTTTCCACGATCGATTCAGAACATCTTTATTTCGAACAGAAGTCCACGGTGTACCGACGATTATACAGAGTAGTTGACTATCCGATATCGATTACCTCAGACTAGTAACATGTAATTTAAAAGAGTGTATCCGATAAGCATAACTCGCCATCTGACTATCCTAGATCTCCTTTATTAAAAATTAAACATATTATGTCCCAGTTTGCAAAACTATTATGACTATGAGTGTGATCGTGGAAACAGAAGCTAGATGAAAATGTCTTTTTGTTTGAAGCCTGTTTAAAGTAGTAATAATAAATATGAAAATAATTAAAGTGTATCCAAAACATTTGTTACACTATGAATACATTTATAAATCGACCCTAGAGTTAAACTAGTTATTAGCCATTCCAATAAGATTTATAATTGATGATACCTCTTCTCTTTACAATTGAAATAATTACAATGGCTGTCCTACATTGATTAATTCAGACTTGCAATTCGTGGTTGATAAGAGTGCAATGAACAGGTACTATAACCATTCTGTCTTGATTATAACAAGAAGTCTAGATGATATTTTTAAAGATTTTATTCACAATTTTAATTCTGGTTTGATTCTGGATGTTATCAGTGTTAGACAGTTTCATTAAACCAGATTCTACAGATGCAATGAATTTAGGAGATGAGATGTATTTTTTGGGGACATTAAGTGCATGTTTAGGTCCCAGTTTTGAAACCATTTCAACATTTTTGGGAATGGTAACGTCCGTTAAATTCTTAAGCCAGTTATTATTGTCTTCTGTAAGGTTGTCATCGTTATTAAGAAAATCAATAAGCATGCTATTATTTTGATATAACAAGTTGTTGCCGAAGAACAACTTTGCGCTGATATATCTAGACTTCTTGTTATAATCTACACTACGATCGATAATCAACCAACACATTTTGTCTTGATGTTCAACAAGATATTTATTCCCTTTAAATTGTAATAGATGAAAACGGTTCGTTTAAAATCCGAGTTCTCGGTTCACGTATTCTTCCGCAAGCCGTAACATTTCTAAACGCAAACGAGTGGCTCGCGATAGGGTTATCTCCGTGCGTGCTTAAAATATTCAAGTTCCAGTAATGCGATCCATTGGGCTACACGTCTTAGAGTGTGCCCAGGTCACGGTTTACTGGGTGACGCATGACGGATTTGCCGAGCGAAGGGATAATATTTTTCAGGGCCCGTCGGAATAAGCAGAATATTCCTCTACCCTTCACTCCTAAAATAACCGGCTTCCTAAATTTTCAATTTCTTTCAAATATTCAGAAAGTAGGATTTTCCTACTCTGGAATATCATTTCCCGAAAAGTATCTCGTGTTCGCACTCTCCTCTCTTATCTGAAGCGCCATGCACGATTCGAACGACTTCTTCAGCATAAATGTTCGCCCGCGACAGTTTTTCTACGTAAATATTTGCGCCTTCCAATTCCAAGACAAACCGCTAGAAACAATTCCATCCGAACCGTTGAAGGTATAAAAATATTAAGATACAGACTCTTTTTATTCATACAACAAATTGTAAAAAGGCATTTGACAACGAACTTGATTTATCAAACGAATCCGCTAATTTTTTTTCTAAAAAGCTTCTTCCCCGAGACAACGAAATTTTTCGTTTCCGATGATAGAAAATGCTGAGAAACTGTAATACACCAGAGGCTAACAAAATAATAATATTATTGTATCCGGTAAACAGGACCAACACTTTCGATTGACACTTCGTTAATATCGCGACTCTTTTCAACAAAATCGTGCAGAAGAAAAGGTTGATAATCCAACGTTTATCACAAATAATGCAAAATAAATAACTTGTGGATTAAGATTTGTGGACGGGAGTGGATAAGCAGAAAGTAGAATCAGTTTGTTTATGGTCAGACACACTGACCGCACATTTCCAAATTTTCCAAACTCGATTTTCAGATATAATGATACCTACTGATATCTGCCACCGCGTAAAATTAAAATCTAACTTGAAATTACTTCTAAAACGAACATTGGTGGAAACACTTGTGATTACGATCACCATATCGTTAAACCAACCACGTTGCAGCGCGGGGATAGTTGTATTTGTAACCTCAGAGGCGGACGATAGAATACGCAGGTGGTTGAAACGACGTATTCCCGTCGTCCAGACACCGTAGGAAGAGAGTCGGACAGTTGAAGTTGGGAAACTGGCAAGGAGGAACTATTTCAGCATTTTAAAATCCCACGAGGGGTCGGCTCTCTCTCCCTCTCTCTCTTTCCTCCGGTTTTTCCATTTTGCCTGGCCGGTTGTGCAAAGCGATACCAGAACGGACGGACGACCGAGAGCTGCTGCTTTGCGATGGGATCCGCCTCAAAACGCTCGGAAAAGTATAACATCCGATACCGTAAATTTTTATTTCGTCTCTACCCTGACGGAATATTAATGCGGAAAGTTGCGGCCAGGCTTTTCCCGATCGGGAAAAGAGATTCTTCCGAACGTGTTTATTCGGTCACCGTGAAACGGAACGACACATCCTCAATATTTTATCGTTGACAACGCATAAACGGTCGTTCAAAGCTAATCTTTTACTATCATTTAAAATAAGTTTTACGCCATTTCGTTCTATGCTCTCTCGCTGTTTTTCACGCCGGTAGAATGTCTGTTTTCTATCAGGAAAAAATTGTCAGAAGAAACATTTCTTTTTCAGTGTTCCCACAAGAAATTGGTACGCTCGGCACGTTCGCAGAACCAAACAGAAATCGCTCACCAACTGCACCGTCCTTCGCATTCCCGATTACAGCCGTCTGATAAAATCGATACACAAATTGTTCATAAGCAAAACTCATCAACTATACATCGAGCAATCGATGCATCAACCGTATCGATTGCCTCCTATAAATACCCGGTAATCAGCAATCAATTGTAGCTACTCTCTCTAATCCAGGTAGGTCAGCGAACACTAATCCGAGGAAAGCCGTATCCACGCGTATAATCCTCGCGGAACTGCCACAAAGGGGTACGATATACGAGGTGTCATCCAAAAGAAACCGCTCAGTTTCATGGCGAAGAGAAAGTTTGATAACTTCTCTAATCGCCAGACAACAGATCTTCAAGCAAAACAAAAATGTTCTATCCGAATTTCAACAAACTGGAATGAAATTAAAGATTGTATCTCTTAATATACGTAAGAGGCTGAAAAGAGTATAACAGTATTTTTAAATTCTTCTAATGCTTTTAATTTTTCATTTCTTCAGGCAAATTTCAAGAAATCTCTTATAGATCCGAAATAAGTAAACATTGTATTAAGGATGTTCTGGAGGTACAATGGAAGACAAAAGTACAAGAAATTCGAAATCCATCAATATATTGGCAATGAAAGCCATTCATGAGTATATTTTGCATTAAAAAAATAGATTAATTTAAAAGCTTTCGTTCAATTAGTAAATTTCATGTTATATTTATTTGTTTAATCGAATTGTCTTTATATTATAAAAAATTGTAAGTACTTTTTCGATGATTGTACCCCCTGATTTGAACCTTAAGATAATAAATTTGTGATATTCAATATATATAATTACGCAATAAAAAGTTGAAAATAAATATTTAAATAAATTAAAAATACTTCAGAAAGCAAAAAGAAATATTTTGAAATGATCGATAGACTACGTTTCTTATTTGCGAGAAACACGAGTGCAATTTAAAGCGATAGTAGACAAAGAGTTTAAGAATGTGCCGCTGCTGAAGACAATTTTTCTGTTGCATAAAGGTGGTGCAGCTCGATGAAAATTGACAGACCGGTACACAAGGGAAGTGTCGAGCTAAGCTATCAGAATTTCTCTGGCACGTCGCGAAGGAACTGACAGAGTCCGGTTTCTTTTTGATCACAGCTCGTATGGAAAACCGTCGTTCGAGTGACCAGCTGTCAGTTTCCTTTTTTCCTCATATGTTTCGAGTAATAACGTGCGCGCAACGATGACAGGCGTATAGAATAGCGTCTAGGCGGAGAGGATCGTGGTTGTTCTCTCGGTTTGCGAGGTAGGCGTCTCACGGAGGGAATCTATTCCATCTGTCGGTTGGTCTGGTGAACCGTGCCGTTGATTGCCCATGGGAGCAGCATCGCGATCCCGCAGATGAAAATACAGTGGAAAAGTTTCTCCTCTGCATCGGGATATCGTAACGCGCCGCGCCGAGAATGACGTGTAATGTGTCTTTTTAAGCGGGCATGCTATCTGCTTGTCACGTCCACGATTCTCATCGACGTTCCCCGGACGTAATCCTATTCCCTTCGAGGGAGCAAATCTTCGAATATGGTTTTCCACAAACAATTCGTCCTGTGCCCTCTTCACTTATCGACGCACCCCCCATTTCTTTGATTATTCCTACCTTCCTCAACAAGCAAAAACCTTGTGTCCTCCCAAATATTTTCCATACTTGTGCGTGGTCGAAAAATTATCATTTAATCTATTAACCCTTTGCACTCGAATGTTGACAGTAAAAATTGCTATACCAGTATTCAAAACAGTTTTAATATCATTAAATTCGTCTGTAAATAAATTATAAAAAGCTGTTGTGCGTGGTCGAAAAATTATCATTGACACGAATGGTGACAGTAAAAATTGCTATACCAGTATTCAAAACAGTTTTAATATCATTAAATTCGTCTGTAAAAAAATTATAAATAGCTCAACTGCTGTATGAGAGAACAGGTTCAATTCGATGCGCGCAATCTAACAAGATTAAAGTCCAATAAGGGTTGAAAAGTGCTAAAACTGCTGGAAATTGCAACCAAAGTGTTCAGCCCAACAAAAATCGGATCGAATCGCGTGGCCCATAAACAAGCATAAATCAGCGCCGGTCGGTAACGCATTAACATATTAAATCGGTGAGAACAGGGCCCTGGATCTCCGGAAGGAAGATCGTTTTCGTGGAAGTGGTACTGGCGAGGAAAAATCCGCCAGCCTCGTCCGCCATGGAAAACTCGAATATCCAAGCCACGGGTCTATCTGTCCGCCTCCGGCCCCCGCGTCCTCCCGGTGCGATCTCCACCCCCGGGCATCCCCCATCCACCATTTCTGTCTCCGAAGGGATAAAATACTCCGAGAGCAGCAAATCCCTCGGGCATTTGCGGTGGCCATCCCGGCCGGACCGAAAACAGGGGTTGGAGCACAGGAAGGCCGATAGAGCAGAGCCATGGAAGAGGAAACCGATAGGGGGATGGTGTGGGGGGTGTGAGAGTTGCCCGTTTCCATGTTTTTAATCACTTTGCACGCAGCCAATGGCATGGAACGGGGGGGGGGGGGGGGGGAACGACGGGGGGGGGTGGTTTCGCGAAATGTTTCCTACTGTTTTCAGCCTGGACCCATTTCTCCACCCCCTCGCTACACCCTCAACCTCCCTATATCTCTATACCGGAATTATATCTATCCGTCGGATAGTATTTCTCTCCTCTCCCACTCTCTCTCTGTTCCTTATCTGCCCTACTATTCTTTTGTTCTTCCTCGCCGGATTATTTAATAAATCCGTTTCGCTCTCTTTTTGTCCGTCTCCCGCGTTTCGCGTGTTCGCCAGCCGGTTCCGTGAAACGTTCCCCGATGGCTCGGACCCCGACCGAGAGCGCATTTGCATGCGTCATCTATTCTCGGACGTCCTCTATTATGCATCTGGGCTTTGGAATTCTCATGGGCGACTCGATCTTTTGCGTTCGTTGCGCTGCCTCTCGCTTTGATTTCATTCGACTCGCCTCTACCGACGGGAACGTTCCTGATTGTTCGCTGCTGAGTCTTCTTCCTCCGATGTTTCCTGGACGTTTATCTGTGACCATCCGGACGAACGGGATTCTTCTTCTCGGGTCTTTGCCTTCTGTCGACTCCCACTATGTTGTTAATGTTGAAACATCGAGGTTGCACAGGTTCCACAGTAATGCTTCGAAGTACGCGAAGAAGATGTGCACACAAATCACACCTTCAACGTCTGATCAATCTCTTCAGCTTACTCGCAAGTCCCGTCACAGCAAGTCAGCTCTCTCGTTCCCAGCGAATCAAGCTCAATCAATCATCCCCGCGATACCTCAGTCACTCAGCGCGTCTCAATCTCGCCGATTCAAACTCTGCCAATTATCATCTGCACATCATCATCGTCTCACAGTCGCAGCATTTTACATTCCACCCTCGCGGCTCGTCTATCTCTCTCAGTCTGTCTCCTTGTATCTTCCCTTCCCAGCTAATCAATCACTCGGAGGATTCTCCCTCGAATTCTCAGCGGGTCCACCCACCCTCAGGACCGGTCTATCATCTTTCCAGCATATCCCCAGCCGCTCTTTCGCGTATCTCGAACGCACTATCCGTCGCTCGCCACTTCTTCCTTTTCAATTTTCTCTCCGCCCCCGCGAGCAATTGAGTCGTCTCTCGCGGAACCGTTTTGTAAGCTCCGAAACCCTGAATGCTACTGACACCGGGAGACGAACACACCGACGCCCGACGTCGCGTCGTTTCGCCGTGAAAACGACGCCCCGTTGACAGTCGTGACCATTACGCGACGCCGACGACGAGAACTACGAGACGCGCCGGTATTTTCCCCATTTCTACCACCACCAATCTACTCCTCAACGTTGTTGTTATTGTTGTTGTTGCGACTGCAGCTACGGTTGATGCTGTTCCAGCTGTGTGCTACACGCCGCCGGAATGCGGTCTACGTCAAATGCGGCAGCGGCGAAACGAGCCGGTGAACGTTCAATGGGATAAATGCTAGGGCGAACGGGGCGAACGGGGCGAAGGACGACAAGGGGCATGGCGTCAACTGTTAAACGAATACTTCTGGTATTCCTCTTCCCTAGGAATCCCGTTCTCCCGAGATAGAAATACGCCACGGTAATCGATACTTCCTGTGTGTGCTCTTTACGCCACTCCTCCTCCTAGCATTCTATCACTCCCTTTGTGCGTCGCGGAAAAAATCGCCGGATACCAGAATCTACTCGATAAACGGAGGAATATCCGTTTGGTTAATTTGATCGAAGCCTCCCGAACGATTTAATGTTGACAAAAAGTTCCCTGTTGTCTGATCGAATTTTTGAGAAATGTACATCCGTGTTAATCTTTCATTCTTCCTTTATTTTCCATTCTTTTTTGTAGAAAGAACGAGTGCATGTGGTTTTCGAGAAATGTATATCTTCGTTAATTTTTTATTCTTTCTTTACTTTCCATTGTTTTCCGAGGAAAGAACGAGTGCGTGTTTCATGTGGTTTTCGATTGTTCAAGCATTTTTGTTTCGAAATCAGTCCGCAAAAACTTTTGGAATACAAAGAGGAAAGCGTACGTGAACTGTGATTCGTGTTCGGCATACTCACAATTAGTATATAGTTGGGGAATATTGTTGCAACGGTTTCTATAAATAAACCGATGTTAATTTATTTAACCTAGCGGGCTGCACTTTATGAAATATGCAACGCACAAGTGCGCTCGGTGTCATTCACTCGCCAAACCGGAGTGTGTATATACATCTCAATAATTCTGTTACGTGTGCTGGATTGCAATGTTCTCTGCCACAAAGTGTCCGTTTAATTGCACTCAACGCTGAAAGCATCGCTACTAAGGTGTTAATAACCATTATGCACCCTGCTTTTGGTTGCACCTACTTCTTTTTTGTCTCTAGCCGTGCCTCTCGCTGCATCACTGTACTGTATGCGCGTCGTACTTTTATCGTTTCCTCTCAATGCATTTTAATTAGCTCCTTCGTGAACGGAAATTCATCTTTATCGTGCGTCTATTTTTACCATGCAGCTACAGGAATCCTATTTATAATCTTCTGAATAGTGTTTCGTCAAAAAAAGGAACACCAATGTCATGTAATAACGATGACTGTGTACAATGAAAAAATTCAGTGTTATTTTTAGTGAGTGTACGTATCCGTATAAATTTTTAATGAGTCTCCAATAATGTAATAACGTTTGACTCTTTCAGTGTACTTCCAGTTTCACACAAAAAATTCATACGAATCATTGTAAATACATATATCCTAAATATATGTAATAGTATCTGCCACCATGCATGATATCCATTTTACCGTAACTCAATATATTATATTCTTTTTCTAATTGTTTTGCCACAGCAAGTAAGTGTTTTTTATTTTTGATTCTTATATGTTTTTCTACAGCTGTGTTGCAGATCCTCTTCTTGTTTCTAGTTTTATTAAGTATTAATTTTTTCAGACGCAGAAATGTAGCTCTTGAAAAAGATTCACACAGGGATCGAAACGTTGAGTTAAATTAATTCGCAAACTTGCTGTTGTTTTTAATGATCGAACCTTGCCCCGAAATCACAAATTTAATCTTTATCACAATTTCGATCGAGAAAAATTTTCATTTATTGTAAATATTGTTCGATATTACAGTAACCGGGTCAGAGGAAGATATCAGACCCAAGAGAATTAGAATTAGAATATGAGACACAAGACTAATTAAATCTAGAGACCAGCTACAACGCTACCAAGTTGAAAATATATACTGCCGTTTAAAAATGTCAACATTTGTTTCGTTATTATTACCATAATACTTTATACCGCCAAACTCTAATCTAATCGCTAGACTATTTATTCCAACGCAAATTTCACGAAACTAGGAACAAATAAAATTTTAATTTCAGTGTCAGTGGTCTTTAGATCTGAAATAATGAAAAATTCTATTATAAATTCTGCGAAATTTTATGTTTCAGCATTTCTTGAACATTTTTAGAAGCCGTAAATCCATACAGATAGTGTACCAATTACCTAGCACGGTTTTAAGTAGCCAAACCACAATGCCGAATTAAGCCAGCGCGGGGCCCGTAACAAATGCTACCAGGGGGCCCTAAGTTTTGCACGATAATATAGCAAAACACGATGAATGACTTTTTTTTTAATAAAGATATCTGGGAACGTTATCGACCAAATTTTAGGTCAATTTTCTGCTGCAGGCGCGGGGCCCGTAGCAAATGTTACCAGTGGGCCCTAAGTTTTGCACGATAATATAGTACAACACGATGAATAACTTTTTTTAACAAAGATATCTGGGAACGTTATCGACCAAATTTTAGGTCAATTTTCTGCTGTAAGCGCGGGGCCCGTAGCATTTGCTACTCCTGCTGCGGGGCTTAATCCGGCACTGCCAAGCTAGGAGTGACAGACGTGAAAAAAGTGATTTCACTTTCATTTCGAGATCGCGAATGACGAAGATTCGACATCTGAAAATTGTACAATCAATTGTAAAAAATCAGGCGATCAACGACGTGCTAGGCTCGGAAGATAGAAGAGATCGGGGTGTAGGAAATTTCGGGTGAGAACGAAGTCCTTCAAATATTGAAGCGATGCTCCTCTCGTTTCCAGGCAAGAAGAGAGCGACAGAGAGAAAGAGAGAGAGAGGACGAGCATCGATTTCCCCGAACCGCGGTTAATTCATCCCCGTCGACAGGGCGCATCTCTCTTCTTGCGGCCACGTACACGAGGCAGAGAGCGTTCGGTGGCCCCCGTGTATCGATTACGGGCATATCCGATTCCCCTCGTTCTTTTTGCGCGTCCTGTCGTCGACGACGACGGCGGCGACGTCGTCGGTCGTCTGTACGGCTTTGTTACCCGGGTAAAACACTAACGTCGACGTAAATGCGCGCGCGACGGCGACGACGACGACGTCGGCGTTGAGTTTCATCTATCGGAGGCGACCGGAGAAGCGTCGTTACGCGCGGCTCAGCTTGCTTTCACGATCCCGAACCTATTGTCGAGCCTCGGAGAAGAAAGGATCCGCTTCTGGCACAGGATAATTAGCTCAGGTATAAATGTCACCGGCCCGATCCCGGATGATCTTTCGGTTTCCTAGCCCGGGAACCACCTAACGCTGCGTATCCACGTGACAACCGCCGGTTTCACAGCTCTTTGTCCGGATTAACCTTTAAACCATTCCAACACGAGTTCGTGCCGGGTATTTATATACCGACAATTAACTCTATGTATTTGGCAGTATAATGCACAAAGATCTTTACTTTTGGAAAAACTCTACAAATTAAGATTTCAGTTGCCTTTGGATGTTTCTTTGTTTCTTGCTGGGCCTAATATCGAGGCTAGAGCTCGGACTTTTACCCGGGTATATGAGATACCCGGGTATCCGAGTACCCATGAGATACCCGGGTAGAGCAAAACTATCCGGGTACCCGGGTATCTCATAAGACATAAGTCATGAATGATTTTGTGCAATTTAAAACAATAATGAAATTAAAAGAACGTTGATATATTAATTTAAATTTATTAAAATCGTTCAAGAGAATAAGTAATCGTAATATATCGTCTGATTTTTCCTATTGATGCGAACGATCTCTATTTAGCATGAAGATCCACAGTGTATTCGTGAGATACCCGGATACTCGGGTAATTTTTGTTTACACGAATACCCGGGTATTCGGGTAATGCTGTTTACCCGAGTACCCGGGTACCCGAGTAATTTTTGTTTACCCGAGTACCCGGGTACCCGAGTAATTTTTGTTTACCCGGGTATCTCACAGGTAACCCGGGTACCCAGGTATCTCATAAGTCACAGCTCAATCGAGGCATGTCATCCTTTTAATTAATATATCCTTTTTAAACAATTGTAATTTGCGTGTTTAGGTTTCACCTAAAAGGAAAAATATAATTTGTACACGTTTACGTTTATACTGATAATATTCTTTGTGTTATGTATTATTTCTGTTTGTATACCTAATGTTTACTTATATGTTTACTATAATATTGTATACAACTAATAATGTATACATAATCTTTTCTAAGATTTAAAAAAAAATTAACTCTATGTATTGTCCTGTCCTCACTTGTCCGCGTGATTCTGTTCGAAATTGTAGTTTGTCGGGAAAAATGTGGAGAAGTGAGATTTGTTCGTCCCGTAACTACAGTTTCCGTTCGAAACACGGAAACTCGCAACAGCGAAGCCTGATGTGGACACGCAGCGGAAGTGTATCAAACTACATCCCTTCCAGCCGAACAATTAAAGGTAGAACTACCCCTTGCCCTGTCCGATAACTGTAATTTCTGGACAGGAATACTCGGAGTGTATCAAACTGTGTCTCGGCTGATGGAATAGTTGGGGATTCCTCCGCTGGGATACAATTACCTTTTTGGGAAACGAGAGTGTGGATAACGAAGGGGTAGATAAAAATTGAACTTACGGTAGTTTATTAAAGTATTAAATACATTCAGGAATTTATCGAATGGACGTTTAGCAACAGATATTTTTGGTAATGATATATGAATTATTAGACTTAACGTTCGAGTAAGTTTTTTTTAAACTTTTCTGATATAGTAAGACTATATACTACCGAATATTATACTACCGACTATATACTACCGAAACTGTGTCTCGGCCGATGGAACAGTTGGGGATTCCTCCGCTGGGATGCAATTACCTTTTTGGGAAACGACAGTATGGATAATGAAGGGTTAGATAAGAATTGAACTTACGTTATATATATATAGTTTATTAAAGTATTAAATACGTTCAGGAATTTATCGAATGGACGTTTAGCAATGCAACAGATATTTTTGATAATGATATAAGAATTATTAGACTTAATGTTCGAGCAATTTTTTTTTAAGTTTTCTGATATAGTGAGACACCAATGTTTCAAGCTTGTAAAATGATCGATCCCGATTCGAATTAGCTAGATGGCCGAAGCAGCAAGAATAATTCCCTTTTATTTGCAAAGGTCTCGGAGAACGCCAGGGTTCGAAGCGGGAGGAATCACTTAACCGTAGGACACGGAAGCAAATCGAATAAAATCGAAGCAGGAATCTCGCATTCCCCGAGTTACTACGCGATAGATAAGCACCGTATCGTCGAAGGATTTCGCGTTAGTGGCTCGCAGGGGACGATCCCCGCCGCGGAATTAACTTTTAAGGGTGGACGGTGATTTATCGCGTCCCCGTTTCGAAGGTTTTCCATTCTGCAAGGTGAATGCAATGCACTCATCGATTATCGTACACGTTGCTCTCGTTGTCACGCGGTGCTTCATTCGGTCAACAATGCTCCCTACACGTACTCTGCCTGTTATTGATCACCCATTTGTCACGTACCGTTGTTTTTCCTCCCCGTTTTTAGCTCCGGGTTTTTTACCGTGCCCGGCGTGGCGTCTCTTTGACACGCCGGGGAAAAATCTCCGGCTACCCTGGAACAGCCGCTCCTGTTTACAAATGTTCCAGCGTTTATGAGAATTTTTTCAGCCTCTTTTTCACGCCGGCCACCTCCGACCGGCCAAAGTGATTAGAGCTTTAACATAGTCCTCCACTTTCTCTAATTAATCTCTCTAGCTCTACCAGTTTCTCTGAGGAACTTGTTCAAATCGTTTCGCGGAAACTCGAAGAATTCAGAAATATCTATCAACTCCTATTCCACCCTAATTTCAGTTTCAATATTCATGCAATTTTGTATAGACTCTGACGAAAGTAGCATAAAATAAGATCTTTTTTTTATATTAAGGTTTAACGTCGCATCAACATCTAGGTCATTAGCGAAGAACTGCTATTGTGCTTTTTAGATTTTGTTGAGGTGGTTGATATCTTTAAGGTATTCAATAGTATGTTTTATATGCTTTTCGGATGTGAGGGCAGTGTTCTGGTTGATTCCAAATTTGAGTCGCTGGGTGGAGAATTTTTGGCATTCATACAAGATGTAGTGAACTGAGAGCGGGGTATTACAGCAGAGAGGAGGGGGGTTCTGTCTTCTTTATGAGAACTTCATGTATCATTTTACAATGACCAGTTCTTAGGCGGGAAAGGACTATTCTTTCTTTTCTGCTCATGTGGTCGCGTGGGGTGTCTTCGACAAAATCTGTGATTATATTATGTATCTTAGATGGTTTCGACTTCCATATGTTGTTCTATTCCTCTTTGATTTCTTCTCTTATATACTTGATAACTTCTTGGACTGGAATTTGGGTTACAAATAAGATCTTATTTTCGAAACAAATAAAAATTTTCACGAGCCACGAATAGACCACGGATGTCCAGGCAATTTCGAATTTCTCAAGGCGAATTTCAAGAATCTCAGAGAACAAAGAAAATCTTATTTTCAATGATAGCGTAGGAATTAAGTCGTAACTAGAAATAACACGTCCGTAAACACAATAGTTTAACGTTTAATTCCAATTATCTTGAATACAATTAATTAAATTGTCTCATTTAAATCTCCGTCTGAGATCAAACATGTATTTTCTATTCAATACGTCGGACCAGAAAAATGAATAACGCAAATTATAAAATATGAAGGACGCAAAATAAATCAATAAGTAACTAATATCGGATCGCGCGTCGCACAGTGCGGCATGCAATGGACAAAAATCAAAATAATCATGGTTCGATTCCAATCTAATTATCCAACAAAATCATCAGTAAGGAATGTGTATGTAAAAAGTAGTATCCAAGAAAATTAATAGGGGATCAGTAACAGCCAAGAGTTTATTGTAGTATAAATACTAAAAAATTAAATTACTCGTGCCCTAATTGCTCTTTTAGATTCGTTTTTGTTTTAAACTGTTTGTTACACCTTAGGTATGGAGAATTTGACCATAGATATGCATAATTTTAATTGACAATTTAGGAATTGCGTTTTTTCCTTAAAATGCAATTTAAAAAAAAAACGGTTCAAAACATCCTATAATTTTGGCTATTCTGTATCAACAAGATGTTGTAGTATATTGCTATATAATTTTTTCCTGCGATAAATTGCAAGACTCGATGTTATTTAATTTTTGTTAGAGTACATAAAGTAAATAATTATGCATTATAATAGATATAATTATATTCAACCATACAATGAAAAAATATTTCCAACACAAGTTGTACAGTATACAGTTGACAACAAATTGCAATAACAACTATTCATAAAACACTCTCCCTTAAAAAAAAATTGAATAAACTTTTTTACTAATGGAATCTTATATTTCTGGTGCATTAATCGATGCATCTTTGTATTCCCTTTAAAAAATGATTAAGGTACTTAGGAAAAAACCTGATTATAGTTTAGAGGTTATGATTTTTGTCTCGAATGTCCATTTACATGCTGCACTGTGCGTCGTTACAGTTACTATCGACGCGACATTCGACAGAATTCTCACCGCTCGAAGATAACTTCTCCCTACAATAGTAGCCTTCACAGATCCGAAATGAAATTCTGTGAAATTCGACGTTTCAGTATTTCTTGAAAATCTTTGGAACCACGATAGATGCACAAAGATCCTTAGTCCAGTTATGAATAATAAGGTGCGCGTGATTATCCGAGCCAGCTCGTCCCCAATTAGTTCGGATAATAGCTCGAGTGCGATAACGAATTAATTCACGGTGACGATTCCGGTGTCCAGCACGCATTTGGCAAGCTTCCGTGCGGCGGCAGGGCGATGGTGGAAGCCGTTGCCGTTCATTTCTGACTAATCGGATAAATATTTGAGAAATCCAGGATTGGCCGGGCGCGGACGCCATAAGACGTAATTCCACGGTCGACGACGTGTTAAAAGGTGGTCGGGTACTGCGGCGCGGGTCGAGTTACCCGGTGCGCTCGCTTCTACAGAGGCAAAGGAGACTAGTGGGCGTGCACGCGACAGAGAGAATTAATTCCGAGCCTATGGCTGTCCCGGTTTACCGCAGACCGTTTCTCCCGTGCTCCGGCTGGGGCCACGGTCCGTGAATTTTTCATGCATCCTTTCGGAGTCACGTAATGAAGGATAAAAGTTGCACGGGCCCCAAGTATGTCGGGAGATAAGAGAATGTAATTTTAAAGCCGGCGAGAGCCGCCCCCCGAGACGCGGCCGAATCCCGGAATTTAACGGCCGTCGACGACGCCGTATTCGTCGTCCCCGATTAAGCGCAACAACTGGAACGATTCGTTCCGTTTCAATTTCAACCCGGCCCGGCGCGCCGTGAATTCCACAGGAACACCGGCCAAGAGGGATGCCTGAATCTTTCATTCCTCTCTGTTTTCAAGACTTAAATTCTACCGGAACTCGAACACCGACGACCCGACACCGTCCACGTACCTTTCTCCCTGGCGACAAATTGTCACGTTGTTCTACCCTGCCTTCACCAGATTCCCCGAGCCATTCTACGATCTACCGTCTGGGGGGAAAAAATCTACACACGCTCGTTCAACTTCAATCGCTGCGGGAAGTTTTCCATTTTGTTTCGTTCACGATCATTTCATTTGTACGCTGTCGATTTCGTGATTTAGATGAAATGCAGAACGGTGAGAATGTTCGACGATTCTCGTAACACCGCTCTATCATTCCCAGCTGGTCGCGACCACTTTTGTTTTAGTAGGTTTAGGTTTCTGATATTTGGTCCCCTCAGGGTTTCAAATCCATTCACCAATCTCCCCTTCTTTCCACTCTCTCTAACGCCAAATTTCAGCCTAATTTTCAGCGGGACCTACTTTTTATTACGGTGGGTTCCGAACCACCTTTTTGTCAACAACACGTGGCCAGTACCCAGACAAGTCACCGCCTGGCGTATGCTGTATACCCATGCGGTCACCCATCCAAGCCCGCCTACGTCCAAATGCTGTTTAACTTCGGTGATCGCACGGGAACCGGTGTTTGCAGCGACACTTTTGTTTTAGTAGAAATTAATTATATCAGCGCACAGGCTCGATCAAAAAATCAAAACAGAGCAATTTTGCAGTTTATAAAATTTTCCTCAACGTTTCGATTATAGCTGTGACTTATGAGATACCCGGGTAAACAAAAATTACTCGGGTACTAGGGTAAACAGCATTACCCGGATACCCAGGTATTCGTGTAATCATGAATACACTGCGGATCTTTATGCAAAATAAAAATCGTTTGCATCAATAGGAAAAAGCAGACGATATATTACGATTACTTATTCTCTTGAACGATTTTAATAAATTTAAATTAATATATCAACGTTCTTTTAATTTCGTTATTGTTTTAAATTGCACAAAATCATTTATGACTTATGTCTTATGAGATACCCGGGTAAAAGTCCGAACTCTAGTTTCGATCCGATTCTGGATCATCTTCGAGAGAAGTTTCGCGTCTGAAAAATATTGAACGTTGTACTAAGTGTAATTTTTCACCGTACTTGTTATGTGTAAATTATCAACGTTTACGTGTG